>JADRCH010000033.1:7684653-7722384 GCA_019843965.1 Rhynchomys soricoides | reverse complement strand
TTGTTCTGCTTGTGATGCTCTGAGCACATAGGTGAGCACGTTGTTCTGCTTGTGATGCTAGGCTCTTGGTGCACTGTACCTTTCTAAACCATGTTTGTGTGCATTGTCTCTTGCCCTCAGTTTAGCTCTGAGATAGGACAGTAAGTTTGGTAAAAGTAGTGTTACATTCTTGATGAATTCAGTGATGGAAAGGGAAGGATGTGGTCAGAGCACCCACTTCGTTTGATGTGATTGGTTTTCAGCATAGATTGTCCCATACGTAGCCCTCACCACTCCTGCTGAAAGGGCTTCTCTAGAAAGACCGTCCTCTTTCTTTGTACTGTGAATAGTCTTGGTGTGT
The DNA here is from genome assembly GCA_019843965.1 of Rhynchomys soricoides. Taxonomy (NCBI): domain Eukaryota; kingdom Metazoa; phylum Chordata; class Mammalia; order Rodentia; family Muridae; genus Rhynchomys; species Rhynchomys soricoides. Next base: position 7,722,044 of record JADRCH010000033.1, on the reverse strand, counting down.
GTTGGAGTGCAGTCCGTGGCTATAGAAGGGTGTCTTAGTGAAGAGAAGCAGTCATGTGCCATTCCATGGAGAAGACCCTCAACAATGCACTCTGTGTAACCAGCTCTAGTGCCTGTTGTTTCTCTTGAATGCCTTGCAGTGGCCTGGGTGCAGTGGCCCTGGGTCCATTGGCCTGGGTGCAGAGGCCCTGGGTGCACTGGCCTGGGTGCAGTGGCCCTGGGTGCAGTGGCCTGGGTGCAGACTTGGCCGGGAGGTCATCACCAGGGCTAATCAACAAGGCTGAACTGCTGGTACTGTCGTCAGCAGGAATCCTGCTCAGATGACTTTCCTGCTTATTGCTTGGCTTAAGCATCAGGAATAGTCGCTAAGGATGAAGCTGGCGTACAGATTACCCGCAGTGGAATTTACCAGTCTAACAGACGTTCTCTTTTTCTCTGAACAGTGGTGGAATGTTGTCACAGGGGAATCCTCACAGACCTTCTACACAAATGGAACAAACCTCAAGAAAATCCATGTGTCCCCTGACTTCAGAACATACGTAACTGTTGATAATCTTGGCATTTTATATATTTTACAGGTTTTAGAGTAAAATGGCTAAGCATTAATGTAGGTCAGCACCTGAAAAAAAATTGGAAAAAAAATTGAAAGTCTGTGCATCGACTTTTTATAAAGCTGTGAATTGTACTGCAGTACTGCAAACATTACAGAAGTGTTTACAGCTGGATCAAGAATGGGTGTAGCTGGATGAATCAGTGTATCTCCACAGATAAACATACTTTACTCTATTGCTTTTAAATATAGTCATCATTGTTATTAACAATCTGTCCTTAACATGCAAATGAAATGTAAATACGTACCTTGTTCCACTATTGGTAAACTTCCTTCATGCATTCAAATTGGTTGGCAAAATTAATGAGAATCATTTGAAGAAATTCTATATGTTGATGCTGTCATCATATAGGCTGTGCTGCAAGGTAATGGTGGTCGGTTTTTTGAACCATACTTACTCCCAGTGGGTATGGTTTTCCAAATAAATCATGTTGCTTATTTGCACTCTTTAAATTTGCTTTAAGATCTTGTGTCATGGTGCAGTCTGCAACATTTCTTTTGATAACTCAGTAAATGTCAGATTTCAAAGTTCTTTCTATGAGTTAGTCATGTATTAGATTTCTCTCTGTAGTGGATGATAGCTCTGTGTTTAGCTGGACTCTGGTTGTCAGTGTCTTTGAATTGGGCACCATCTCTTAGTTGTTTTGTTTGGTTTTTAAAAAGAGGGTCTATGTAGTCCTGGCTATCTTGGCGCTCAATATGTAGATCAGGCTAGCCTCAACTCAGAGCTTAGTCTGCCTCTGCCTCCTGAGTTCTGGGATTGAAGGTGTGTGCCACCACCACCTGTCTCAAAGTTTTATACTTATTACTTGACTAAGCTTGACCTCTTTTAACCTCTTGTCCATAAGGTGTTGATAAGCCAATAAGCCAATAGCACACACTTCCCCTTTGATCTCTTTACTTGTAGGTCACCACCAGTGCTGTTCTCTTTATGACTTTCAAGAGTCACAGAAAGCCCTCACCCCCATACGTCCATGTCTTTCTGGGAAATGAGAACTCATTGTATTATGCAGTGATTGTAATCCTCCTGCACCAGACTCCTAAGTAGCTGGGAGAGGTGTCTTTTGAAAAAGAAAAAACTTTGCAACATCAGTATCTAGTTTTGTTTTTAATCTCCTTTTAGGCTCTTTAATTGAGGCTTAAGTTTAATCACTGTCTCCTGAAATATTATTAAGGACAATAGAGATAAATTAGTAGTAGATGTAGTTTTTATATAAAATAAAAAATCAAATATCTTCATTTTGCAATAGGAATTAATGTGTCTTAGCATAAATAAGTTGATAGTGAAGCTGTTTCTGTTGTTGGTGCATATTGCCAGCTGTGGTGTGGGCAGAGGGAATGAAGCACTCATGTGTTTTAGATTTTACTTCTTTATGGTGCTGAGATTGAAACCAGGGCCTTGCACACACTAGACAAGCACTCTACCGCTGGGCTACACGTCCAATAGGGTGGATTTTAGATTAGATATCCCCACAGGGCATTTTAGAGCCAACAAAATCTTGTATAGAGTTAAGGAAGTTTTGTTTTTTTAACCTTTTTTGTTTGTTAGGCTGAGGAACTACTTTAATACTTACTGTGATTTAAGCCAATGTGATAAGTGAAAATCTTAATTTTATAAAGCAAATATTTGAAGAAGTATGTCTTGCTTAGAACTTGCTGAGAATGAAGCAAACTTTGATTTTCAGATAAGATTAGTGGCTTATCTGTTCTGTAGCTGGGTTAGTGAAGTGAAACAGTCACGTCAGTTTTTAAAAAGTCTTGGTCTTTGTCTTAAAGTGGAGAGAAAGACAAAGTAACTGGAGGAAGGAGACTGCTGTGGCTTATCCCTCAGCTCTCCGGACTGACCGAGAAGGCTTGGCCTGTAGCCCTGGTAGCCTGGGTGACCACTTGCAGCCCTTTCCTTGCTGAACTTTATATGTGAGAAATTACATTGGACTTTGTATATGTGAAGATGGTTTTGTATCATGTTTTATGTGCTTTGAAGACTTTTTTGTATTTATAATTTACATGTGTTATTATTTTTGCCTTGGAATACTGTTTAAACATGAATTTTAAAAACAAAAATAAAATTCCTGAAATTTTTGGAAAAGCATTTTGATTTCAGACTCCTTCCTTGCCTCTTTTTTTTTTTTTCCTGCTGTTAGGAGACTGGTAATAGCCTTCAGGGGTGGGCTGGGGAGATGGGATCAATCTTTATAAACTTGAGGGGTAGCCAGGTGGTGGTGGTGCACATGCTTTTAATCCCAGCACTCAGGAGGCAGAGGCAGGCAGATCTCTGAGTTAAAGGCCAGCCTGGTCTACAGAGTAAGTTCCAGGACAGCCAGGGCTACATGGAGAAACCCTGTCTCAAACAAACAAACAAAAACCCCAAAACAAAACAAAAGCGCAAAACAATCAAAAAAAACCATGAGGAGTTTTGTTGGATTCTCAGAACCCACACAAAACAGCCTCTAATCTCAGCACTGGGAAGGCAGAGACAGGAAGAGCCCTAGGATTTGCTGTCCAGCCAGTGTAGTTGACTTGATGAACTCCAAGTTGACAGAGAGACACTGTCTCCAAAAATAAGGTAAGTGCAATCAAGAACGACACCCGATATTGTCCTCAGGCCTCATACACGTGGACATTCCTACATGTGAACATACACACACACACACACCCTCCTGCTTGGCGACCATGAACGGCTTTAGTTTGTGTTTTTCTGGAGCTGCCTCTGTTTCTCTCTCATTTTCAGACAGCTTTGCTGGGTAAAGCAGTCTTGATTGGAAGGACTTTGTCTTCTTTTGTTTTTTTTTGAAAGGAGATCTTTTTCTGTTCGGTTCCCGGTGTGAGCTGTTTTCTCTCACAGCATTTCGTATCGTTTCTTTGTTTAATGCCTTTAACGTGGGTGTGGGGGAGGGTCTTCTGTGGTTATGTCTGTTTGGAGTTCTGAATGGCTCTCGTGCTCTAACGTCATTTCTTTCCTTAGGTTTGGGGAATTTTCTATATATGAATACATGTTTTAAATACTTGGTTTTGTTTTGTTTGCTTTTGGTCTCAACTTTTACTCCGTGTAATATCAGGTCAGTCTCTGGGTCATATTCTAGAGTTCTTGGAAATTGTGGTCATGTTTGCTTATTATGTTACAATGTTATTGTGTGTATTTACTGCACACGGTGCTGTGTTATATGGGGACATTTTAATACAAATATCCAAAGTGTGTTGAGCATTCGCTGCAGACCCCTTGCCCTTCCCTTCACTGCCTGTGTTCTCTCATGTTGGTCCCTTTTAGTCTCTTAGGAAATTTCTCTTCTGGAACTTCCATGCCATTTATGAGTTTGCTGCATACATGATTTGAGATCTATCTGCCTGTTTATTTATATCGACATATATGTGTAAATATATAGCACATTAAATATATATTTACTATATCTACCCCCTATATATATGTGTGTGCGTGTGTGTGTGTGTGTAGGTACCACAATGAGAGACAGCATACATTTGTCCTGAGACTAACTTAATTTGCTTAGTGTGATTATCTCCAGGTGCATCGATTTTTCTATAAACATAGTTTACTTCTTTGGCACTGTGAAGAATTCCATTGCGTATACAAAGCCACATCTTCTTTATCTACTTTGTTTTTGGACATCTAGGTTTGGTCCATAACCTGTCTACTATTTTAGTTTTTTGAGAATCTTCCTTAGTGGTTGGTTTGGTTTACATCCCCTCCAGCTGCGGAAAGTTCCCATTTGCTCACATTCTCAGCAGAATTTGTTGTTTTGTTTCGTTTCATTTGAGACTAAGGGTCTCGCTATTTAGCCCCGGAACTCCTGTGTAGTCTCAGCTGATCTTGAACTCGCAAAAATTTACCTGCCTCGTTACCAAATGCAGAAATTAAAGGTGTGCACCATCACACCTGGTGTGTTGTTTAGACTTTCTTAATAATTGTCACTGACTGGGATGAGATGGAATCTCATTGAAACTTAAAATCTTTCTCTGATGGCTAGTGAGACTGTGTCACTGACCTAAATAAAGGTGGTACCTGGGAGAATGGAGCCATTGAATGAGGCAGGATGAAGTCTCATGCAATAGGCAACTTTATTCAGAGCATCTGACTGTTTACACTCTTGGGGATTAAGAAAGGCCACATGAGTAAACTGAATAATCACACGGACAAGCCACACGTGGCAAGAACAGACCAACAGCCAGTTGTAAGTGAACTCGGTCCTATCCGATACACCTGGAGGGGCACGAGAGCAAGCCCAAGAACAATTTCGTGTGTTTGAGGAAACTGAGGCCGCAAGGTTCTTTCTCGTTTTCTTGGTGTTTCCTCATTAGCCCCCAGAATTCTCGCTTGACTCCTTTCTCGGACAAGGTTGACCATTTTTATGTGTGGATTGGTTACTTACATTTCATTCTCCGGAAACTGTTCATTTCATTAGCCTGTTTACTTCTCTCTTTTATTTTAAGGCAATTGCGAATGGGAATTATTCCATGATCACTTTCTTATGTTCATGTCCCATGAATGTTCGTTAGTGGTGTGTTGAGCTTGTACTATTTCACTTCCATGAAGGTGTTTATTAGGTAAGAGAATTTTCTGGTGAAATTATTTCATCGCCAAATAAGAACGCTTTGACTTCATTTCCCATTTATATCCCTTTGATTTATTTCTTCAGCCGAGACTTCAAGCACCACAGTGATTTAGAGGAAGTGGCCATCCTTGTTGTGTTCCTGATTTTGTTAGATATTATTTTGAATTTTCTCCCATACAATATAATGTCATCGACATGTTTTATTGTGTTGAGGCCTGGTTCCTCTACCCCTACTCTGTCATTTATTTCTTTATTATGAAGAAAGATCTGGGTTTTCATCAAATGCCTTTTCTGAATGGATTGAGATGATTGTATGATTTTTGTTTTTCTTACCCTCTCTTTGTGTCTCCTTTAAAGATACTTTCACTATTATTTTGACTTTTTTTTTTTTAATTAGGTAAGTTGGTTCTTTGACAATTTCAAATGTGTGTGCATTCTGATTGTTCACACTTTTTTTTTTTTTTTTTTTCTTTTTCCAGACAGGGTTTCTCTGTGTAGCCCTAGCTGTAGTCCTGGTCACTCTGTAGACCAGGCTATCCTGTAACTCAGAGATCTGCCTGCGTCTGCTTCCCAAGGGCTGGGATTATAGGCGTGCGCCGCCACCACCTGGCTTCACTGTTTTCTAAATCTCCCTCCCTTCTCTGTCACCTGTGCCCTTACAAACACCTCTCTCAGATTCATGTCTTTTTCTACAGTTTTGTGACCAGGGCCATCTATTGACACGCTCCTATGTACAACCTGGTTTCCTCTCTTGAGCTTTTATCTTATTCTTCCTTAGCTTCTCCTTTTTCAGTGATGTTTGACCCTGTTAACCATTCTGTGGTCTTGAACTCGATCTTCTGATTCTTAGATTATTCTCTGTCCCTGGTGGATACTTGTTATTCCATTTCCCCATCAACAATAGTAGTATTAAAGAATTTCCTATTGTGTGAGTTTTCCTTTGGTATCTTCATTTTATTTCTGAGATTCAAATGCATATCATAAAATTACCAGGAACAATATTACTATCAATTATGTTAATATGTTTAAAGACCAAACACTGAACAGTAGGACGATGACATGCTTTATCTTGGCATTCTTCTTGCTGGATCCCCACATGGCAACCAGAAACTGGTTTTCAGATTAATAACTTATACAGTTAAAAAATAGTCCATACTCCCAAGAAAATGTTTTAAATAATATTTAAAAAAAAAAATCTTAAGGAGAATCTTTGTCTTTGCTTGATCATGTTAGTGAATTATGAAACCGTTTTCTGTATTAATTAAAATACCTTTATATAATACTTCATGCACTATAAATCAATAATACTTTCATAAAAATAGAATACAGTCTCGGGAACAAATATAACTTACTTACACTTAGCTAGGTTTGCTTTGTAAAAGTTGTGGTAGTGTCTCCTTATTCCAACCAGAAAGCCAGATTGGTAGAGAGGCTTACAAATCCCCAAATATCCTAGTCTCCTATGAGTCTACCCAAAGTACTTCAACATTTTAAAAAAATTCTTTGAGAATCATACACACATTGTGGTTTTACTCAAATCCTCTCCCACTCCAATTCAGCTGTTACCAGAACCCCCTACCACGCCCCTCTCTACATTTGTTTTTCTTTTTGAGGCAGGGCCTCCCTGTGTCATCCTACTTTAGATCTTATTCTGTGGCCTTGAATTCACAGAGATCTTCCTGTTTCTGCCTCCCAAGTTCTGAGATTTAAGGCATGTGCCAGTATGACTTTACTAAGCCCACCTAGTCTAGCTAGTGCTGCTAGTATGTGCATGGATACAGGGCAGTGCTCGAGAACATAGGCAACTTACTGGGGACCCCATTCCAGAGAAAACCTGACTTTCCCTTCTTCAGTGGCAATCAGATGCCAACAGCACTTCAGCAAGGGGTGGGGTGTTGTGAGCGCCTCTTCCAGCCATGTTAGGATTTTGACTGTCTTGATCTTGTGCAGGTCTTACGCTCACAACCACAGCTGTTGGTAATTCATGTGTGCAAATGCACGTCACGTTCAGCGATTCTCTTCAACCTCTGGTTCTTCCGGTCTTTCTGCCACTTTCCCATGATCTCTGAGTTGTGGGTAGTGAGCGTGGTGTCTATGTCCCACTTAGGGCCCTGCACATGATAGTCTTTATATTGACCCCCCCAACCTCTGCCAAAATAAGCTTTGCTGATGGGGGTTGAGAGCTTTATGAATGTAAAGATAGGTTTTTAGAAGATTCACTTAGCAAAACAATAGTAGGTTCGATCTATCTAGCCTAGGGTTCTTTGCTCAGTTAACAGTACCAAGCATGAATTCTTGTCTTGTGGAATAGATCTTAGACCCAATTAGAAAGCAGCTGGCTACTCCTACAGCATTTCATGTCACTATGGTACCAATGGTTGGCATGTCAGACCAGTTGATATGTCATCATTACTATAGCTTGTAGTCTACAACTAGGTGAGACTGACTTTCCCCTCCCTCATCCCACACCTGCCCCTCCCCCTGCCCAGCAACCTACATAGCACCTCCCAGTACTGTGAACTCTTACCAGTAGGGAAGGAACTTCCAGGTCACTGCCAGCTTGATTTTTTTTTTTTTTTTCATGTCCTGTTGACTGAAGTATGTGGTCTTACCGTAAAGTTCTGATCGGTTTCCAAGAACAGTGTTTACAGCCGGTACTGTGTAGGGAATCTATGGAATCCCTTTGGCTAACAACTCACAAGTCACACACCCTGTTGCTGGACATTTTGATTGATAACCTCTGACATCTGAAAGAAGCATTATTCCCCACCCCACCCCCACACCCCATATATCTCTCCCTGTGTCCCCTCTGACCTTTCGAAGCTAGGATCCACATAAGAGAGAGAACACATGGTGTTTGTCTTTCTGGGTCTGGGTTGCCAGACTCAAAATGATTATTTTGCAGCTCCATTTACCTGTGAGTTTAGTAATTTCATTTTTCTTTATATTGAATAAAATTCTAGTCTGCAGATGAAAAGATGGCTCAGTGGTTATAAGTACCTGTTCTTGCAGAAGATCTGTGTTTGATTCTCAGCACTCAGAGTTCAGGGGACCCAATGCTCTCTTCTGACCTCCATGGGCACCAGGCACACATGCGATGCACAGACTTACATGCAGATAGAACAAATCATACACATAAAAAATTTTAAAATATGAAAATGAAAAAAAAAAAGTCCTCTGTGTGTTTGTATGAACTGCATGTTCATGACATCCGTCAGTGGCTGGATACCTAGGCTGCTCCTGTTCCCTAACTATTGTGAATAAAGCAGCATTGAACATGGCTTAGCAAGTAGCTCTGTTGTAGGATACAGAGTCCATTGGATATATGCCCAGAAGTGGTAAATCTGGGTCATGTGGAAGTTCTATTTATAGTCTTTTGAGAAGCCCCACATTGATTTCCTTAGTGGCTGTATCAGTTTGCACCCTCACCAACAGCGGACAAGAACCTTCCTTTCCCCTATCCTCACTGGCATCTGTTCCTGTTTGTTTTCTTGAACTTAGCTCTTCTGAGTGAGGTGAGAACAACCCTCCATGTAGTTTAAATTTGCATTTCCCTGATGTCTGAGGATGCTGAACATTTCAAAACGATTTCTTAGCCATTTTTTCTGTTCTATAGGTTGTTGAGATTGTCAAGATGCTTTTGAGGACCAGGGGCTCTCACATGTCTCCTAGCAGAGAAGTAAAGGCAAGATTCCTTACAGAGGGAAATAAAAGACCAAACTTACGTCAAAGAGAGCTGGGCCTAAGAATTTGCAAGCTGAGACATTCCTGCTGTTTGCGTCTTCAGCCAAAGGAAGTTCTGAAACAGTTTAGCAATTGTAGGAGCCTAGAGGGTTTGCACATTTGTGCAAGGGTTATGCCACATTCATAGAAGTCCGTTTTATGAACTCAACCAGTCATTACCCATAGTTGAGAGCTATGGGCTCCTGGGCTGTTAAAATACTATGACTTAAAGAAAACAAAACATTGTAACTGCACAAAAGTTATACCTAGTGTGTGCGTATACATATCCGCCATCTTCATCTTTTGTTTCGTTTTCTATGTACATATTGTGCATTGAATTCTGATTGTTTATCTGCTTCCTCTGTCCTGCTTCAGTGCTTTCATATACTTCTCTCTTAGAGCCTTTGTCTACCAACAGTATGCACTGCTGTCTTAATTAGGGTTTACTGCTGTGAACAGACACCATGACCAAAGCAACTCTTATAAGGACATTTCATTGGGGCTGGCTTACAGGGTCAGAGGTTCAGTCCAGTATCATCAAGGTGGGAGCATGGCAGCATTCAGGCAGGCATGGTGCAGGAGGGGCTGAGAGTTCTACATCTTCATCTGAAGACAGCTAGGAGACTTGCTTCCAGGTAGCTAGGACAGGGGTCTTAATGCCCACACCCACCCACAGTGACACACCTACTCCAACAAGGCCACACCTCCTAATAGTGCCACTCTCTGGGCTGAGCATATACAAACCATCACAACTGCCCACCATCTCTGCTGGCACAGACTTTCATCCAGGAATCTGTTTTTCATTCTTGAGACTCCTTTTCCTCCTCCTTGACTTGAGTCCTTTCTTACTGAATCTAGCCCGAATTGGTTACTTTTCCTGTTGCTGTGGGAAGATATGGACAAAAGCAACTTAAGCAAGAAGTGTTTATTTTGGCTCACTGTTGAGGGTATAGTCCACCATAGTGGTGAAGTCAAGGCAGCAGGAGGTTGAAGAAGCTGGTCCCATTATGTCCACAGTGAGAAGAGAGCAAGGAATGTCTGCTGCTTGTAAGCTCTTCTCCACTTACCCAGTACAGAATGCTCTCTGTGGACCCATCCATCATGGGAGCTGGGAACCAAGCTTAGATCAGCTGGTAGAGCAATATCCACTCTTAACTGCTGAGCCATCTCTCCTGGCCCCCATTTGTGCACTTTTCCATGGCATTTCCTAATCTTAATTTTGAACATCTTTAATCTGTGACCCTAGGCCTGTGTGTTGGGTACTTTCTTGGTTCAGTGGCTTTGTGTGGCCTGTTCTCTACGACCTTCCGAGCCCCTACTTCATTTTTTTTTTTTAAAAAAAAAAACATAGTCTTTCTCATATCCTTTGAAACAACCTTCACAGGTTGATGGTTTGTCCCGCCTCTCTTGACAATCTCCTTCTGTCGCCACTTCTATTTCTTTATACTTACGTTGCTTATTTGAATATTGGGCCCCCTGTTAGATCATACACTCTTGAAAGGCAGATATACTGTAACACCGGAGTCTGAATGTAGCTTGCTCTGCAATTAGAACCTTAGTGAATGTTTTGTGATTGAAGTTCCCAAGTGCCTCGATGCGCACGCACGAGATTCTCTGTGCTCCCCCATCCACGAGGTTATTGCAAAGGTGATGAATCGTGTTGTAACGTAGCACTAGAGTTTTCTTTATGGCCCTGTGTTATCATTTTCCTGTGAAATGTCATTAGGGGATTGTAAAACTTCACTTGGATAAAAGAGGTTTGCTACTAAATTATAGGGAATGAATAAACATATCCCCAGAGTGTCGAAGTCTGCAGGAGAGGACATCTATTATTCAACAAATGCTCTATATTATAATTTTCCTGGTGACCTTTAGAGAGGGCGAACTGCCTTTCTAATAGCTCCTAGTCTCTGAAGATAAGTCACTGGAAAAGATTCCTTGCTCATGTCCCCTCCCTGCAGGTCTGTGGATGTGCTAAGCAGTTATTAAGATACCTGAATGAGAACCTCAGTTACTCTGGGGCTGCGAGGTTAACTGTAGAAGAAATAGTCTTCCAGGCATCTGTTCAATGGAAGGGGCTGAAGAATTGGATCAAATGTGGTGCCCATCAGAGACTAGGCCTTTTGAAGTCACATAGCATTGGATGGCAATTCGCTCCGGGGTCTCCTTGCTAGTATGAGGAGACTGAAACTTGGGGAATTTTCATTTACAATTCCAGAAATTGAGTTGCCGACGTCCATTGTAAATTCATTCATGAGGTCAGAACGTCCAGTGGGAATACATTGGATCACACATAGTGAACAGGTGAATAGAGGGTGTACGCCTGTTATTTTCCATTACCTTGGACTAGAGGTATTTTCCATTACCTTGGACTAGAGGCATCCAAGGCCTGAGTTTGGGTGTGTAATCTGAGCTGCTGAGCAGTAGATTCGAAGGTTTTGACTGGGGGCATAGAGCATCACATTCAATCACCCTCAGAAGTACTTCCCATCCACTCCAGGCATGGGTCACCCTCACTTCATCTCCACAGAGCTGGAGATTTGTAGGCTAGGCAGCCCCAGTCTTTAAATTAAATTTGTTTATTATATTTATTTATTTGGTGTGTGTGCCTGTGCACGTGTGCTCCTGCGTGGATGTATGCTCATGTGCCAACCAATATGTAGGGGTGTGTGTGTGTGTGTGTGTGTGTGTGTGCGCGCGCATGCGCGCGCGCGTGTGCTCATGCCGTGGGTGGATCACAGAGGTCAGAGGACAGGAGTTAGCCCACCAGTGAGTCCTAGGGGCTGAATTTAGAACTTTTGTATCATCAGGCTTGGTAGCAAGCATCTTTACTCACTGAGCCTTCTTGCTATTCCCTGATCACTGCCCCTCCCCCCCCCCCTTTTTTGAGACAAGGACTTACTCCAGGCTTGTCTCGAACTCCCAATTCTCTTACTTCTATCATCCACATGTTGGGATTATATTGGTCTATCACCGTTTTCAGAAGAACTAACCCCCAGGCACCAGCAATGAAGCTGGAGTAGCATCAAGCCGTAGTTTTCCTTTTTTGGGAAGCCCAGACCCACTGGTTTCAGGTGGGACCCCACTGGGTTTTGTGGAGATGAACAGCCTGGGAGTGGGGAGTAGGGGTGGAGAGTGGTGGTGGGCACAGGCTCAAGTTTCAGTATCTGGCGAAGATTATCCACCAGCTTGTGTGATTGAGATGTTCTCTCGGCCCTCTCGATTGACAGTGACGCTAGCCTCACCTTGTACGGTTCCTCTCTCTTTACTGTGGACTCTGTCCACAAACATGTTTTTTGTTTTAAAAAGACAGGTTTTCATGTAGCCCAGTAGCCTAGGCTGGCTTCGAACTCACATAGTCCAGGATGACCTTGAACTTCTGAACCTAGTGCTCTAGTGCTGCGATTTCAGGTATGTATCCTTGTTTTATGCAATGCTAGAGATTAAAAAGGGGGGGGACTTCTTTCATAATAGGCAAACACTCTACCAACTGAACCACATCTCCAGTGTGTGGACTAACTCCTGAGACTAAGAAATACAGTTTAGGAGGAAGGAATGGAGAGCTGTACTTTCTGAGAGTTCCTGCAGGGCCATGCGATGGGCAGAGTGCTCTCCACACATGCTCTAACTGAATCTTAAGACCGGTCTGGAAACGCACGTACCGCACGCACCCCACGTACGCACGCATCACGGACACACGCACACACCACGCATGCACGCACGCGGGGGTGAGGTGGGGAGGACAGAATGTTGACTATCTAATTGCCTCTCATGGTAACTCAGCCTGGCCCTCCTGCAGAAGCTGGGGCAGGTGGATCTGAAAAGCATGGTTTCAGTTCTGCACTCCGGCCATTCATTTTGTGTGTCTGTTCTAAGCAGCATAGAGACTCATCAGCTTCCCGCTCCCAGAGTCAACATCAGATGACATTTTCTGCTCCCAATGAGCTTCCGGTAGTCAGATTCTCCCCTCTCGGTGTTCCCTGGGATGCTCTTTGGTCACTCTGATAGGAGCCTATTGGACAACAGAGACCAGGGTGCTTTGAATTTGCCAGCACCTGGCAGCTGCCCAGTTTGCTCTTGGCACTCAGGTGATTGCAACATTGAGGGTGGGAAGTTGTTAGCCATAACCCTGGCTCTCCCTTCGAGGAATCAGTTTCTATTTTGAAACCTGTGTGTGCAGCATATATGCACATGTGCATGCATGTTTGGATGTATAGGCCAGGGGACAATCAGTATCAGATGTCGTTTTTAGGTTCTAGCCATCTAGAACCTAAGTTTTTGTTTGTTTGTTTGTTTGTTTGAGACAGGGTCTCTCACTGGCTTGGAGTTTGCCAACAAGCCTAGGCAGGCTGGCCAGTGACCTGCCAGGGTTCAAGCTGTCTCTCCTTCCTACACGAGGATTACAGGTTAACCCACCATGTCTGGTATTTTACCTAGATTCTGAGGCACCAACTCAGGTCCTCAAAGCTTTCAAGGAAAGCATTTTATGAGCTGAGCCCTCTCCCCTGGCCTCTGCTTTGGAAATCCTTGCTTTAATGTTTAATTTTTTGCTTCTGTTTGCAGCCGTTCAGAGCCTTTTTCCTCATTCATCACATTGGGCTTGGGGCAAGCAACGTACATATCAGGCATGTGATAAAGGTCATAGTAAATGACCCAGTAATTCTCTTTGCCTCTGTTGTAAACTTTACTCCTGTCCTGTCCAGGATTCCTCATCTATGGGTTAGGTTCATGCTGCTTCTGCACCAGGAAGCAGCTCCATTTAAGCAGCGTGTGCCTCTACCCCTCTATGTCTGTTGGCTTTCAAGAGAGGCTCTGCGCAGCAGGATAGCTGTCATCTGCTCTCTTCCCAACTGTTCCTTTGGGCTGTGTGTGCTTCAACAGAGCAGCCAGGGAGGATTGGGAATGAGGGGTACTTAAGACTCTGGGCTTGCCTGGCATGTGTCTTCAGGGTGCCAGCACAGGTTGGCTAGGTTGGCCAGTGAGCTGTGTTGTCTGTACTAACCTTCTTAGCTGTGTGACCCCAGCAAATGGTTTAATATCCTTAAAGATATGCTTCAGAAGGAACCTCTGGTGTGGCCAGTTGTGGGGAAGGCCCTGCTTCTCATTTCTCTCACTGAAGTATCTAGAATTGCCTGCAACCCAACGACGCCATGTCCCAGGAGATGGGGCCCAGGTGAGAACTTTTAAAGTTCCCATGTGATTCCGGTATGTAGTGGAGGTCAAGGCAGATCCCCTCTGCCCTTGGTGGTGATGCCTGACCAGGCCTGTCCCCTCAGCACTACAGCTGAATGTGCCTGTGGTGTGCTTCATAGTCCCGGAGGCCAGGCAACACAGGTGTGTGTCAGCACCCGGCAGGGCTTAGGGCTTTTCCCTAGTTGGGTTTCACAGAGCAACAGGATCCTCATCAGCATCCCCTGCTGTCTCTGCCTTCTTTGTTCCAGCCTCTCACCTGTGTGAGCTTGCCTTTTACCTATTCCTGTGGTGACACCACTAAATCCAGACCCCCCCGCCCCCAATTTTCTTCATTAACAACCCTTATGTGGCTTTTTTTTTTTTTTTGCTTCTTAGTAACGAGGGGTTGGTCAGTGAGCCTTATGAAGTCGGAGGGTGGAGCTTTCTGGAAAGTTCTTAAAAGCTTGGTCAACAAGGCAACAACACCACTCTTTAGTCCTTACTGTCTTTTCTCTTGCCTGGAATGTGAATCTCAGAACAGGGTTCTGCCGGCCACAATGAGACAACGTAGTCTTCCCAATACTGAGGGTAGAAGCCACAGGCTCGGGTTGGCAGTGTGAGGAGAGCCTTAGGATCAGGAAGGATGAGAACTACCACTGAAGGGAAAGATACCATCTCAGGAGCCCCAAGACCAAGTTCTCAGACCAAGTTCTCGCACAGAGGAGGCTTATTGCCCCAGAGGGACAGAGCGCAGGGGTAAGGGACAAAGACAGGAGGAAAAGGAAGAGGGAGACAGGGAAGGGAACAAGGGAGAGTGGGAAGGGATATTTGTCCTGGAGGACAAAGGCCTGCCTATGGATAGAGAGGAGACAGATGTGGCCCAAAGGCAAATGGCAGTTTATAACGGGACAAGGAGAAACCCCATGTTAGAATGAGGTGTTTAATTTTAATTGGGCATGTTAATTAGATGAGCCCAAAGGGGTTTTTGATTGCTGGACTTTGATACTTTGATAGCTGTACCTTGGTAGTCAGCCTCTGGAGGAGGAGGTGGCCAAATAAGGGAATAGACCTTGCGGGCTAGCTTTAGGAATGTAATCTAACTTTTTTTTTTTTTAAATCAAGGCAGAGGGAGTGGGGGAGAACGGCAAGGCCTTCCAGAGCCATGTTTGCCACACTCAGGCTGGCCAGAGTCCCTTCAACCATGTCCTGGACTGCCTATGTCTGACGTTCATGGTGCATGAAGGGGAATTTAACCACTCCCTGATAGAAGCCATGCCTGTGTCTGGCATTCTTGTCACTAGTTCAATTTATAATGGATACACTCACATAGCAATAACCTTCAGCCACTAACCTCTACCTCCTCTGCCCTCACTATCGGGTGCCACATGCGTGTGGAGGTCACATGGCTACTTTATGGTGTTGGTTCTCTTCTTCCCCCTTGAGAATGGAATTCCGGTTTTCCTGGCAAGTGCCTTCTCCTGCTGAGTCATCTCACGGACCCCAAGCTGCACCCTTGAACAATGAGTTAGTTGCCAGCGTTTCAAAATGTGTTACTTTCCCATAAGAACTCAGCTTTCTTAGGAAGCCTGTGGATGCAGGGTCTTCCTTTCTACTCTTGACAGTCACTTGGAGCTCAGGCACAGGTGCCTCTTAAAGGCCATCTCACAAATCACCCAGTGTCTCTGACGATATCACAACCCTGGAAATGCTGATAAAACATGCCAGAATGCCTTTCTTCTTCTCAGTTTCCCAACTCAGCAGTCTCTCTCTCAAAACAAAACAAAAAACAAAACAAAACAAAAACCAAAAACCAAAAACCAAAACAAAACAAAAAACAAACAAACCCCAAAACTAGACTTACACTTTTGAGACATTCGGAGAAATCAGCCTCTTGAATGTCAGAAAACAGTTGATGTAGCTTCTTCCTGGGGCTGGCTCAACTTTTCCTCAGTTCTGTCTTACAGCCTCTTGTGAGGGAGAGTAGCATGCTCCGCCCCTGTAGGGACTGCTTGATTGAGTCATGGAGACCTCGAAGGACAGTTATATTGGGTATTGAATACAGGTTGCTTTCAACAGCTTTTATTGCCACATTGTGAGCTGAGTTTGTCTCAGCTATCCCACTACTAGATCAGTAAGGCAATGTAGAAATTTTCTGAACTCTGGGGACCCTGCATGACAATCACTTGACTCCACCTTTCTCTGCTTGGCTGAATCAAGTAGGGCAACTCATGAAGTCACAGCTGCTACTGCTGCAGGAGACAGTTGGATGACCCCACTGGAGGTGAGCAGCATGAGATGGCCTAGCCTTATGCCTCCCCCTCCTCCTCCCCTCCCTTATGACCCAGTCCTGGAAAGTTCAAGGTCCAGGCAGCTTTTATAAACTCAGGTCTCTGGGCATTTGGAGAAGAAAGGCAAAATTGTTTTGACAACGAATAGCTGTTAATACATAGCTACGGATCTCTACACTACACACTGAAGACTGTGTTGAGTCTGGAATGATGTACAGAAGCAGGAGGAAGAAACAAGGTGTGAATTCCCAGTAAGAAGAGAGACTTGAGATGAAGCCAGGAAAGTTAAATCCCCATGGGTACAGGGAAACACCTCTGTATGCTGGATGGTGACTAGGCAACAGGCCTGACCCCTGAACACAGGTTCTTCTTTGCTTGAGGACTTCTGTGGGAAACAGGGCTCAGCTCCTGAGGCCCAGTGGGCTTGTGGGGACAGGTATGATGGGTCGGCTGGCTGAAGAGACACTGCTGGCCTGTGTTGGTTGGCCATTGTTTCTAGTAAGACAATGCTTATAACCACCACACTGCTTTTCATAGGAAAGGTAACTCATTGAATGGCCACTAGACAAAGAAAGCCTGAAGATGCAATGTCAGTAAAGAGGCTTTATTCCATACAGATTTCTGAATGTAGACATTACATTCTAGCTCACCGGAAACTAGACTACTCCCCCAATAGTCAATTCATTTTAGAAATCGTAGCATTGACTTGGAGTCCAAATTTACTGATTTTCAAGAATGTGGCCACACACCCTTTTACCTTAAATGCCTATTCTGTCTTAACCAAACATGAGACAGGCTGGCAACATTCCCAAGCAGTCCAATGTGAGAGAAACCACTCCCATGGCTTATTAACAAGCCGGGCAGAATTTTCATAGGGTCCATTCATTCAGACTTATTACAGAACACCATTTAATAAGAAAAAATTAAATGGATCGATTGAATTCAAGTCCTTCTGTAAAGGGGGCCATTTAAGTTCTCCTTTGAATAATGTTAGCATTTAAGGGCTTGTCACTCTCAACTGCTGGTTACTACATTTATCAAATATCAGGCTTTCCCTTTAAACAAAATCAGCTATAAATCCCATCTTCCATGCTTGAGCTGGCTTTTCTGCTTCAGGTATGTCCCTTTCATTCTCTGCCTTGCTCTGGCCATGGGCTGCTTGCTCTTGACCCCTGACCTTAGGTTTGGGTGAAGAATGGAGAGGGAGATCAGGGTACCCCTGCCTTTCTCTCTGAGGCTCACCACAGCTGTCTGTTGTACCCTCCTGTCTGGAGGGGGCTAACTCTGCCACATGGCTTTCTTTGTCTTACTGCTCCTTCAAGCTGGTGCCAGCACCAGGCTATCCTATCTCACCACTATGCTTGTATCTTTTAATTTCTCCTAATTGGAGTGTGCTACATGCTTCATGCTGGAATCATTACGGATACAAACAGGCATGTGATGAACAGAGAAAATAAAAACAGAGAACAAACTGGCCCAGTGGAAGCATCAGTGTGGAAAACCCCGCCTGAGGTATCCCAGGGCCCATTTCAGCTTGGCTTTCACAGGTTTAGCTCTTTTGGGTTCAAAGTCCCAGGCCTCTGAATGATAGGCAGAGAGCACCCTAAGACTGCTTTGGGTTTTCAAGGGTAGCAGTCACGGATTGGGCAATGGGTGGTGAAGGTCGAGGGACGTGCAGCATGGTGGTTACTGACCACAGAATCAGTGTAGCTCTGACTAGCCCATCACCCACTTTAGATCAGGTACACGTTTTAGGAAAAAAGATGAAAAGACTCGGGGATATAGAAGGACGTACGGGGGTTGCTTTCCCAAGCAAGCTATATGTGTACATATGCAGTCTGTTGTGTGTGTGTGGTCCGTCCCCTCTGCTTTTGAAATGTCTGTATGGCCAATTTCCCCCTTATATGCCACTCTTTACAAAAGACAGTGCAAAGGCATGGCGGCTTATGGCTGAAATTCAAGCTTCAGAAGACAGTGTTTCTTTTTCAGACTGCGTGAACTTGGAAATGAGCAAGCTTTTTTTTTTTTTCTCTCACTGATGTTGCCAAATGAAAACAAGTCTCCTTATCTGTGGAGGGGGCTGGGCCTTCTGTCCTGCTCCTCAGTGGGAGTGGGGAGGTGCTCACAGAACGATGCCAGGCACCAGCCACTGTACAACTTCTGTTTTATTTTGTGTGCTTTTTTTTAAATATAGGATATAAATAATGACAAAAATTACAAAATTTATAACTGGAAGCCCAAGCTTATTTACACATATGCTTGTGTGTTTCAGCAAAGCTACCAGCTGCTTTGCTCCTATACAAGTTCCTTTTGGTACCATATTTTAATGTTGTTCTCTTCTCTGTTTTCTGCATACACATCAACAGTGAATAGGCAAAATATATACAAGGAACTATTCAGTTCAAGTAATTTAATATTGTATTAAAATTCTTCAACACTGAACTAAAACCATATACATTTGTCAGTTGAAATGAAATTTAGCTTTTCTTCAAAACTCACCAACTAATGAATGTGAGAACTTCAGGTTTAAAATAATATTGGTTAATAAAAAAACATTAAGACAAGTTCACAATTTATCAATATCGCTATAATGAACTTCAAAATGATTCACAATATGATTGGTTAGAACAATATACATTAAAATGTTATTTTTCTATAATGATATTGATACTGTTTATATAATTTGTTTCTACAGAAATATACATTATGGTATCATACAAATACTCCACAGAGACATTAAAAAAATTAAAATACCTTAAAGAAACGTAAGTAAATTTATTTAATCAAATAGTAAGCAAACATTTTTTTAATCTGTTTCAAGAAAAGTTTTTATTACTTTGGAATTTCTTCTTTTTTTGTGTTATTTATTTTTTCTAAAAAAGAATTTTGCAATAGAATTTTATTAACATCGTTCTCAAACAAGGTTTCCTTGACAGAAATCTTGACAGCAGGAGCCCTAGCTTTTATTTTTTATTTTTTGTTCAACCTGTTCTTTAAAACACCTCGAAGGCTAAAACAAAATGAAACAAACAAACAAACAAAAAAACCCAAAACAACCCCAAATAAACCACTTACGCAGGCTATGGCTGAGTCAGCACTTTGGGTCACCCCAAGCACTAGCCTGTTCTGCTCTTGAGGCAAGGACATCAGGGCCTCGCCACAACTGAGCCAGGTCCTCAGGGCAAGTAGCAGTAGGAATGTAGTCATTTGAAACGAAACCAGAAACATCCCGCACAACAAACCTAGTTTTCTTATGAATGCATTAATGAAACATTCTTTTAATAAAAATATTTAATACAAGACACATTTTTTTCTGTGCATAATAAATTCCTCTGTTTTAAATCACTTTTTAAATTTTTGAATCATTCAATAAAGGTTTCCTTTATCTGACATAGTTGATTACATATAAAATCCACAAATATAGAAATCGGGTGGGGGGGGGACAATTTCCTGGTGAGGGTTGCTTTGTCTTTTTGCATGAAATTGTACTCAGTGATACAATGACTTTACAGGTGCTTTGGGGATGGGGGAGGTGTTGTACAGTCCGACCTTTCCCTTCAAAACGGCTGACCGTGAAAACTTAAACCAAGATGTTTATAGACTTTTAGGCAGTACTGGAGACCCTCCCTCTCCCCACCCTTTCACTTTTAAAAAGGTATTCTCCCCCAACTAAAGCAAAGCAAGTATGGGGCAGTTGAGCAGTACCTCGGAGGAGGCGGTGGTAGCGGAGTTGGGCGCCCCGCGCAGCCCCCCTCGCGCCTCTAAGGGGCGTCAAAGTCTCGTTGGCAGAAGGCTCCCTAGGGATGGCTGTCGCCCTTCCGCCCTTGACGAGGCCACGCGAACTGGAGCAGTCTTCCTCCCGGGGCGGGTGGACACGGAGGCGCGAAGGAAAGCCTGCTGCGGGGACTGCTTGGCGAGCAAGGCACCGCGAGGACGGGGCGGCGGGTATCAGAAAATCGTGGTTTCATACTTGGTATTAATGCCCCTCTTGGCTTCTTGCCCCGGCTCCACAATCCACGGCAGATTGGCCAGAGTCTTTTGCTCAGAAGGGTCGATCTGCTTTAAAACAGAAAGGCTGATGCCCGTTATCCGGCAGCTGGGCGGCGGCGCGGCCGCGTGGGCGCCGCTGGAACCCCACCTCGGGCCCCGCTCGCCCAGCCGCGCTGCGGGGTGGCCCCGGCGGCATCCGCGCTTTCGCACCTGTACTGCACAGCGACTCTGCAGGGGCCTGCAAGGGTGACGCGAGTGAGACCCGGCCCAGCCCCGGGGCGCAGAGGCAGGGGAGCAGTGGTGGTTCCCAACACCCATATTGGGGTCCGGAAAAGAACCCTATATCCTCCGAGGACACTGTGGCGCTCCACCCACTTGACTGCTGCCTTTCTGACCTCTAGCCATGCTGCCCCAGAGATGGCTCTAGGGCACCCATCCCTGCGGGAGGCCTCTGCGTTCTCACGGTTGTCTCCTAGAGTGTGGTCTGGGTCTTGGCTCCAGCACCACTTCCTGCCCCAGAAACTGTACTTGCCACACCCTCTACAAAGTGGCACCTCAACTTTTTAGCTTAGCTTCCCCTTTCTGATCTCTTCCTGACACAGACACATACCACCTGTCCACTCTCTCTTCCACGATGGATGCCCATAAAAGTGGGGTTTTGTTAACTTTATTGCTATTTTCTCCAAACCTGGGAAAGCTCTTGGCGGCCCAGTGCAAAGCAGGTATACAATAAATAATTGTACAGTCGATAAATGCTGTTCAGACAATGAGTGCTCGGCCTGGATAAGAAAGGTACTGGGGTGGACAGAGAGCAGGTTCAGATCCCAGGAGGAGGGGAAAGTGGCAGAAAGGGATGTACCTGAGACAGAGGAAGGGAAGAGATCAGCAAGGGCCTATCAGGCTGGGCCTTAGTGGACTCTGTCCTGGGTTCTGATGTCCTTGTGCTTTACATAAAGCCAAGCAGGTCATTCCCCGAACCTAAGGTCTGAGCTCTGTTAAGTTCTTTCCCCAATGGCTTGCTCACCCTTTGGCCATCATCTACTTGGCTCTGTAAATTGGGCCAAGGAGTTTCTGGAAGGCCTGCTCTGTCTTCCTCTACCAGCTTTTTAACCTGCTGGTGGCTGCAGGGTCTGAGCCTAAGTGCCTATTGAGCTGCCTTCTGCCGCGTTTTCCACTGTTACTTCATAGGATGAGGGAAGGTCTTTTAGGAGCACTGTGTGTTTCCTAACAGTAAACAACCAGAGCTGAGGAAATGGGAATTCTGAAGCCTGGTGAGGGCCTGGATCCGGAGCCAGGTAGACTGTGTACTGTTTCCCAGAAAGGGCGTCTAGATGAACATTCTATAAGCCCTTATGCCCACAGAGCCTTTGTACTCTGGAAGGAGTCTATGTGGACCTCAGTAAAGCTGGAAGGAGGTGCATGCAGTGAACAGACTTCTCCAGCCCACACAAGAAGGAATATAGTAGACTAATGACAATCCCCACAAACATGCTGTGCATTCCTGGACACTCAGATGCCTAGTAATCACACTCAAAGACACATTCATTAAGCCTACCCTCACCACCTCAGGTCTCTAACCGAAGGTTTATGGTGGGTGCTGCTATGGGCCTGGCCCTGGGATGACAGCATGCCAGTGTACTTCACCGAGTAGATATTTTTGTACAGGAAGAGAGGCAGAAATAAGCTCAGTCAATACTACACAGAATGAAGAGGGGATATAATGTGACCAGGCATCTACCCTGGTTAGGAAAAGCTTCATGCAGCCAAACCCTGAATGATACCATGGGGCCGTGCAGAATTCAGGGGTCAGGGGAGGTGGAAGACAGCAATCACAGGTGGCATAAAGACTCCAGTGGGACTGAGCAGTATATAGTCAAGGTATGGAGGGCCTGCGCATCACCGCGTGTGATGGGAGATTAGGTTCTGGTATTTTTAGGGTGCCATGATTTTTTGCTGTGTGGAGAAAGGGAGTCACTGGGAGGGGTGTGCACTGGGTTTGGATTAGGTGAGAGAGGAAGGAGAGAGGAGTGGGCAGACTGGAGGTGTGTTCAAGGGCATCAAAGATCGGTGTCTGCTCACGAGCTGGATGTGGAAGTGTGGGTGCAACAGCAACCAAGGGGACTTGGGGACTTTGGCGACAAGCAGCATGGTGAAGTGTTGTGTCATTTACCGGGCTAGGGACAAGGGTAGAGAAGCAAGGATCTGCACTGGCTAACCCTGAAGGCAGAGATGCTTAGAAAACAAACTGGACAGACAGTTCTAGGGTTCTGGGGTGTGTCAAGGACTGGGGATAGAGAGCAGGGGGCATGGGCTGGGGGTGTGTGTGCTGAGGCAGGAGGGTCCGGAGTAGGAGTGTAGCATGGGATTTGAGAGATGCAGCAGCTGCTGGTAATGACCAATCAGCGGAGGCCTTCTGGGATGCTGGAGGAAAATGGTCAGAGACTTGAAGAGGCCAGATGCTGAGGGATCATCCCATGGGTGCTGAGGTTACCAAGAGCAAAGACAGGAGAGGGGCCCCAAAGGTGTAATCCACAGAAGCCACATCATCCCAAGGAAGGAACCTCTCTTTGGAGGTTAAAAATGTCTTATTTCCTCATGACACATGGAGGCTGGGAGGAGAAGGAGGAGGAGGAGGAGGAGGAGGAGAATGCAGCAGATGGAAAGATTGCGGGGTGAGGGGGGCAACGCATTCTGGGGGCCTGCCCGGTGCCAATCCCAGAGATTCTAGGATGCAGGATGGTAGCTGGAACAGAGAGCAGATGGGAAGCTGGCTGGGAGCCTTCCAGCTTTGGGGTGTTG
Organism: Rhynchomys soricoides; assembly: GCA_019843965.1. Lineage (NCBI taxonomy): Eukaryota > Metazoa > Chordata > Mammalia > Rodentia > Muridae > Rhynchomys > Rhynchomys soricoides. The sequence continues at coordinate 7,698,895 of JADRCH010000033.1, read as the reverse complement.
CTACTACCAGAGGCGGCCGCTTTGAAGTCATACCAGCCTGTTGGGACAGGATGTCTGCGGAGCCTGTGGGAGGGAGGGAAGGGAGGAAGTTCCTGGAGGGAGGCAGATGACAGGGAGGAGGGGCATCACCTTCTAACAGTTACTAGGCTTCAGAGAGCTTCAGCTGTCCAGAGGGAAGGCACACAGGCTGTGGCCCAGGCATCTCAAGAATGATGATGCCATGGCCTCCTGAAAGACACAGAAGCTATAGTATCTAGCTTTTGCCAGGAGGGTACCAGGGTATCGTCACCCTGAGCCTCTGCACATCTCTCTGGAGGGCAGAGGAGTGTCCCCTGATTGAGTGGCAGGCAAGGCCTCAGAGAAGGCTGCCTCCACACTTTCCTAGGTCTTCTGGTGAGCTGGGTCAAAACCAGAAGCAGCAGCCTCTCGCAAGGCTGTTGCTGTAGGTGGCAGAGAAAATGTGGTTTTCTCTGTTACCTTTGGGTTCTGGGGAGAGTATTCTTGAGTCTGCAGGGATGATGGTCACATGCCAGCAGGAGACCACGGTAAAGGACAGGGGAGGGCAGGCTGGATTCTAAAGGCCTCCCTCACCGCACCGGGTCCTATTTGAACCCCCCTTCCCTCTGGCTGCAGGCTTAGAGAAGTCTCTATTTTGTACTTACCACTGACTTTCGAATGCTAACTCGGGGCTTGGGGATGGGTTTCGAGGGCTTGTTCTCAAAGCTTTCTGGAAGCGTGGAGGAATGGCCCCCTTTTCTTGCTTGTAGAGCAAGCTGGTAAGCGACCTCAAATGCCTGTCCCAGCGTTAGGATGATTTCATAGGCTAAATTCTGCAAGAGCAAACAGACAGACAATAAAAGCATTTACTATAGGCACACAAAGGGTCAGAGTGAATGGATGGCTGAGGAACAGAGTGGACCTTGAACCACCCCACTGGCAGCTACAGTGACTCAGAAAATCTGTTAGAATTGGGGCACTCTGGACGTCAGTCACTGAGGTAGTATCCTCGTGTGGAGCCAGGCTGCCAGACCTCCCCCATTAATTCCTTATAAGCAGAGTCCTCATGCAGCCCACCAGCTCCGGGTGCTCCTCCAGGTGCAGCTTGCTTGTGGGTGGCTTCTGTGCTCATGAGACTTGGATGGGGAAAGGGGTTAGTAGCAGTGTCATCCCTGTGTTTGGAGCATCCCAGTCAAGCCTGCAAAGATGATCCCACACGCTCCATGGGAGGTGTTCTGAGAACTTTGGGTCTTTTTTACCTCAAACATCTGTGATTCAGTGAATATATACGAAACACAATCAGAATCTAATTTAGGCCGGGGGAGAGGCATTAGTCATGCTGGTGTGGAGTCTCACAGTTGCAGCAGTGAGCATGCAAACACTGTTCAAACAGCTAATTATCCGTCTATTTCTTGAGGTTTTTGCACTCCCTAAGGGTTCACAATCTATATTTTATGAAAGTTTGTCAGGCCAGGATACCACACCAGACCTCTCCTGAGACGTACATCCTTTGCACAGACCAGTTCTCCCAGGATGTTCCTGCTCTTCTTCTCATACTTATTTTCGACTTCTGGTTTCTCTCCCACATGCTGATTCCCCTTATCTTCTCCCACAGGGACAATGTGACATTAGTCTGCTCAAAGGCGGGATCTGAGCCACAACATTCCTATGTCAGAAAGCATCATAGAAGTGGATGCTTACTAGTCTACCCAGAATGTGCCTGGGGATTGAACCCGTGGCTTCATGCATGCTTAGCAAATGCTCTACACTGAGCCACACTCTCAGCCTGAGAATGTTCTTAGTGCTGCTGCACTGGCTAAGAAGAGTCACTGTCGGTCTTAAGTTTTTCATTCTGTGACCATCCCTACAGCATATCTATCTATCTATCTCTCTCTCTCTCTCTCTCTCCCTCTCTCAAAATTACAGGTAGCACTTGGCTTCTGCTGAAAGTATACTATGTCTTCCTGTTCTTATTAGTCCCTAATCCTTCCCAGCATGCTTTGAGAAGTGTTAGGAACTCCTGTTGTCCTTAGCACTCAGTGAGGATGGAGGACATATGGTGACCTTCCAAGGCCATGGGGAAGAGTCTTACCAAGTCTGGGCTAACTGGACTTTAGGTCAAAGCCCTATCAAATATCCTGGTCTGGGACCCAAGTGGGGCAATGCCTATGATCTTGAGAGCTGGTGGGACAGAGGGTGAGTCAATCTCTATGCTATCAGATGACATTTGATCCTGTCATCCTGTCCCTTTCACAGCTAGGCCACGAGCTTCCCTGCGGTGAACACTAAGCCATGTTTGCCTCCAAGGATGAGTCAGACAAGTAAATTAGCAATACACCAACAAATGATAGTGGCAGAGGACTGGGAGGCAGCTCTGACCATCACTGCACAAAGGGGGCTGAGCCCTTTCCTCTGCCTACACTCTGCCTACACTGTGCACTCATGGGTCAGTCATTGGCAGCTTTGCCTCAGGGTGGGGAGGGGGAGGAGGCAGGGCAGGAGGGGTGGGGGTGGAGTCTGTGGAAGTCCACGGGGCTTCTGACTTCCCTGGTGTCAGGACAGTGCAGTTCTTGGTCTGGTTCACCCTTTCTGTGAAGGTGGCTGGTGCCCCACATGGAGCAGACGCTTGTATTCTGGGTCTGGTGAGACGCTAACAGGCAGCCTCCGAACACAGGAGCAGTGAGCTTAGTGTGCAGATTCCTTCACCACTAGCCTCAGACAATTTCCTGAGTGAGATCTGCGTGAGACCACAGTGTCTTCACATGGAAGTCAAAGCTGCTCCTTTGAGTGGCTAAGGCTTACTATGGTTACTATGGGTTACTATGGGAAACCAAAAGCTTCTGCGTGATGCAAGGTTAGATGTTTTGTCCTCTCTTTTTAAAAGAGTGACTGGTGTTAGGACAGTCTCCAAGGAAGAAAGGGAGACCAGACCACAGAGCCCCCAACTGGCTTTGAACTGTGGGCTGAGGCAGTCATCCTGCCTCAGCCTTCCCAGAGTTGGGATGACATGTGTCTTGCTTGCTTCTCCCTTCTCTTCTCTCTGTCTCTCTCTGTCTCTCTCTGTCTCCCTCCTTCCCTACCTCTCTTCCTCCCTGCCTCAGCCCCCCCCCTTTCTCTCTGAGACAGGGTTTCTCTGGGTATCCCTGGCTATTCTGGAACTAGCTCTGTAGACCAGGTTGGCCTCAAACTCACAGAGATCTACCTGCCTTTGCCTCCCAAGTGCTAGGATGAAACTTTTTTTTTTTTTTTAAGCAGAATTCTTTAGAATGTTGTTCTTCTGTGATTTGGGAAGAGCTGGATGTTGTTGCCTTTCTGTCTTTTCTGTAGCCTTAATGTTTGAACCATGGATGCTGGATGGGAGGGAGGGAGGGGCCCCTGGGAACTGAGACCTGCAGTGATGGCTTCACTGTTTGTCTCAGTGTACCAGGAACCAGCAGGGAGCAGGGGCTATCATGTAGGACCTGAGGGCATTCCATCCATCCTCCCTCTGGCCCTCTGGCCCTCCATCCCTTCTTGCTTTCTACCTCATTCCCCTCTCTCTTCTCCTCTTTCTTTTTTTTCTCCAGGGATGGAACCCAGGGCCCTGAGCAGGCAGACGCTCCTACCATGGAGCCGCACCCTTGCCGCACCCTCACTGTGACAGAGAATACACATTCCAGTGTATTTGTTGCAGGATCATTCTGCCTGCCTCGGCTGTGTCATCCCCACTATGCACAATGGCACGAGAATGGTTTTCCTGAGAGCTGGCCACTGTAAGGCCGTATTGTAGCAACTTAATTACACGTTAAGTATATTAATTATATTAATATGTTAATCACCATGAGTAAAGGCAATTTTACTGTAGTACAGATGGGAGGAATCTCACAGCCTCTGCCTGGCCCTCTTGTAGCACTTGCTCTGGGAGTCAGTACTGTGTGAAGTCTGACCACTCTGAGGCCACTATGCTTGGATGCTGAGAGAGCCAGGGGGAGGTGCTGCCTGCTAAGGACCGAGGCTGGACCATCAGTCCAGCCATCTTGTATTTCCCAGCCTAGCCCTTAGACTTACGGTGCAAGTACATGGAGGAACCTCAAGGCCATGGTAGACCATAAATAAGCTGAATATCTACAGTTATCCAAGCTGGCCCAAACTGAGACCCCAGATATGGTAGAGCAAAGACAGAATCTTAGAATTATGGACTGAATACCATAAAAATAATGAGGCAGATGCTGCTTTTATGGCCTTATCTTGTATGGTGCTTATTATACAGTCTGTAGCTCATCACCATAAACAGCAAAGAAAGGCTGGCCGAGCCCTCCCTGGCTCCGGCTATGACCTTAGTCTCTGAGCTGTGGTGGACAGTGCTTGGCATGGGAGCCCAACCCTGGATTCATCCCACCCTCTCCATGGCTACCAAGAAAAGTTGAAGTCTGGGGTCCAGCCCTGTCAAAGGTCACAGTTGTTCCTTCCTATGTTTCGAACCTTTGAAGTCAGCATGGCCAGGCTCATCTTGTGTTACTGTCACCTGTGGGCATAAACTGGAATTCGTTTTAGGTTTGTCCTTGTTACCTCTGAACTCTCAAATGCTGCATAGTTGTGACCTAGGCTCCTCCTGCATCTTTGTGGCTTATGAGAAGACAACAGTCACCTGGGACTAAGCTCAGTGGTAGATTGCTTAGCCAGCACATTCAAGGCTGTAGGCTCAATCTCCAGGTTACCTGTCCACCATAAATCTCTAGAGATACATGGCAAGTGGCTTTGAATGTTTTCTACATTACACAGTCCAGTGTCCGACAGTAACATGCATGTGTGTTGTGTACTGGGTATGGTCATGGGGGTAATTATCGGAAGGCACTTACTCTGACCGAAGTTTTCTTGTCATGCATAGCTATCTATCTCACTGGATCTTTTTGAGACTCACTAACAATACTGAGCCCAATGGCAGTAAGGGCCAACATGTATTATTTACTGCGTGCCACGCGCCATGAGAAGGACGCTAGACTGGCTATGTCATTTAGGATAAAGGAAGGGAGTCCCAATTCTGTGGGGATAAAAATGGGGTACATATAAAAAAAATCACACCTTCCCTTTCTTTTTCTCTTTCCTACGGATCCCCTTTTTATGGATGCGAAACTTAAGGGAACATCATATCTCAAGTATGAAGCCTAATAGCAATGGCAAACTTATTTCTCTTTTGCAAACTGGGGGTGCGCAGGTCACTGATATTAACTGTGGGCTCTTCCAGGCAGCCAGGGCCGCAGCTTAACATCATCGGATGTTTACTGAGCTTGTTGTGGCCATGCCCCTGTTCCCTGGCCTGTGTCTAACCTGTAGTGTCCATAAAATGCTCATCCAATGATGGAGGGGCCAAAGGTCACACCAAGCTTCTTTTTGGCAATAAAGGAGGATCACAGAGAAACGAATGTACCCCACTGTTCTGCATCCCAGTCCTGAGGCTGACCTGGCACACCTTTCCTTTTGATTGTAGGAAAACTACATCATAGACTGTAGGCAATCTGCCCCCGGCGCTTCCCCAGACAAGGTCCTGGTACCCAGGGAATGGAACATGTAAGAAAGTGCTCTCTAGGAATTTTCTACTTAGCTTGAAATCTGTTAGGCTCAAGGGTTCGGTGACATTGCGCCTAGGGGTATTCATTATGTATAAACATTTCGTGAACATCTCATACAGTACACAGTGCCATGCAGTGCCATACCAGGAGTCATTTAAGATGAAAACCAAGGGAGGGGGAGCTGGAGAGATGACACTGGCTGCTCTTCCAGAGGTCCTGAGTTCAATTCCCAGCAACCACATGGTGGCTCACGACCATCTGTAATGGGATCTGATGCCCTCTTCTGGTGTGCAGGTGTACACATGCAGATAGAGCACTCATATACATAAAATAAATAAATCTTTTAAAAAAGAGATGAAAACTGAATCACTGAAAAGAACTGGTTAGAAGGCTATGTAAAATCTGGGTCTGCTGGTGCACACCTAAAATCCTGAGTGCTTAGAAAACAGGAATGAAGGTCCCAAGATCTAGGACAGCCTGGGCTATAGAGTGGAATCATGTCTTAAAGAGTATGCAGAAACATATGCATAGAAAACACACACATCCTGAAACAGTAACAGTAGCTATCGTGGCTGTTAAGCTTGTGGAAGCGCTCTCTCTCTCTCTCTCTCTCTCTCTCTCTCTCTCTGTCTCTCTCTCTCTCTCTCCCTCCTTCCCTCCCTCCCTCTCTCCCTCCTTCCCCCATCCTCCTCTCCATCTGCAAATGCCAAGATCACACTTGCACGGCCTTGCACCTGCTAGGCAGGTGTTCTATCTCTGAGCTACACCCCCACGGTGGATGACTTCTCTTAAACTCCCGTTGGTGTTTTGAACTTCATTTAAACAAAGATGAATACTTTTTTCAATTGTAACGTTTTTCTATTTTGACGTTCAAACTTATCCTATTCAACCCTCAATCTTCCCCTTGGGGCTCTAGGCCTCCTCCTCCTTCTTTGACTGAGAACACTGGGAATGATTTTCCAGCATGATCCAGGACTTGGGTGCAGGTGTTAGTCTGGCTCAGCTCCATGTACCAGCAGGCTGGCCATCTATTTGGTCCTGAATCTTGCTTAGACTCTTCAGTTTTCACACTGGATTTCAATTCTCACATTTGCTCGGTTGAATTTGAAAATACCCAGTACTTACTGTCCTCTGAAGCCTCCCAAGATTCTTCTCCAAGTATAAAAAAAAAAAAAAAGTCAAATCATTTTTGGTCTAACTTCTGCCAAGCCCCACTGAGAAAATGTCACTCTGTGGACTTTCACCTGTGGACACTCTGCCCGTCCATTCTCATGGTTGTGCAGGGTTGGAGTGCAGCACCAACTCTGATCACTGAGCTTGGGCTGTACTGCATTTTCTACATCTCAGTGAAGTATCCTCTATCTACCCCTCAGGGTCATTATCATCCAGATCTAACTCTACATTTATGCCTAAATCTTCTAAGCAACTTTCACAGGAGCGTACAGTGTCCCAAAGACTAGGCTCTGGACTAGCAGTTCCCAACCTGTGGGTTTTGACCCCTTTGGGGATCCCATATTAGGTCACATCATCTATTTGTGTTACCATTTATAACAGCAGCAAAATTAGAGTTATGAGGTAACAACAAGATAATTTTATGGTTGGGGTCAGCACGACATGAGGAACTGTAGCAGAGGGTTGCAGCATTGGGAAGGTTGAGAACCACTGCTCTGGACCGTCTGTAACCCTTGCAATGTCTTCCACAGGGTAAATTATTACCTCTCTTCCATCTATGAGGGACTCAGGATCAGTGACATTGATTGGACAAGTTCGCACAGCTCCACCAGGGGGCAACATCACATTCAAGTCAAGAGTGATTTCACATTTATTGCCCCCTAAGATATCATGTTGGAAAGCATCATTGTATAGATGCTCGTGGAGAATGGGTGCACAATGCTACTTCATGGGGACCAGGCGGAAGGACATCCTTTCTGACTTAAGCCTCACTGAGGATTTGCTTTCTGTGGGGAAGGTGTATACCTTCCTTTCAGAGAAATCCTGCCACTCACCTTGACCTCCGGAAGTTCAGAGGCCTATTTGTTACTTGGTCTTGATAACCACGCAGAGCTCTGTGCTGTCAACAGGTACTAGACCTTTGATATTCCAGAACTCTGGTATGTATTTTCCCTAGTTCACATGTGTGTGTGTTCATACATTCAGGCCTATTGTATCTATTAAAGGGAGCGCCCTGAATCTTGTATAGATTACATCAAGGCAGTGTGACCGTATACTCACGACAACATTTATCAAAGGGGTTTTACTTTGCTTAACCATTCCCGATAACACAATGATAAGAACGTATTAGATACAGCATCTCTGAGGTAAGTGTGACAAGAAGGGAAGTGAGCTGAGGTGGGAAGGGCCCTCTAGTCACACAGAGGAGCCATGCTTTAGGAGAAGGCCATTCCAGCCTGGCTAGCTACACTTTCCATTAGGATTAGAAAACCAGAGGCCGCACACTGTCATGACTAGGATCATGAAAAATATGTTGATTCCATAGCATTGGAAGCTACAGCCCTAGACATGGCTATTTCTTAACAGGTGTTTAGATCTGACATTCAAAGATAAGGACTGTGCCTTCACCTGGGAGGCAGGAGCAGAGAATTGTTATTAATTATTATTTAACTAATAATAAATACATTATTATTAATTACTGTCCTGATTAGCCCCAGGTCAGCTGTCAGTGGGCTCCAATGATAGTCCATGAGCAAAGTCCTTAGATTTTCTGCATTTTCTAAACACAGCGGGGATGACATCTTTATCATGCTCGCCAGTGTTGCTGAAGAGACACACTGAGAAGAGAGTGTGAGGGCCCAGTGGTTAAGAGCTCTTGTTGTTGCAAAGGACACAGGTTCGATTCCCTAGCACCCATGTGGAGGCTCACTACCTCTTGAGGCACAAGCCATGCATGTGGTGCACAGACCTACATGTGGGCAAAACACTCATACACATAAAATAATAAAAATAAATCTAGAAGAAGAGGAAGAAGGAGAAGGGGGAGGAGGGGGGGGGGGGGAGGAAGGAGGGGGGGGGGGGGGGAGAAGAAGAAGGGGGGGGGGGAGGAAGGGGAGTGGTTTTTGGTTTCCTTCCTTCCTAGGAGTTCTAGGATTCTCTCGGGAGAAGCTGGTGTCAGTCCTCCACCCAGTCAGTTAGCAATACAATCGAGTAAAAGACAGGAGGTCCCAGAGGGATGTGCACAGTTGAAGCCACGTTAAACAGGAACACGTTATTCAAAGGCCAGATGGGAGACTGCAAGGACTCTCCAGTTAGTGCTTCAAGAGGCAATGACCAAGGGTTGCTGTCATCTTAGAAAATAACATTATTTCAGCTGGGTGTGGAGGTGCAGGCCTTCAGTCCTAGATCATCAAAGAGGCTGAGGCAGGAGGATTGCAACTTTAAGGCCTGCCTGGGCTACAGAGTGAGTTCAAGGCCAGTGTAGGCAACAGGTGAGGCCCCATTTTCAAGTAATAAAGAGTGCTGGGATGCTGCTCAGCAATGGAGACCCTGCCTGATATGCTCAGAGTCCCTAACATCAATTCCTGATACCGTGCAGAGCTTCTCATTTCAACAATCTCCTCCTCAAAACTATTCCAAACGGTCATGCATTTTACCCAGTCTGCACCCCTTTCTGGTCTGCCATCTGTACTTGGTGAATTACTGCTCCTCTTTGGAGACACCCTCCAGGCATGAGCTTCTCAAGGCTTTCTCCCCAAGTCTCCTTACCTGTCCTCTCTTGTAGTCTCTCACTCCTTGGGCATAACTTTGCTATTGTACAGCATTTGTCAGGATTTTTCCTCTGTAGCTCTGATTCCCTAGTTGACTGGGTGCCTTGAGGGGTACTTGTCTCCTTCAACGTTGCAACTCTAGTGGCTTAGTATATGGTTAGTACCCAACATTGGATTAAATGAAGAAGGAAGAGGCAGTAGGTCCCTAAGATAAAGGGACCTGTACCTTAGGATCAAGATGGGTCATCCTGTCATTTTATCTCCTTTTCCCATAGAAAGACCTGATGAGCAAATGCCAACAACACGACAGCCTTGGGATGGAGAAAAGTGTTTTCTGTCTGGGTTGTCAGTATGGCCTCCAGACAGAGGCCATGGTTCTCTTTGTCTCTATTTTGTTTGAATTCTCATGTTCTAAAAGCAAGGATAAGCTTCTTCTACAACTTGCTTCACCCACGTCCAGAGGCAAAAATAACTGAGAATATTCTGGGCATATTCACAGATTCTATTGACATCTCTTTAGCTTTACCTACAGCTAATTTTCTTAAGTACCTCCTAGGAACCGCCCAAAGAGTTTATAGAAATACACATCGCCCAATCATGATCGTCAGCATTTAGAAACAAGAGGACCTCCCTCTGCCAAGAAGTTTATCCAGACCAGAACTGACATATTGACTGGCCATCATGCAGATTCCTTCTTTGCAGCTAATTTATGCTGAGAGAGGAGGGAGGTTACCCCAAGTATAGAAGGCTTGGCATGCTCGCCAAGTCATGACTTGCTTCCTAGTAAAAGACCAGGTTTTCCATGGAGGCCTCACACAGTGGCATGGGGTCAGTCTGTGGATTCACCTTCTAAGGTTTCTGGCCAAGTTGGCCTCTCTCCTCTACCCTATGTGGACAGGACCACCAGGAGAATGAAAGACCCCTGAGGACTTGGCAAGAAAATGGGAGAGAGGTTTTCCAGATTTCATCGTCAAATTCTTCTTCAACAGCTGATGTGTGTAGTAGAAGCTTCAGTAAATTCTTTACTGGCTCATGAAACCTTGGAAATGGGGATCTCACCAAATTCAAGACAAGCTTAAGAGGCTTGCTGTTGAAAATCTTCCTAAAATGGATGTGCCTATTTCCTTGACTGAGTAAACTCAGTACAGCCATCCATCTGTATTTGGACTGAACTGAGGGCGCTTAAGTATCTTATGTAAAAGGGGTGGTATGTGGGTACATCACCTGTGAACATTGTCCTATATGCTCCGTGCCACCTCTGGATGACTTGAAATACTCAGCAAATGTATATTCTATCCAAATACCTCACCGTACAACATTGGTTAGGGGATAAAGTCAAGAAAAATAACTTGGTACATGTTGAGTAGAGAGTCAATGCTTTTCAGAGCATTTTTGATCTGTGGCTGGTTAAGCCCATGGATACAGAGCTTGAGGAATGGCAGGCTGCTTATTGCAGATGCCCGCCTAATGCCTCAGGCTCATCATTCTGAAGTGAATTAATGAGTTGTCATGCCTCCAAACTTACCACATGTTCTCACAAAGAAAATATTCAACTTCCATCCAAGTAACCCTCCTCTGGGAGACCCCTATCCTGCTGGGTACCAGGACAACCTCATGATGACAGGGATAGAATTTTAGTGTAATGATTTGTTTATAACCCAACTAGATCTGGAGCGCTTAGAGAGCAGAGACCTGTACCTGTATGTGGCTCACAGCAGGCACACAATAAATATAGGTGTGCATTCGTATGAAATTTTTCTTTTTCTCTCAGATGTGGAATAAAGAAACACTAAAGGTATATTGAAAACCAAAGCCTAAGACATAAATCTTAACCAAGGGACTGATGGCAAGAATACTGTATTACAGCTGTCTCTTCTGTTCTCCACATCCTTAGCAGCTATGACTTACGGAAAACATGCGTTGGAAAGAAGGCATGTGGTGCCTCATTGAATCCTGACATTAGCCTCAGGATGTGGGCACTGCTACAATCTCTGTGTTATAGACAAGAAAAACAAGGATCAGTGGTATTCTTGTTCAAATTATGAAGCTAAGGATCAACCTTGGATCCAAAACTAGGCTGACTGTGAGACCATACCCCTAAATATGACCGAGGCTGGATCCAAAGGCCACACCCCTAAATGTTCTTGTTACCTTGGTTATTTTGGAAGGGCGTCTAAATAAAATCAGCTATTAGTGATTCTGGATGGGCAGGAAAAACTGCATCTCGATGTCTTCGAATATGTATGGACTCTTTTCTTATATCTACTTCCTAAACAATGCACTGTGGGAAACATTTACATAGCACTGACACTGTTTGATGATACAAAGTGTGCATGATACTATATATATAAATAGCATATGCAAATACTGTATCATTTTATAGAAGAGGTATGAGTGTCAGTGGCTTTGGGAATCTACACAGGCTTTAGAACTAGCCTTCCTCAGGTATGGATGGGTAACTGCACATGTATAAACAGAGTGAAGCGATCCACGAAAAAAACATCCAAAATGCCTACTTTCTAACTGTACAAATGTGAGACTGATTTAATATACCACCATTACAAAAATGATGAGAGGAAATAATATTAATCTCTGGGTATCCACCCGCCTTTGGCTCATGGCTTGGTTGATTTTCAGGGATGTATAAAGGAACCACAGCAGTGTTAATCTAGCTGTGGTTTTTTTGTTTTGTTTTTGTGTTGTGGGAAGCATCGGCGTGAAAGGACCACAGGGCTTGAAATGCTACCTTAAAAAAATTCAATCAAGGACATTTGTTATATGTCTCAACTTTTGGTCCAGCGTCAACTGGCTGGATAGAACAAGGTCTCCTCTAAATGAAGGTGGCTCCTTCACCCTGTCTGTGTAAGAGGAGCCAGAGGGAGCATTCCAGTGCAGTCTTAGCTGCTCTCTGCCTGTCCACGTCTTCATCTATTGTCATTTATTTTCACAGTGTCAGAGTCAAGTAGACTGGAGCCACTTTCAGTTAGAGAAAATGAGACACAGAACAAGAAGAGTGCCTACATCCATAAATAATGTTAGTTCTGTTGTCAGTGGTTAACTCACAAAGGATCAGTATTTCTTTGTAGATTTCCCACTTTGTAGTGTCAGTGGAAGCTTCCCCCAGCCCCTTCCCCAGGAATCTCAACTCCACTGAGACCATCTCGTATTTTAGCAAGGGGCTTGGGAAATGTAGTTTCATTAAACGACTGAGAAAATCAGGAAGTGAACTCCTCACACTCCAAGTCCCGTGCTGACATAGGTTCTACTTATCTGTGGTGAGAGTGGAGGGTGTTTGGTCTCACAACACAACCTTCTTCTCTACACATCCCTGATGCGCCTGATTCCCAGTCCCAGTCTGGCTGACTGCAGTGTGGCATCTCCTGATGGCGGAGTAGTATTGCATGGCACCACACAGTCAGCTGACTGCGTTTTCTGAATATTGTAATTTATGTTCCTTTTAGTTTAGATCTGTTCAGGGTTCACACCTGGCCACAAAATCTCAGGGAAGAGGAGCCCCGTCTCCCATGAGTGCTGATTTCCAGCTCCAGGGCTTCAACACCCCCGACATATCCCCAAGCCAATCTCAGCCCTTCCACATTTTGAACACAGAAGAGCACAGGGCGGCAGAATTGCAAGTAAGAGAAGAATAAGCATAAATAAATATGCCGGAGCATGTGAATGTGATCTTTATAGAGAACTAAGAATTAGCAAGGGTCTAGCTCAGTGGCTCTCAACCTTCCTAATGCTGTGACCCTTTAATACAGTTCCTCATGTTGTGGTGACCCCCAACCATAAAATTATTTTCGTTGCTACTTCCTAACTGTAATTTTGCTACTGCTATAAGTCATAGTATACATATCTGATATGCAGGATATCTGATATTGGATCCCTGAGAAAGGCTGAGAACCTGTTGGTCTAGCAGAAAAAGTAAGGCTTTTAATTCCCCCCATCTTTTTTTTTAAAGGGTCGAGTACACAGCTCAGTGGTAGAGTGCCTACTTAGCATGCACAAGGATCCGAATTCAATGCCTAGTCTGGCCAAAAAAAGGAAGTATTTTAACATTTAGAACTATGGAATGAAGTCCTTCCCAGATTCTTAAAGCACATCTGGTACTCCCATAGGGAATGAATGTATCAACAGAGTTCCAATCTAATCTACCCATACCAACTCAGTACTGAGTGAACCAGAGAGGACGAGTCTCTCCAAATTCCCTTGGTTGTATGTGTTGCCTCCTCTGAGCTCTCTCAGGAAGATAAGCATGGCTTGGGGAATTCGTGGCCACAATCATAGAGTTCCCCATAACTCGTGAAGGTTATGAGATAAGCTAAATATATTTGTAAGTCTCGGACCTCTTGTTCTCACAACCTCCTTTCCTGACTTAACCCTGCCGCTCCTCTTTTATGATGTCACTGCTCAGCTGGAGCCTGGGAAACATGATCTACAGAGATGGAGATGGGTTCCAGGTCTAGCCAGTCAGTGAGATGAACACAAGTCAGATTCCCCTATACTGTGGGCACAGACTCTAAAAACAAAGGGTGGGCTTGGTGCTATTGACCCTTAGGAGCAAACAAACTGAAAATAACAGTCCATGGTGATGAATCTCTGCTGTCAACACAACTGCATTTAGAACCACGTAAGGAGACACGTCTCTGGGTTGTGTCTATGAGGGTGCTTCTGGATAGCTTTAACTGAGGAGGGAATACTCACCCTGAACATAGACCATACCATTCCATAGACTGGGGTCTCAGACGACATAAAAGGGAGAAAAAGGGGGATACCAGCTAAGAACAGCACCTACCGTTCTGTGATTCCTCATGGCAAATGCCATGAGACCAGCATCTTTTCTCTACCACAACACAACTGTGAGCAGAGGTGAACCCTTCATTCCCTAAGCTGATTTTTAAATCAGCAACAACAAAAGCAACCAATCTATAACCCTCATTGGGATCTATAACCCTCATTGGGATCTATAAC
>JADRCH010000033.1:7635426-7662776 GCA_019843965.1 Rhynchomys soricoides | reverse complement strand
GTGTGTGTGTGTGTGTGTGTATGTACAGCATGTGTACGTATTGAGGCCAGAGGTTAATGTTAATGTTAGGTGTCCTCTTCAATTGCTCTCCACTTCATTTTTTTCCGAGACAGGGTCTCTCATTGAACCTGTAACCCTTTGATTCTGCTGAGCTCTGGGGATTAGTTTCTGCCTCTGTAGAGCTGGTGTTAGAGGCTTGTGTTGCTTTGGCTGGCATTTTCCGTGGGTACTGGGGAATCTGCCTGAACTAAAGTTCCCATACTTGCAAACAAGTGCTTTACCAACTGAGCCTATACCCTAGCCTAGCCTCCTCCCCCACCCCCTTTTAAGAGCAATTCCACAAACACCTGTGAATAATGCTAATTACCAACAATGAGATTGGAGAAAGTAAGCTTGCAGAGGGTATTACATTGAATATAACGGCCTATGTTTCTTAATGGCATATTTAATCTAGTTAGGGAAGAGATGGGGTTCTGTATATTAGTAATGATTAAACTCCAGGCAAAGTACAGGGGTGGTTGTATGGATAAGCCCAGAGAGGCAAAATTAAATAGAATTTCACGTTGACCAGAACTACATCCTAACTCATCAAATACTGTACTTTATGGAATCTTTAAAGTGGGAGTTACTCACACACAGCAAACCAAATCACAGAATAGCCAAAATAATATAATTAGAGCCTTATAAAATTCAGTCCCATAGACACAGCATTTGAAAAAGCAACTTCCAACTGATTTAGGGACAACTGAACCAAATATACAACTGTAGAGCTACATAGTCATCTTGTAAAAAACTTCCTTTTTCATTTTTTTTTTCCATCTTAGAAATGGACTTTACAAGGTGGAAATGAAAGTCTGGGATTGCTAAACTTTAAAATACTCTCTTTCATACTACGGGCATAGAGACCCAGTACAATGAAAGGGGTACCAGCCTCAGGGCTGGAAAAAAAAAAGAGAAGGAATCTAAAGGAGATCTGCCCATGAATTTACTCCACCATTTGGAGGAAGAAGCCAGTGTGTTTGAGGTGTGATAGAGGCAGGCATTTTGCATCACTGTATCTAACCATCCCAATAAGGCAGGTGCCACAGAAACAGGCACAGAAACGCACAGAAGCACTGTCCCTGCTGTCAAGGGGAAGGGGTAGCATAAGCCCTCCCCCACTGGCATTTATCCAGTGTCATGTGAGGAAGATGGAAAGAAGGCTCTCTTCTATAGGGAATCCTGCAGAAAGGGCATCATATTTAGCACCCTAGAGCTAATTATTTCCCTCCAGGCACCGATTAGGAAATGAAGCCTGTGTTTCAGAGCATGGATTTAGCTAAACCACTAACACAGAAGGCAGCACGAAATGACTATGTTAAGATTAAAGAGATATATTTTCTGACGTTCCCCATGTCAGTAGTATGTTTTTGTCTTTCTGATCTTAAGTAGGAATGTCTGCAAAGCTGTCAGCATACAGGAAATGAGCAGCCTGGCTACTGTGAAGAAGCAAAACTATGGCTTAGTACCAAAGCCTGTCAGATGGGCTTTTATTAAAGAAAATCTAAAAAGACAAAGCAGACATCACAATTTCGCTCAATGATATATCATCAGGGTTCAAAGCCAGTTCCTACTGATTCACTAAACACATTAGAAGAAAGAGGGACATTATTTAGAGTTTGCAGCCAAGGAAAGAAATTTTGTACTTATTTAGGAATGTTTATATTTTTACAGCGTCTGTATACTTTCCAAAACATGGGAGCAACCAAGAAGAACTGGTAGATACATTGTTGCATATTTAGAGAGCCCTAGAACTCTGTTAATAGGAAGGATGAATTCTAATATGTACCACAAACGTTAGTTAATACTGAGCATGACTACTGGTCCTAATTGTGACAAATGTATTGTGCCAACACAAGAGATTCACAAAAAAGAGAAGCCGTAAACTCAGTAGCTGTAGGGGGAATCTATGTGAGCACTGTAATTTATGGACCTCTTTCCCCCCCCCCCCCCCCCCCGTAAATCTAAAACAGTTCTGAAAACCAGAGAACTGCAGGGTAGAGAAACTATCATGCATGGTAATGGTAGACACAGGCCACTGTCAAGTTTGTCCAGATATAGGGGATGTACAGCAGCAAGAGTATTTACTGCGTCAAAGTGAGTCCATCAGCTGTAACAAATGCACCACTTAGCTGTTGATAATGGAGGAACATGCAAATATGTTGCTTAGTGGGCTGGCTAGTTTATGTCAACTTGACATAGGCTAGAGTTACCTGAAAGGGAACCTCAACTAGGAAAATGTGTCCATAAGATCCATCCATAAGGTATTCTTTTAATTAGTGATTGGTGGGCAAGGGCCCAGCCCATTATGGGTGGTGCCATACCTGGGCAGGTAGTCTGGGTTCTGTAAGAAAGTAGGATGAGCAAGCTATGACGAGCAAGCCAGTAAGCAGCACCCTTCCATGGCCTCTGTATTTGCTCCTATGTCCAGGTCTTTGCCCTTTTGTGTTCCTGCCCTGGCTTCCTTCAGTGATCAACTACAATGTGGAAGTATGAACCAAATAAACTCTTTCCTCCCCAACTTGCTTTTTGACATGGTGTTTCATCATACTAATAGTAATTAAGGTAAGTTGGTACCAGCGTAGTGGGGTGTTGCTGTGACAGATCTGACCATGTTGTTTTGGGGAGGATTGTGGAAGGACCTTGGAACTTTGGGCTAGAAAAGCCATTGAGTATTGAGAGCTCAGTGAGCTGTTTGTTATCTAGAAGCTTAGAAGGAAACTAAGAATGTTGAGAGCATTGTAGACAATGGAAACCTGGCTTGTGAAGTTTCAGAAGGAAGCCCAAGACTTTACTGGGCCTTTTGTGTGAAGCATCTGTGGTTCTGGTCAGCTGAGGCTGAAGAATTGGCTGTGATTAAGAAGAGATCAGCATCACTGAGGTGATCTGGGAAGTGTTTCCTGGGAGTCAGGACACAGAAGCTATGTTCCAGAGGTGGCCAAGGTTGTACCTCATGCTGGCAGCTGGACTTGGTAGTGTATGAGTCACTTAGGTGATGCTAAGTTTTGAAGGTGTGAAAGTGGTCACGGAGAACAGCTGAGAGGCACCATGTGCCCAGGAGAAGCTACTGGTGAAAGCACAGTTATAGCAGACCACACCATTTTGAGATGTCAGCACCATGGGTTGACTACCCAGAATAGCAGCAGCAGGGGAGTGGGGAAAGCCCCAGCCCAGAAGACAATCTGAGCTGTAGATGGCAGAGCCAGAAAGGTGACTTAAGCCTTTTGAAAGAGCCCAGAAGATCGTGAATGAGCGCTAGATAATTGGACATTGAGCTATTTACATTTTTTGGAGTTCGATTTTGCTTTGCTCAGATTGTGACTGTGCCATGGTTCTTCCCCCTCCAAGCAAGAAAGGATTTATTTAAACTTTATTTTATAGGAGCTTTCAGTTCAGACTGAATTTTAAGACTTTGGACTTTAAGGAAACGGAATTTTGAAGTATTTGAATTTTAAAGGATTGTGTAACTTTTAATGATAATATACATAATATTACATATGATATATAATACTACATATGCTATATTATACATATTATAATGATAATATTAATGTGTGATCTTGGCCATGGCAGGAGAACAGGAAAGGTTATGATTCAGAAATGTGTTAGTGTGTCAGGTTGACAAGGGTTCAATTGTGCTGGCTAGTTTTATGTCAGCTTGACACAAGGTAGAGTTATCTGAAAGGAGGGAACCTCAACTGAGAAAATGTGTTGATCAGGCATTTTGTTAATTAGATGACGAGGGCCCAGCCCATTTGGGCGGTACCATCACTGGGGTGGATTCTATAAGAAAGCAGGCTGAGCAAGCCATGTGAAGCAAGCCAGTAAGCAGCACCCCTCCATGGCATCGGCACCAGCTTTTGCCTCTTGCATCTATTTCTGCCCTGCCTGAATTCCTGTCCTGCCTTCCTTCAACGGTAAACTACAATGTGGAAGTGTAAGCCAAATACCCTTCCCTCCCCAACTTGCTCTTGGTCATGGTCTTACATGACGACAGTAGTGACTAACTAAGACAGTTAGGGAGTGAGCATACAAGAAGCATTTGTTTCTTCCTTGAATTCTTTTCTATAAAGCGAAGTGTGCTTAAAAAAAATAGTCCATTAAAAATTAACTCTATTAATTAAAAACATCTTAAGACTGTTTGGAAGAGGATAAAAAGACAGCAAGCAAAGAAATTATTCCATACTGTATAATAACGTGAATTAAACCACCATCTAACATGTTAATTTATCGTGACAAGCTTTTTAACTGAAATAATACACACAATAAAACACCAGGAAAGAAATGAAAACTATTTCTATTTCAGACCTTGAGGAGTCCTTAGAGATGGGTGGGTGGGTGGATGGATGGGTGGGTGGGTGGGTGGATGGGTGGGTGGGTGGGTGGATGGATGGATGGATGGATGGGTGGGTGGGTGGATGGGTGGGTGGATGGATGGATGGGTGGGTGGGTGGGTGGATGGATGGGTGGATGGATGGGTGGGTGGATGGGTGGGTGGATGGATGGGTTTAAGACATGGAAATCAGCCAGTTGTGAACATCAAATACTCCCCATGCCTCTGAGAAGGGGAAGCTGTTTAGATTCTGCCTAAGCAAGAATAAATGTCCTAAAGTAACACTGTGGGAGAAAACCAACTTAGTAAGCATGCGATAGGAACATGGCTGAAAGATCAGTTTATGATAATTTACTGGAGTTTATCCCATATTAGTAGAGATATCTGCACCCAGATGGTTAGATCTGGCTGATGCTAACATCATGGATTACTTGAGGGCTCCTGACGATCTTTCTTAGACACATAAACGGCCTACCTTTCCAGCTGTTATAAAATCCAAGGTACTATATAACCCATAGCAAATCTGGGATGTTCTTGATCCTGGAGCTTGTCAGGGCAAGTCAGTAAACTTCCTTTGGCTTTTGTGTTCTGATATGGAAGCTGAAGACAGCAGTGACACAGGATGAACATCCCTGGTCTAAAAATATAAAATCTAAGGTGCTCAAAACGCTGATACTTTCTGAATGCCAACCCAATGGCACACATGGAAAAGTCTACACTTGACTTTGTGCAATGGGTCAAAATAAAAAATGACAGTACACTAAAACACTGCATAAAGTTATCTTTGGGCTTTGATTACAAGGTTTATGTGAAACAAAAAGCCATAAATACTCATTATGTGTATGTAAAGATATGAAAAGAATTGTAATTCAAATTACTTCCAGACCCATGCATCTTGGATAAGGGCAGTGTCTACTTCATGGGATAAACGAAACACTATGTAATTCTCTTGGGCTAGGCATGCATGTGTTGAATGTTCTCAGCCCTAGTGAACTGACTTCAGGAGAACACAACTGTCTTCTCAGGGTCATTTATCAGGATGCCTTAGGCTGGTGGCAGTTAAAAGACACATCTTAGGTGATGCTTCTACCAGTTCAGGAGAATCACATGCTTGCACATTGCTCCCTTCCAGGGAATAGTCAATGCAGTGAAAGTAAAAGCCAGATTTTAGGCACCTCCGTTAGCAAATTGTGTTTACGAAAACACTTCTCCAACTGGTAGAGACTGATTTACTTCTTACAGAGAAGTTTTCATTTCAGCTAAAGCGCACAGTAGCAAAGGGAGAACTTCTTTTTCTCAACTAAAAGATTAAACTGAGTTAAGTTTTGGTCTGCAGTGCTTTGGCCAATACTATTACTGTACATTGACTTTCAAGAACATACATGTCCTAGAGTCTGTCCTTTAGCAAGAACTTGATTATACTGGAACATGAGGCTAGACAGCCAATCAGGTTACTAGCAAAGAAAACAACATCCTTGGCTTCAGACTGGAAATGAACTACAGTTGGAATTCACACCATTTTTCACTGGTGAAAGTTTTAATTCACACAATATGACAGTCTCAGAAAACAGCTCCAATCTGCACTTTAAGCTTTGAAGGGCTCCAGCCAATACAACTCGAGTTACTGCATCAAGACCTGAAGTTTACTTAATCAAGATAGCAAATAAGGTCTTATGACATTCTAGGAAGCAATGAACTTGCAATTTTCCTGTAAAGTATCGAAAATAAACACAAAAGGGAGACAAACCAGAAAAAATGCCCCAAAGAACAGAGGAATGGTTTTTTAAATAGGCAGATATTTTTTCCCTAAGTTTCATTTGAGGCAACAGACAAATCTTTAACTCAATTATTTTCTGTTGAGACTATTAAATTGGTTTTGCTGTTGCTATCAGGATGTGATCTTAGATCCATTCAGTTTCAAGAAATTGATGCTCATTCACATTACAAATCTGGTGTATTTTAGTGATGCTCCAAGCACATTGCAATGCTTATGCTGACTAAAACCCTGCAGCAGGTGGACTCTGGTAATTTAGTTAATAGCATGAATTGAGAGATGCCAAATTCATTTCTTAGGCTCCTGGAAATCTCTGAAATCATCATGAGGCTTGATGCTTGGAAACTTTTTTCTTTTTCTCACTGTTCAGTGGCGATGAAATTTAGGTCAGATATTTTCAATTCAGAATACAAGATTCCCAGAATTATAAAACCAGGAAAATCCCTCAAGGTCATCTGATATCATGTCACTTTCTAAGGATGAGAACAGAGGCTCTGGAGAACCAGAGGACCCAGTGTTTTTGGAGAGTTCATGCTCTTGAGTCAGACAGACTTTAAATTCAGGTCTGGGTTGTCAAGCTATTCTCCCTGTGACCTGGTGCCTTCATTTTAAGTGGGGATTTTAAGTGCAGCAGGACACACTGTAATCAGTAAGCATTAGCAGCTGTCGTTGTAGTGAATAAGAAGTGGCCAAGGCAAGAAATCAGTGATAGGTCATCTAGGATTAAAATGTGTTAGTGCCGTATCAAGAGTCAGATTACTATTTTAGTCATTTTGCTACCTAATTGATCAAGAATCAGTGATCATATACCAATTGGCTTCATGGAGAGTCATGTATATTTGGTTCCAATTAACATGAAACACTTTACATCTATCTTTAAAATTGTTTTAGTTCGACAGGTGTAGTGACCCATGCCTTTAATCCCAGCACTCAGGAAGCAGAGGCAGTCGGATCTCTGTGAGTTTGTAGGGCAGCCTGGTCTATATAGTGAGCCCAGGATAGTCAAGACTCTGCTACAGAAAGAAACCCTGTCTCAAAACACCAAAAAATAAAATAAAAACTTGTTTTAGCTCAATTGTGTGCTTTTCATTACTTCAGTAACAAACTATTCACTCATATGAAATTAATGACGATTATGCTGGCCACAAATAAAAGCTAGGGCCTATTCTTTAAGTATCTGAGATTTGACTTTGACTATTTGCCATATGAAACAGGTCCATTAGTCTTAAATTGTTAGTATAGATAAATATTTCCATATTATCCACAGGTTGGCTCTGGAGGAAGCAAGAATGAGAGTCTTTGGGAAGAAAAAGTGTAATGTACTTTGCTTAAAATAAACTGAGGGTGCTAGCAGTCACCAATCATGAGCATTCATAATTGCATTTCTGCCAATATACACTGCCCTCCAATATCTCACACCACTTAGAGTTGAATGTTCTTCTTACATTGTAAGAAAACCAAGAACATCAGGGAAGAATCGGCACAAACAAAATTAGCTTTACATAATACACTCTCGGTACCTCTGCTTTTGATGGGTTTTGGTGCATTAGAAGTCTTTTCAGTGAGCATTCTCAGACTGTCAGATTGGTGCTTAAAACGCTTTCCTGAAATAGACTAAAGATTCCCCTGACTCCAATCTGGAGAGCGATCAGTGTTTGTACAGTTAACTTTGATTCTCTAAAAATAATTAAAAGCAAAATATAATATGGTCTAAAATATATCAGAGAGACTTTATCATAAACTATTGCCAGATAAACCCAAGTATAAACACCAAGAAAACCAAAACACCTTTTTATGCAACACCAATGTGATCAACAGACCAACAGATGAAGAAAACAGGAATCTGAAAGGTGGCAATTTGCATGTACACCCAGTACTTAGTGTTTCAGCTACGAAGATAAAACAGTTGGCAAACTCACCCGCATCTTTGCACAAGCATCCTGTGTTGATTCTGTTCCCCTCAGTTCTTTTATCAGCATAGAACCTAAATACTAAAACACACACACAAAAT
The DNA here is from genome assembly GCA_019843965.1 of Rhynchomys soricoides. Taxonomy (NCBI): domain Eukaryota; kingdom Metazoa; phylum Chordata; class Mammalia; order Rodentia; family Muridae; genus Rhynchomys; species Rhynchomys soricoides. Next base: position 7,654,619 of record JADRCH010000033.1, on the reverse strand, counting down.
TGGAATGACATATTAAAACAGGAGTATAAATATGAATAATGATTTAGAAACACACTGTGGGAAGGCTACTGGCTAGGTTTCTTGGCTGTGCATTGCTGATAACTTAAAATCCTTACAGATGCAGAGAGTACAGCAAAGTTGGCCATGACTTCTGAGAGCTAGGAATTGATCTCCATAAAAGTTATGGCATTTTCTAAAGATGTCATCTTTCAAATCATATTTAACTGCAAAATGGGAGTATCTAAAAATGTTTTCCCATTTTGTTTTTTTGGAGGCAGCGAAGTCTGCAAAAATAAATCGCACCAGTACCAGTGTAATTGCAGGGCTGTATTTGACAGCTGAGGAGCAAAGCAACATGGCCCCCGTTTGGGCTTATTCTGCAGCAAAGGTAATTAAAGCCGGGCTGTTCTTAGCAGAAGATGCAGTTTTGGACTTTTTTTTTTTTTTTTTTTTTTTTTAATTTACAGCTGTGTGCCCTGTGCTTCATCCATCTGAGAATATGTGCCATTCTCATTTTATAGGGACAGAGATGATTCCTTGGTTCAGAGTGACACAGGACGGGCCGGATGGAGGAGAGGAACATGTCCCCAGAAGCATACGCCACTTTGCTGCTATGTGACTGAATCATGGACTCCTGCTATGTATTTCACACTCATTCTCTAGCTTCTGATTGGGGCAAATAATTATAAGCAAAATATCTTTGTGCCTGTCCTTCCCTCCATCCCCCCACATTTAAAAAGATAATTCATGTATCGGCTTTTTGAAGCTCCAGCTGGCTTCTTTCGCCAATCTTCAGCATCCTTAGAAATAGCTTTCCATGACCTTTAACATCTAAACCGTGGTAAGAACTGTGGAAGAGATTAGAAGACAGTGTCCTGCTCACATGGGGGCACTTGGCTTAATTCAGGCACAGGCAAAGGTCCTGAAGACCAGGAGAGCACTGGCCCATGTGAACGAGGAAAGCTAGGTGGCAGAGGCTTGGCTCAGGCTGTGTGAGAAAGCCTCAGAAGCCAAAGTCTAAACTTTGGAGGATGCCATTTCAACAATTTTTGGACAATTGTTGGAAGAAATCCAAGGTTGAAAGATGAAGGGAGACAGCAAACTGAGGTACGCCCAGACTGGGAGGAGATAACTAGCAGGCATCTGCATCAATAAGGAAAACAATGTCAGCCAAATCCTTATTGTTTAAGTTTTTTTTTTTTTTTTTTTTTTTTTCGAGACAGGGTTTCTCTGTGTAGCCTTGGCTGTCCTGGAACCTGTAGACCAGGCTGGCCTTGAACTCAGAAATCTGCCTGCCTCTGCCTCCCAAGTGCTGGGATTAAAGGCATGCGACACCACTGCCTGGTTATTGTTTAAGTTTTAAGGAAAGTTTGCCCTAATTGAAACATCTCTTTTAAAGAGAGTCAGTGTCTAGTGCGGTTCAGCCATCTTTTTCCCCCCTTGTAGTCATGACAATCACCATCCATTTCAAAGCCTACAGGACTTGTTGAACATTTCATAATAAGCACCTATTCCCTTTGCCCTATAAGAAGAAAAAAAGAAAGAAAAACAAAACAACCAAACACCAGCAACCAAACCAAACCAAACCTGATACTGCAATCCCATCCTTGAGGACAATGGAGGGAATCCTGCATCTGGTACTGCAATCCCATCCTTGAGGACAATGGAGGGAATCCCGCATTTATGTAAAGTGGCAGACCGCATGTTCTGAGGTCAGTGGTAGCAAACATGTCAATCTGCAGCATGTGCATTCACCCCCCCTTTGACTTTACTTCCTGTTTATGGAGCTGTGGGTGGAACCCAGAGCCCTGTGAATACTAGGCAATCATTCTATTTTAGATTGTGCTTTATCAAGCAGGGTGGCAGAGGCACACTCCTTTAATCCCAGCACTGGGGCGGTAGAGGCAGGTGGATCTCTGAGTTTGAGGTCAGCCTGGTCTACACAGTGAGTTCTAGGACAACCAGGGCTACCCAGAGAAACCCTGTCTCGAAAATAAATAAATAAATAAATTGTGCTTTATCACATGGTTTTTGGATCACACAACTTTATACAGACACACAAAACAAAACTTATGCTAACAGGATTTCAAGGGTTCCAAAGCTCTAGATATCTGGACATTTTCAGGAAGGGAAAAAAGAAAACCCTTTAGACATATCAGTGATGGACATTTTGGTACATTGGCAGTGAGTGCAGACTAAGCAGAGAACACATCCTCTGTCCCAACTTGTGCCTCAACACCGAGTCTAGGGTAACTTACAAAGGCTTTGTAGTCACATGACTGGAAGATGAGTTTTTCTGGGTGATGCTGCCAGTACTGGACGGGAGTTGAGGCTGTGGCTTCATTAGGAGGTCGCAAAGTGATGGAAGGTTCTCCCCAGTCCCCTGTCTGGAAATGATATTTATTTTAGAGGCAGCACGAGCAGTAAGCAGGGTCATTCTCTCTAGCTAGTCGGGCTTTACCTAGCACACCTGAGCTGGAAGTATACAATGCTTTGGGGTGTATTGTGTGTGCATAAATATTGATCATTTTGTTTCTCTGTGAATTAGTGAGCATTGTGTTTCCTAAAGCTGAGAAGGAAGAAGTCTAAATGGTTCTATTTTCAGAATGAAACCCTAGGCTAACTAATTTTAAAAACAAAACATGAAAATTTTAGTAAGCAATTTACCAGTTCACAATATTCTGTTAACAATGGAAGAATACACTTGATATTTTTTTTTTTTTTTTTTTGGAAATTTCCGTTTGAATTGCTTTTGCCTTAGACTAACCCATGCTTTCATTAATTTCAGTTCCCACACATTATCATGTACTCCGATATCATACATCTGGGGAAGAAGGTACTAAATAAAATGCTAAAACAAGCATCTACTAATGGGTAACGGCCAATTTCCCTCACGGGAATTCAGATGCTAGGATGCAGTGTCTCTTTGATGGCCTTGGATTTACTTGGTTGCCTTCTTCAGAATGACAGCAGCCCACACTGGGGAATGCAGGTCTGTTTATATATGAACATGCACATGTATGTGAGGTTCTTGATCCACAGGCCTGTCACATAGGACGCTATGTCCTATGACACACATACCCACTAAGACTGACCTAAAACAGGGTGTTCTACCATCTTATTTGCCACTTTCATTTGTTTAGAACAAACATTTACAGAGTCAAAATTCTATCCTGGCAGGTCTTTTCTTGACTCTAATCTCATTTATATGTCACAGGTAGAGTATTTCTTATTGTCTTCCATGCTAAGGATTCAGCTCTCTCAAAATTCAGTTGTTTGTTCTCAAACGGACACAGCTAAAACTAATCTACAAAAAGTATTCCCAAAGCTTCTCTTTTGACTTGGTTGGTCTTACAGAATTATGAGAAATTATTTTCTCCGGGTGTTGGAAACATATAACAAGATCTTATGAGCTTCCCAGACAAAATATTTGGCTGGGAACCAAGTTTCATGGGGTACTAGCTAAAAGGCCTGACACACTGTGAGGTTTCTGGGGAGAATTTTCAAGGAGTCTATGTATGCTCAGGTGCTTGTTTTTGGAGCAAAAGCAAGTGTGTAGCTCTCACTAGCTCCCTTGGAAGGCTGTGGAAATCCCAAAGGCCAAGGAGCTAGGGCCTCCAGGAAAGGTTCAGATCTGCACTTGTCTGGGAGAAGAGGGCCAGCAGCATCATGCTCTCTGTGCACTTTAGACTTCTGTTAGGCGGGAGAGAGGGAGCTGCCAATGATAGAAAGCATGAGACAAGGGCCTTGCCTTCTGGATGGTTCTAACTGGCTTTGGGAAGCAAGAAGAAACTTGTGAGCTCTGTAGAAACGCATGGGCCTTGTCACAGCTGAGCACCTGGAGCATTCTTTTGTATGTGGGTCACCTGACATCACAGGTGAGCCTTGCTAGCACAGAGCCCAGCCCTCAGCTCCTCCTGGGAGCAAGTGTCTAATGAGAACGCCTCAGGCCTTTGCTCCTCCTTAGCCATTGTCTGCGTTTGCTTTGTTCTAGTTGTTGGCTGTTGGCCTGTTTGTATTGATTGCTCCACCTGCCTCGGATATTTTAACACATATGACTTAAAACAGCATGACCTTTAACGTTAGCACTTTCCCCCTGACTTTATGGCCCATCCCTGGCTCATTATAGAATTTTATCTTTATATTTGATATTTGCAATTAACTTCGAGATTAAGCTTTCCTCTGATTTTGTATTTTGACCTTTGCTTTTCTTTCTCTCTCAAATGTCTGACTTATTCTAGTCTTTATAAAGCTGGTTCTGCATTGCTCTTAAAAACTCATGCAGATGTCAACCTGAAGGCTCTGTGGGATTCATTATTATTTTTAAGCTGAGTATAATAACCTTTTTATGACTCTGTAAGCACTGCAACTATGAGTTCTTAAAAGCTCTCCCCAAATCTAGCAAACACCCCTCGGTTTCCCCATTTGACTTCACTCCCTCCCGTGTCCCCTTGAGAAAGCAACAATGACATAGCAAACAGGTGTCGTACACTTAAGTCACAGGTGATGCCGTTAACAGAACAACAGGAGTTTGCACACAACTCTGTGGGATGATACAAAAGGAAGATTTGGGTGACATCGAGAGGTCCATTGAACCAGTGCTGACATGACAACTCAACCGAGCAACAGAACTTCACGTTAGCCCTATTGTAGCTGAGGTATACCTTGGCAGAGCTTGACAGGCAGAAGCTGGGGGTACCGCTGTAGGGGGAGGTCTGGGAATGGGGCTGGGGCAGGAGTGGGTGTGGCAATGCTGGGAAGTGGGGATATCCCACAGGTTAGTAGGTTAGGCATGCAGATCATGTACAGATTCATTCTCTCACTGTCAACTGGGTCACGCACTTTCATGATTAAACTTGACTATGGGTCTGGAGATTTAAAGCAGAGCTGCAAACCAAATGCCGATCAGAATGGTTATGTCATCCAGAGACACTGTAACGGCCATTTTGGGGATCACAAACCCAAGCACACACTCTCTGTCTGTAATCGATAAGATCACTTGGTCACTGTTTGAAGAAATGAGTGGCACATCCACTTAACTGTTTAGACAGTGCCATCAACTGCTCTCCTGTGCCTCCATTTGGTCCAAAAGTCACAAACCCACCTGCCTCGAATCCGAAGTGATCTGCTAGCACCTCGATAGAAGTTACTGGGAAAGATAATTACAGGAGAGGGAAGTATAATCCTTGCTTTATTTTCCTTGTAGTCTTGAAATGTTGCTCCAGTCCAAATATTTTAAAGTTCCCCGCAGGGATTGAATGGATCTTTCTGGAAACAGACTCTGAGTTTTGTCATGCTTAGTGCTATTTCCAGAAACATAGTTTCAGAAAGAAAGGCTTTCTTTGGATTGAATTTATAAGAAAATAATTTTTTTCTTCTTGGAAATTCAACTTTCTCTCTCTCAAAAAAATAAAACAAAACCAACCAACCAACCAAACAAACAAAAACCCCAATACCTCATATTCATGAGCATTTAGAGGAATCAGAATTTTGATGCTCAGTGCCTGTTTTAGAGTTAATGTGAATGGAAGGACTCCAGTTGGACTTAGTATAATATTCTATAGATAAACATGGGAATGACTTGCACCTTGGGCTAGGATTCAGCGATGCTAGTTGGCTGCCAAGAAACACAAAAGAGTTCAGAGAACAAGGGTGTTTTAGGTCTCAACCCTCCTTGAGGTAAAGCAGGAATGAGGTTGGGAGGAGCTGGGCTGAGTAACCGTGTGTGGTAGCAGGGAAGACAGAAAAATAAATGAGATTTTTTGCTGCACATATAAAATAATTTCAGCGGTGAATCCATGGGTTAGCTCTTGAAGAGCTGGCTATATATTCATACATACAATACCTGTCTTTGTTCAGGGAAGTGTCTTAAATCAGATAATTTTACATTTTAAAATTCTTACTAAAAAGTAATAAAAATCAAACAGACCCAAGAAGTCTTTTGAAATGGCTACAATGAAAACTCTTTTTAAATGAGAACATATCCTAACCTTGGAAACAGTGATGCAATAATAGCTGATTAGAATAACAAAGTAGCAGGGAAAGTTTGGTGGAGACATTTGCCTTATTTAAAATTGTTTCTGACACAGAGATCTTTAGAGGGCTTGCTTCCTCAAGTAGTTACAGAAGATACATTAAAAAAAGTCAAATAACTTTTAATAAATGTCATTGGGCTCTTTCTTTAGCACTTAGAACACTTAGAGAAAACCCTTTAGGTTGATGACCTTAATATGCTAACAATTTGGTCATGGCTTAAAACTTAATTTATTTGATACTTGCTATATGTTTATACACACATACATATATATATCATATATATTATATGTAAATATGTGTAAAATGCTCAGTGCCTATTTTATATATAAATATATATAAAATATATAGGAAGGCATTTTATGTTTCATTTTAAACTAAATACAATGAAGGACATTCATTAAGCAGGAGAAAATATAAATCATTAATTAGCACTTTAACAATTCAACCTTATAACATTATGAAAAATATAACTTGATATTAGAGATTTAGATGGACAGATTCTCCCCAATAGGCATCTCTTAAACGCCAACCATTAATTCATACTTTGGATGAGTTTGAAGTTCTTATACTTAGGCCATATATAAAATAATGCAATTAAACTAAACTTTATTTTATACCACTAACTGAAAAATATAATACCAGTAAACGTACTTAGTTATATAAAATTCACAAGCTCTCAGTAGATTTTGTTAGAGCAATGACTCAGAAATGTAGCTTTTGGCTTCTGTGTTACTTTACAAGGCAGTACAACCTGACATCTAGGGAAAGTTCTGAGAAAGACCATTTCACGTACGTACGTAGCAAAAATGAACATTTCAGATTCTGCATGTTCTGACAATACAACAGGAAAGTGTTTTCTATATTTTTAATTTTCTTCTAAACAAATGGTTTCCCAGGGATATCAGTAAATGATTAAAGGCCTTGATTATGACATAGCTTTCTAACATTAATAGAGAGGTAGAATATTTTCTAAGCCTTGTATAATTTTTTTAAATTTAAAATTGAGATTTAACTGATTTTTTTTTTTAAATAGAAGCTTTTAAATCTTTTCTGCTTGGAGCTATTCCCACCTACCTGCTTATAAATTTAGATCTGGATATTCACAAACATTATTCTCTATTTCCTCAGAACACCTAATGGAAAACTAACAGGATCTCAAGGGACCATTGTTACTTTGAGGTCTCACTTTCTGACAAGCTGCAGAGAAGGGCTATCCAAACAGGTGTAAGCAATGACATTTACCTCCTGAAATCATTAAGGCCACAGAGAGCTCCACTCTGTGAACATACATACACCCTGGTATGATCATCAGGAGGGTCTCCTACCAAAGTTCACATGTGGGAAAAGCCTGCTGCCGAAAATGGCTGCAGCAGTTGGTTGGAAAGGTCTCTAAGAGCTCCCAGCAGTGTCCTTGTTGTGTGGTTGCTTCTGTTGAATGTGCACTACCGAGGAGGAGCAGAGATGGCCACTGCTGAACATTTAGAAGCTGATGTTAGCACTGTGTGCTTGGGAGGACTTCCGGGTCATAGAGCACCAGGACAGGCAATGTCAGATTTCATGGTTCTTAAGAACCCAGAAGTCCCATGCACAGGAGGACGAATGTGTCTACTATGACACCCCTTCCCCAACCAGAGGGCCTTCTCATGCCACGCCAAGACGTTTCAGTGATTCTCAACCGAATGTCTCAAGCTTCCAGACAACAGGCTAGACAATGGGGGAAAAGTTTCAGGGGATGTGAAGATAGGATTGTATTTTAAACTATAAACTTAATCTATGCCAGAATGTTTACATTCCAAATAAAAAAATTTTTCCTAAGGTATGCAAATGTAAGACATGAATATTTAAATACTAAGGAGCTCAGAATAAAATAGGTCACAATTTCACATGCATTGTAAAGATCAATTCAGTATGGCCAAATGCAAAAAGGCTGAGAACCACCTTAAAGCTGTGAGAGCGACCCCCTCCCCCCCCCCCTTCCCCCTACTACCCCCCCTCTTCTCCCCTGACATTTGCATCAGTTGCAGGGTATCTCATGCAAGTCAAGTATTTCTCACAAGTAAAGTGCATGAATCCTTAAGAATCATCAGACACAAAGGGTTGAATAGCTTGTGGATACAAAGTACACAACAGGAAGAATGGCCCTGATTTATGTATCAATTTACCCTTTGTCTTTTCTCCTATAAGAGCAAGTTAGGACAGACACCTGGAATGGAAGCCAAAACTCAAGACAGGACAAGTTGTAACTGTGGACTTCCAGACCAAGTATGTTTCTCATTTGAGGACAGCATTTACACATCACCCAGTCACAAAGCACATGAAGTGTAAGAGACAAAGCACCTCAGAAGCCACCAGACATTACAAAGTTTTCGCATTGCTGGGACGGAGCACCTCGGGCGAGTGACACAACACTGAGACAAACTACAAAGCGCAAGTTCAGGAAGAGAAAACAACCATTTGTAGCCTTACATTATGAACCTGATGGATCGCTGAGAAAGGAAATCCAGCGTTCTGATTCGTCCAGATTTCACAGACAGACGACTGCTGGTATAAACAGAAAACTATCTTATCTTGTCAATATTTAAAACATGGCAGCTACCAACGTATCCCAAGGGAGGGAGGGAGAAAACAGCAGAGTAAAAGAATCACATTTCTTGAAAAAAAAAAAAAACCAAAACCCAAAATGTGTAGGGTACTCAAGGTTTAATAATTGATTTCCAAGTCATTCTTTTTTGCCTAAAAGTATCTTGGGTTGGCTGCAGGAGGGGTGGGGTGGGAGTGGGGGAGGGGAGAACATTTAAATGTTAGGGCTATATCAAGGGAAATTACAAATAAATTCACAGCTCAGGAAAAGCAAGCTATTTTTACTTTTGCCATAAAGAAAAGCAGCATCTCCCCTCTTCATTTTCCAAAAATATTTCATTGAAAGATGGAAAAAGCATCTTTAAAACCAGTCAAACATCTGGATTTTCTTATCTTCAAGAACCAACCAGTAAATGATGCTTGTGCCTCCAGGGATCTCTAGGGTGGAACTCTGTGGCTGAAAACCCACAAGTGCCAGATCCTATGTAGCAGAGGGTATGCTGGAGGAGTCAAGGCAGAGGGACTGGGGCCAGGGAAGCTCAGCAGCCTTTATGGGCACAATGAACCAGCATCTTTACTGGGCTCTCCACCACACCAGCAGAAATCTAAAACTGCAATGTGTGCTCAGAATCAAATGCTCGGCCAACCAACACCTTCCCAAGGTGCTGCATGTAACCTATGGTGCTAGGGGCCTGTCTTCTTTAGGGTTGTTTCCATGAATGTTGTCACTTTAAAAGACACTGTGATGGGGTACTTGGACTTGGGAGGTCCAGGTAGAACGTTTGCTGAGCTACACAGAAAAACTATCAAAACCCAGCATCCCCCTTCCCCACCAAATAAAATCCAAACAATGAAATTGAATAATGGGATATGGTCTGTGTGTCCCTAGAAACCCCAGTGGACCTGACAAAGATCACTGCAGGGAGGGGACATATATATCCACATTGTGTCTGGGAAAGCCAAGGGACAGTTTCAGCCATAAACAACCTATGGAAGCAGGCTTGTCCCCAATTAAAAGTTTCCTCCTCTGCCATCTTCCCAGAGACGCTCACCAGATGTTAGCATCTCTGTCCAGTGAGGATGCTTCTCCACCATACTTGTACATTTGTCTTCTAGTCCTCTGCTGTCTGCCCCATGTGAGGGAGACAGACTGCAGGTACCTGCCATTCTGTAAGGAAGTTATACCCTTGGGGTCTGGCCATCTCCCATTTATTGGCTTCTACTTTAAACTTCAAGTCATTTTCTCTACAAGAAGGTCTTCCAAATATTCTTTCTCTAGCAAGTCAAGTCTTAGGTAGGGCCACCCATCCCACTTTCCCTGTCCCTAATAACTTCTTTCTGATTTAAGCACACAGTGTCCCTTGGGTATCTGTGGGGTATCTTCCAGGACATAACTTACATACACCTTCCCACACATCACAAAGAATGTAACACACAGGTGTTATACTGTACTGTCTAGGGAAACATGTCAAAATCATGCAGCATGTTCAGATTTTTGATCTGCTGTTATTTGTACCTACGGATGCAGAAAGGAAGGACATGGAGGGCCACCTGTACTGACTCTAGGCTTGGTTGGATTACATTTACTGGCACTAAATGTATTCATAAGATTCCCTCGGCATTCAGCCCTCTCACCCATATTCCTGAGTAGATTCTGCCATGTGAATCAAAGTTCCTAGCTCTTGCATATTCTTTCTAACTGCACCAGGGGCCAACATGCCACCCATCACCTGACAGGAAAAGGCAACATTCAGAGAGGCTAAATGACTGACTGAGGTCCCCTGCGGTGGACACAGATAATAGCTTCTGAGATGGTTAGGAGGCAGGCAAAGCTACAGGGACTTTACCAGAAGGCAGAGAACCTAGTGAGAGGAACTTAGATTTCTGAGCCTGAGGCTGCTTCACCAAAAAGTCTCAACTCCATAACTATTTAAACACCTAAAAGTTCGATCGTTTTCCCATCATTAGTCCTGGATAAACCAGGCACAATGGCATTTAATGTTTTAGGTAGGTGGCATAGCTTCCTGGTCCCTTTAAGGCACATGGAATTCCTTTTATATAAAATTTGATCTCCTTGCTGATTCTGACTTTTGCCTTCCTTGGCATGGGCCAACCATGGAATGTAGGACACCAGAAGTAGAGAGAGAGGTGGTGCGTACTCACTCTTCTTCTAGGAGGAAGGGGTGGGCAGTGTGGTCTCTCTTGGTGTGTCAACTCTGCATTTAGTTAGAAGGAAGACTTGGGAAAATGATGTAGTGACAAGCAGGGGGGGGGGTCAGTCACTTTGCTCTCTTGCAACACCCCTGGGACTCACATGGCATGCATACATCTCTGTTACAGAGGAAATGAGGAGACAGACTTTTGGGCCACTGTTCTCAAGTCTCCACTGGGATTCTTAGGCTGTCTGTCTGTCCTCTTGGGCTCAGTAGGTGCTACAAGCAACAAAATCTATGTCAGGGAAGATGTGCCAGTTCTCCCTCTTGGCCAACATTCCCAATCTCAATGCACATGTCCCTTGAGACCCTTTTCAGCCCTCTGCTGGGCGATCATAAAGGCATGCCGTTCTGTATTCCAGAGGAATGGAGGAAGAGCCTTTGTCCTGTACTCAGGGGCTCAGCTCTTTGCCTTTCTCTAGGTCTGATTCTCTGGCCTGAAACAGGTCCTGGCATTGGGAGGACATGCCTCAGTGACTTTGAGAAACCCTAAGCAGGTATCAGCCCCTTGTATCAGCTTTTCTTTAGAGAGCGAGGCATTTAGTGTCTGTAGGGCAAGGCCCACATGGTACACTGCTACATGACATATCTTCCAACCATAATATTACCAGAGCTAAGCAAGGCACAGAGCACTCTGTGCAACACTTATTTTACAAACGTCTTTTTTCAATAGAGGGAGACAACCTCTCACCTCTTCTTCATATACACTGAAGGGTACATACATGTTTCTGCCTATAGCAGCTGCCACAATATCCAGGTTTTTTTTTTCTTGATAAGCAGTCTTAAATGCAGAAGGAGTAAAAACTTCAAAACTTCTTATCGTTGTGTGAGTCATGAATGGCAAAAAGTCTGATTTTAAAACATAGTTTAAATGAAAGGAAGTTAATTAGCTTTTTAGTTAGGAAAATTTTTTTTTTATAAAAAAAAATAGACAATAGATACATTCCAGGTAGACAAGCTATTTTGTGAGCAGTAAATAATTTGCCAGAATGACCTGCAAGCCAGTTCAGGAGGGTAAACTTTAACAGATGTATTCCTAATATGAGATGACCCTCCTCCTAGACACAGGGCCATGAGGCTAAATGGCAGCAAGCTTTGACTACGGAAAGTCATCCCATCTATGAAGACACTATTGCAGCATACAATATGAGCTACAATTTAAAAGCTTTGAGAAAGAAAAAAAATACCAATGATAACATTTTATCTCCGGTGGGAGGTATTCTAAAAATTGATGACTCAAACTTTAAAAAATTTTTTTAAATTATGGGTTCATGTGTGGGCTTGTGCACATGAGCTCAGTGCCCTCAAAGACCAGAAGAGAGCATCAGATCCCCTAGAGCTGGAGTCACAGGCAGTTGTGAATCACTTGACTTGGGTACTGGGAACTTACATGGGTCCTCTGCCAGAGAAATACATGCTTTCAACCACTGAACCATCTCTTCAGCCCCTACCACTAAGTATTAGTGAACCTTTAGAATTTCTCCATCTGCCAAAAGAAGTTCTTGGATTATTTGACCCAGTCACGTGCACTAAATGGGAGAGGGATTTTTTTTTTTTCACTGTTAAATTTCCAGAGGCCTAGAACACAGAAGGCTGCCATATATATAAACATGGACTCTATTAGGAGTTCTTGGTAAATGGTAATGTGCTACAGAAACAGTCAGCACTGTAATTCGTTATCATTTGCACTGGTCTAGTTCACTCTGGCCATTTGTACCATTAGTAAACCAGAGATTTCTTTTTCTTTTCTTTTTTTAGGTTTTTCGAGACAGGGTTTCTCTGTGTAGCCCTGGCTGTCCTGGAACTCACTCTGTAGACCAGGCTGGCCTCGAACTCAGAAGTCCGCCTGCCTCTGCCTCCCGAGTGCTGAGATTAAAGGCTGCGCCACCACGCCCGGCAGAGATTTCCTTTTCATTATTATTATTTTATTTACATTGGTGTTCTGCCTCTGTGTGAGGGTGTCAGATCATCTGGAACTAGAATTAGAAGCAGTTGTGAACTGCCCTGTAAGCACTAGGATTTGAACCCTGGTGCTTTGGAAGAGCAGCCAGTGTTCTTAACCACTGAGCTACCTCTCCAGCCCCCAGTAAACCAGAGACTAACTGAGAGTTCTTGCTAGAAGAATCCTTAGTTCTTCCTGATGAAGACCTGACAAAAGGCTGCCAGCTTTGCTGGACAAGAAGGAACACTTGTCACATCACCTCTGTGTTAGAGGGCTCTTGTGGAGCTTGGAGACCACCATGGAGGAGAAGGCCCCTCACTCCCTGGCTGTTTCGTTTGCTTCCGGGTGTTTTCCCAAACTCCTGTCCACATAGCCCTTGAAAGCTGGTTTAGTTTATCTGAGCTGGAATTACTATGAAATCCAAATAAGTGGAGTTTAACTAAAGATATGGTAGTCTTCCTTTCCTTTCCTTTCCTTTCCTTTCCTTTCCTTTCCTTTCCTTTTTTTATGATTTATTTGCCTAAGTATGGAGGTCAGAGGACAATTCATGGATTGTGGGTTCTGGGAATCCAAGTCAGGTCTTCTGGTTTGGTGCCAAGTGCCTTTACCCTCTGAGCCATCTTGCCCATCTCACAGCAGTCTTAAAATTGTGATGACATCAATAACATAATTTTACTTCTTTGATGATTAACACCCATCAGAAGGGATATAATTAGGCTGGGTGTGGTGGTGCATGCTACTTTAATCCCAGCAGTGCTTAGGAGGTAGAGGTGAGTTTGAGGCCAGCCTGGTCTACATAGGGAGTTAGGGTCATGTAGAGACCCTGTTTCAAAAATATTGAAGAGAGAGAGAGAGAGAGGAAAAAGAAAAAGGAGGAGGAAGGAAGAGGAGGAAGAGGAGAAGAAGAAGAAGAAGAGGAGGAGGAGGAGGAGAATGTATGTAATTTTTCTCTTGGTTCAGTACTTTCTCTTGACTCTAGCATGAGTCCTTAAAGCATTCATCTAGATTGTTACCATGTTGTACCTTGGGTCACCATGACTTCCCTTCAGAAAATATTAGCACAACACAATTGCATTCAAATATAGTCATATAAGGAATTCTACCAATCTCCAAAGTTTTCTTTCTAGAGATGGCTTTCTTATCTACGCAACTGATAGCAGTGTAGTGGTTTGCAGTAAATTATCTCTCTCATCTTCCATTAGGCCTTCCCTACTGAAACATTCTGGGGAAAAAATAAGAGCTAAAAATCTTCCATTACAGAGAAGAACACTCCTGTTTTACACAACACCATTCTCTGATGCGAGCTCAATTTCTTGTTCTTCAGGTAAAGTCTCCACCCGAGGCTGCCGTACTGAAACCGAAAGAACTTTCCAATTTCCTTGACCTACTGGACACGTATATCACCCTTTTTATTTCCCATCCTTCTGTTTTTCCTATTAGCTGGTCATCCCTGGACCACTAGAATCTGGACTCCTTTATCCTTTTCGACTCTCCTGGGAGGTTGTTCCTGGTCCTAACTCCCACATTTGTATCTTCAGTACAGACCTCTCTGTAGTGGCTGTTCCTGGTTGTCAACTTGACTATATCTGGAATGAACTACAATCCAGAATTGGAAGGCTCACCTGTGATCCAGGTCTTGAGGCATGGTTCAGGCAGAGCTGAGAGTTCTACATGTTCATCTGAAAGCTGCTAGTGGAAGACTTAACTTCCAGGCAGCTAGGATGAGGGCCACAAAGCCCATGCCCACAGTGACACTCCCACTCCAGCAGGGCCACACCTTCTAATAGGGCCACCTCCTGGGCCGAGCATATACAAAGCATCACACACACTCTCTGAGAATTCCACACTTCAATATCCAGCAGCTGACTTAACACTTCTTCTCACTCAGTTGGCATTTCTACCTGAGACGCCCCAACCCACCCTTCCCATCAGCCAGAGGCAGCCCCTGGTTCTTAGTCCCTTCTATTTTCTGCCCAGCAGCAAATCCTCCTGTACTTTCTAACTGAGCTCTCACTACCTGAGGTCAGCCCTGTCTCTCTCACCCAATCACCCCTTTACATCCTAACTAGCTTCATTACTTCCTTATTTCCTCCATTACTTCCACCATTGTCCTCTTACTGTATATTTATGACACAGGAGCCAAAGTGACCCATTTAAAATGAAAGCCCAGGCTGTGACCCTCAGCTTGCCTTATCCGAGAAGAAAACCAAAGTCTTCACAGTAGCCTCTAAGATTCCCATCTTCTGACCCCCGCACTTCTTGTTTCCTCTCCTCTCCTGACCCCTCCTCCAGCTCATTCTGCTTTGAGCAGCCACACACAGACACTTGCTTTAAAGAGTCTGCCTTTGCTCCTCTGCTGCAAGAGATTCTCTTTGTCCACATGTGCCAGGGCTGCCTCCCTCATCCCCTGAATTTGCCTCCCATGGCATTTTCTATCCCATTCAGGGAGACTGTTTCCCATATTGCCAAATGACTGTTCTTTCAATCTGCCGTGTAAGGTCTGGGGAAAATTTGGAGCATATGAAACTATCTCCCTGGTACTTTGACATTCTTCCAAAAGATAGCTGAGGGTCATCTGAGGCATGCAAGGACTGAGGCAGAGACCAGCCTTGCTTTTCATTGATGTTTATGGAAGGATGGTTGCTATGGGCATGATCCTTTCCATAACCACCTTCAGAGGGAGCAGTCACCTGGGGTTGAGAATCTGATGTGGGTCTCCCATAGAGCAGAGTGTTGACAGCTCCATCTACACAGCCATTCCAATTAGGCTCTGCAAGCCTTCAGGGAAGGCTGCTGATGTGGTGTAGTTAGTTTAATAAGGGAATGTCTGTGAATATATGTGATGAAATTTCTGTCTTATCTTAGACCTGAAAAGAATAAGGACTTTCACTTGTTTTTCTTTTGCTGGTATAATACTTTCACACTTGAGGGTGTTCAGAGATTGTCCAGGAAGACATAGGAAAGGTTCAGAATGAAAGCAACAATGGAATCTATTCCTTCTCCCTGATGACAATGCTCTTAAAACAATACAAAAGGAAGAAGCCTTGGCCTTAGCCAGTGATCTTGGCAGCTCTTTGAGCGGCTTGATTAGACCTGTCAAACAATGGAGTCAAACAAACCCTGCCCAGCTGAGCCTCCTGTGCAGACTTCCTTCCAGCAGCCATGGCTATGTGGGTCCTGCTTCTGTGTGCATACTAACTGGATCCTGCCTGGATGCTGTGGGCCAGTATCTGGTCACCACTTCTGCCCATCTCCCCTAGACTGAGGCTGATCCTCCTCTTGCTCCTTTCAAGTGAGTTCTGAGATGAACACTGGGTACCTTCTCTGCTGGACCTGATTTTTATTCTTCCCAGCAGCCATATTGTCAACCTTTCTAAGTTCTGGGTTGGTATCTATTTCTAGTTTCAAAGAGTGAAAGGCAGGAGTGACTACAATGCTGACCCTCTTTACAAAAGTTTCGGATGAGCTCTTTTATTTGTAGAGAGTGGAAGAGTCAAGAAAATTTGGCTTCCCATCCTTTAGAGCCATCTTTCCAAAACTTCATGCTCAAGACCTTCCTGTTAGGTCGATGGGGAAGATTCTTGGAAGGGAAAAGTCAGGCCAACTGGTGTTTCCCTGGTAACATCTGTATGTGGGACCTACTGTTGCAGGTATCAGCAATGTAAGGGTTAGCAAACTCGAGAGGAAGCAAACGGTGGGTTTCCACTGGAACTGGACAAACAGGTACTGTGTACTCAGGTGTCGTCCCGAAGTTCCCCCCCCCCCTTCTCACCTTTGCCTTGTTAACTCTATTCCCAGTTCCAACGGCACATTAATCTTTCAGTGTGGCAGAGAACTATAGGCTTATGGTATTGCTATTACCTCCTGGTTGATAAATCTATAACCCGCATCCCCTAAAATGACAGTTGTAGCTGTCCTTGGCAGGACACACTTATCTGTAAAATCTCTCCGCAGGAGAAAAACAGAGGGGATAAAAGAAACAGGAAGCTGCCTGAGGGCTCTGTGTGCAGCTCTCTCGGCTCTGGAGTTCTCTCTGCTGCTGTGAATTTAAGACAATTGGCATCACGCTGTTTATAGCAATAGAGTCGCTAAACGTAGTCTACCTCAAAGCTGAAATGCCATCTCTACCGACACAAACATGTATCAGACCAGCAGCAAGCGGAAATATTAATAACTTGCTCAGAAAAGCAACAATCAACTCTTTATCATAGCAGAGACTGCTGCTGCAAGGAAACTAGATTTTTGCAAAGTAGTGTTTTTGTTTTTTTTTTCCCTGCCAGTAATGCCTCTCCAACATACGCATTTTAGTCCTTTCTTGCAAACAGAGGCCATCATTTTCTTTATTTCAACTCATTTGTTAACTATATGTTCAACATTCATTTCTTGCTTCTGGTTAAAAAGAAGCACTGGGCAGGGCCATTTGTCAGAGGATATTTTCCGAGATTCCACTGTGCCCTCATTTTATCTTCATGGAAAATCTGGAGAAAAACAAAAGCTAGCTGCACCCTCAATCACCCTGAATGATGTCAATTTAGGAGGGTTCTGGTAGGAGCTAAAGCTTCCCCTCAGCTGTACTTTGTGCAAGGCTTCACTTGATTCATTGGTAGATGACCTAAGAGCTATGCTTTCTGCTTAAGTTCTTACATTTAGCAAACTACAGAGCTAGAAAGAGCACGCTGAAGTACTGCGTCAAAACCAAGTTCTACAAATGCTTCAGTAGGAAATAATATGAATGGAGAAAAGCCCAGCACTGTTCTGGGCTGAGAAAGGAGGCAGGGCTCATGGGCACTGACAGTGTCTGGGGAAGTGTCACGAAAAGAACAGAAGAACTTACAGAATGCTAATGGTATTCAACATGAAGATGCAGATATGGCCAAAGCTGAGGAGCCAGGCTGCTGGTTGTAGCTCCCATCCTGCTTATCAGAGGGATACTGGCAAGAAATTAGATATGGCTAATAGAGAAAGAGGAAGGCATCCAACTGCCTTTTGTCTTAATACCTTGTATACACTACACAAATACCAACCAGGCATAATACTGATCTCACAAACATCATATATATATATATATATATATATATGAGATATAAGAAAAATATATATTTATAAGATATAAGAAAATATAATTAGATACTTTGAAACACATCATTCATAACGATCTTGACATGTTCAATGTATTTTAGAATGGTTATGCCTCATAAATCCTTTTCCAAGGAGGCTAGCTTATAACATGAGCGGGAACTGCTTGCATTTATAAGAAATACTATTCCAACACCATTGGAGAGGTTTGGGCTTACAAGCTGGGAAATAGAAATAGTTTTATAAAACAGCTAAATTCTGTGCATTTATTCTGTTGCTGTTGAAAAGGCAGGATGAAGAAGAAATAACAATACATTTGAAGATGGTCCAAATGCATAGCTTCAGAGTCTCTGAAATGGTCTGACAAACATTACTCTATTTGTACTCCCAAGCAATGATGTGTGGTAGGCATTCATTACATCAGTCGAGAGAATTAAGGAGCCGGTCCAAGTTGGCAGATGTGGGATTTTTTTAAGGATTCACTTCTTCACTTCAAATCTGAGTCTAAAAGCTCATCAAATTAATTGTGAAAACTGACCTCAATACCCTTACAATGTAACTAATTTCTACTGGACATTGGCAGGATTGGAAAGTAGAGCGAGTTTATCCAGTTGGCCACTGTGGCTATTTCTGTCTGCTTAGAAGCGAATCCCGTTTCTGGCAAGAGGAATCTGACTGTCCATGTGGAGAGCCCCCCTTTCTGCTACAGCACACACAGAAATGGACACACATACCTCTCTACCTCTTTGACTGGCTTAGAGAGAGACAACTGATGCAAACCAGGCTGATGTGAATTGATTGGACTCAAACCTCACTTTAAAGATGGAAGGATTAGCTCTCTTTGATGTAGGATCAAACTTTAGAGGAACTGGTCACCTGTGGGGTAAGCCTATTAGGGAAAGGAGCCAACCCAAAGGAGCATAGGGAGCCTCAGAGAAAGGATCATAGGGGTTTGTCAGCAAGCCTACAAAACACCACAAGGTTAGTTCCACCGCAATGGGGTTTTCAAATACTGTCCTATTTCTTTATTCAGAAAATAGAATCTCTTCAATTGATTTTAGAAAAGAAAAAAAAAAATCCCATGGTTTGGTTTTAATTGGCAACAATCCTTTAGGTAAGCTCCAGCATGTGGAAGGAAGGTGGAAACACCAGAGCTTAATGACCCTGACTGTAAGACCACCTGGCTATAAGACCATCTGGCTATAAACACCTGGCTATAAACACCTGGCTATAAGACCACCTGGCTATAAGACCATCTGGCTATAAGACCATCTGGCTATAAGACCACCTGGCTATGAACACCTGGCTATGAACACCTGGATATAAGACCACCTGGATATAAACAC
>JADRCH010000033.1:7505391-7635416 GCA_019843965.1 Rhynchomys soricoides | reverse complement strand
AACACCTGGCTATAAGACCACCTGGTTATAAACACCTGGCTATAAGATCATCTGGCTATAAGATCACCTGGCTATAAGACCACCTAGACATTACAGCAATGTGTACTGCCCTTTCAGTGCTAGCCATCTAGAGATGTTTTGTTGCTGTTGTTACTCACATGCATCCAGAGAGTCCTTACTGACATGGTACTTTAGTCATGTACTAACAGAATTAACTGAGAGGTAGGTATGAGCCACCAGTTCTATTTCCTCTATATTGAAAAAAAAAAAAAACCCTCTTTATTTTTATCACTAGAAGAAGAAAAGGGGGAGGGAGAGGAGAATGATAGAATTCTTCTACCCTTTAAAATTTAGCAAGGTCAGATTATAACAGCTGAAATGCTGACCCATGGACTCAAGGACTGGACTGAATATAATGAGGAACATTCCAAAAAAATTTAACAAGTAGAAAAATAGCCTGGTGTGTGTCTTTGAGAGCAAGCTGCTCAATGTCAGAAAGCCCGAGGCACTATGAAAACCACAAGGTCAGTACCACTGAATCAGGGTTTTCAAATATTGTCCTAATTCTTTATTCCATTGAAAATAGAATCTTTTCTATTGACTTAAAAGAAAAAAAAAGGTTTAATTTCTCCAGAAAAATAATTGGAGAAATTTAGGTCTGATAAAGCCTGTCAGGACAAACTCCAGGCATCCCATTTGCTTCTTTGATGAGCTTGCAGAGAACAAAAGACTCCAGATATATAATACAAGGGGCGAACCTCAAAAGGCGACTCTCCCTTTTCCCTGATTATGTGACGACCAATATGGGATACAAAACGACACTAACCACATGAGTGTTTCTAAGCCCAAAGTTGTTGGAGCTAAAAAAAGGTATATTTTGAGAAGAGGCAATGGATTGACTAAGTTAATAAAGAAAGTGCACAGCACTTCAGGTTTAAGTCTGAGTCTAAAAACATCATTTCCTCCTTGTGCTTTGTGTGAGGCTTTCAGCAGCAGGAGTGGTCAGTCCGGCTCATGGAGAGCATCAGCATCTCAAACTGTCTTGGAAGCTGAGGTGTCAGCTTGTCAAATTGACAAGCTCTTGGTGTCTGAGGGTTCAGTCTCAGCCTTCTTGGTTACACATGATCTGTCTGTGCTTCAGTGTGATATGAGGAGGTTCTCTAGTTTCCTAATGCTTCAACCCTTTATGTTGTGGTGACCCCAAGCACACAACAATTTTTGTTGCTACTTTGTAACTGTAACTTTGCAATTGCTATGAATCGTAAATATTTGGTGTGCAAGATATCTGATATGTGACCCCTGTTGAAGGGTCCTTCAACCCCAAAGGGGTTGTGACCCACAGGTTGAGAACCACTGCTCCAGACTGTGGAAGAAAAATTTGAAATCATGGACAAGCAAAACCTTTATAAGTAGACGCTCTCTAATGAAAATCTAAAGATGAAGTAGCTAACCGATAGACATTAGAAAGTATCTGATGTAATACAGTAATAAAAACTGTTTCTTCCAACATGGCTATTATTTTTGTGAAGGCTCATCCTGTAAGCTTCAAAAAATGCTGAGCACTGGGTAGAACGTCTAGGAGAGACCAGTCTTTCTTCTCAGGAGACATAGGAGAGTGTAAATAAATTACAAGCTTTTGTCGCTTTTAGAAAAAGCTAAGTGTTTTGGGGGACATCTGTACTTCTCTAGTTATTTTATGTACTGCTTCAGTGCCATGCCTGCCTGCCTGCAGCCATGTGCCCTGCCGAGATGGTCATCAGCTAATCATCTGAAGCTCGAAGTCCCAGATAATCTCTTCCTTCCATAAATTGCCTTGTCACAGCAATAAAAAGTAACCAAGACTATGTATCTATGTATCTCTTATCTATCTTCTATGTATCTATGTATCTCTCTATGTATCTATCTCTGTATGTATGTATGTATGCATATATATATCTTCTATCTATCCATCTATCCATCTATCACCTACCTACCCATCCATCCATCCATCCACTCATCCACTATGCGTCCATCTATCCAGCCTTAATATTTTTGCACATATTATCTGATGCACACAAACCCAAATAGCAGGCATTGTTCACATCTTAAAGCCAAGTAAATTAAAGTTCAGAAATACAAAATGACTTGTTCCAAGTTGCACAGGCAGAAGGAAATCACCTCAGAACCTCCACTGAAGAAACTACAAAGAAAACAGCTTCACTGTTTGAGGAAACACCCAGGCAAGAATTTCTGTGCACAGAGGATATTCCACACCTGACACAAAGCTTCTGTAGACATGCGAGGGCATAGTGGTGCCAAGATGGAAAGGGTCTCTACGTTATCTGCTATAAACCTTTTACTTAACAGCCTTCCTGACGGCAACCATGAGCTGATCCATGAAGTTTCCGCTAAGCTACTTGTGACATTTCTTCTGTTACCTGTGCCTACATATATGTAATCTATTACAACACATGGAAAACTGCTATTTGTTGAACTGTTTTATAGGATTGGGCCTCAGGGGCTATTGGAGTCATGGTAAGCTGCCATTTACCTACAAGGACAGATTGTTTGGAGGATTAGAGAAATGTACAGCAAAACCCAGTCGGGACCAGCAGGGAAGGTGGCAGCAGGACCTTCACATGAATGCCTATTTCCTTCCCGTTAATAATATCAAAAGAATGAAGACTGGGAAAGTAATACATGTAAAGTACTTTCAAATGAGGGAGAGATTGATCTAGTTATAGATACTAAGTAATTCTTTGTAGCTCAAGGAATATTAGGCTTTCAGCTGAATTAACTTTCTAATGAATTAGAAGCCATTTGGAAAAGGCCCTTAGAGTATCTGGTATATGCTCCAGGCAATACTGTAGGACTCTGTCTTATTTTCATAACAAGAGCAGTCAAAACACAGGGCATCCCATACTCTGAGTTTTCCTTGGTAACATCTAAGCTTATATTGGTGCGGGAGAACCGTGTCTCTCTTACTGTTTAGAGCTGATCTTTATTTATGGAGACATATGCACTATTTCATTTTTCCTGTGAATTTCTGCTAAGGGAAGTCTTCTATAAATGGCCACTGCATTTTGGCATGTGGGGGCTCTGCTCTTTTCCTCCTGAGCCCAAAGACCGTGACTCCTGAACACCATAAATCCAGCCTCCGCCTTGCCTCATTTCAAGAGTACATTGACTTCTCCAAAGTGTCACTCAAGAAAACTTCTACATGTTCAATTAGGCCTTACGTGGTGCGAATATTTTCCTCCATCTGGTGTATAGCCCACATTACATTCACTGTCTCATCTCCACAGAAACTAGAACATAATGCTGCTCTGCCACGTGCAAGATGCACATCAGCAGTGTGCGGGGCACTTTATGCTATGAAGAGATAAAACAGATGCTAAGATACCCTGGAAATTTAAAGGCACCATACACAGAGAGGTATAATTATGTAAGTGTGAGCACAACATTTATTTTTTAGGGGGTAGGGAAATGGAGACCCACTTAGTAACTTCCAGGCTAATGAGCTCAGTTTAGAAGCATAGGCGGGAGAAACTATAATTCATCATGGCAGGAAGATCATTGTCTAGATGTGCCTGCATCATTACACTCACTTTTCAAAGTGTTATTGGTATTGGAATCAATTCTGCTTTTCACATTGATGCCAGAATAGTGCATATATTGGAATAAAACCAAACAGCAGTCATGATATTTGCAAAGCACCTGTATTTCAAGATAGGTATTATTTATTTAGTTATTTATGTTCTCTCTCTCTCTCTCTCTCTCTCTCTCTCTCTCTCTCTCTGTCTCTGTGTGTGTGTGCACGTGTGTGTGTGTGTGTGTGTGCGCGCGTGTGCATGCATGAGAGTGCAGCCTACCACAGTACACTTGTGGAGGTTAGAGGAGGGGGTGATTTAGTTTTATCTTTCTATATGTACGTTCCAGGGATGAAGCTCAAATTGTCAGGCTTGTTGGCGAGTGCCCTTACCCATGAAGCCATTTTGCTGGCCCAAGACAAGTATCATTCATATTGTTTTACATTGGAAACAAGGAATTAAATACTACCCTAGCATTACATTTTCAATATCCACCAACAGACAAAGTTAACAGGCAGAATGCATATTATTCTGATCTCAATTTAAGTTTTGACTTAGCTTCTTTCACTTAAGCAAAGTAGAATTTTCTGGGCAGGTTTCGAGAAGGCAAAAGTCCTGTGAATGACTGCAGCCACTTAGAACTTAAAAGGTTTTTGGCCTTGGGCTGGTATTCCAAATCCCCAGAGAGGTGAACAGGAAGATATAGGAGGGTTTGTAAGCATGAGATCCTGTCCCGGGGGATCTCCTACCAACTGTAACCCCCTTCTTTAGCAGGAAAGAAAATGAGCACAGAGGTGGACTTCACTATTTTTGAGAAACAGAGAAGGATTAACCTATATTATTGTAAGTCTCTTGGGAGAAAGGGGACTGGAACCTCACTGCTGGTTCCAGCAGTTGAAATAATGCCGGCTTATAGGATTTTAACTGCTAGTGCCAATCCTTTGAAGCCCAAGTTGATGAGCTCAATATACAAATGCAGGGGAAGATATGATCCAGGGCAAGTATTTCAGACAGTCAAAAAAAAAAAAAAAGCAAATGGACAGCAATGACCCCAGTTCCAAATGGGGACGATTAAGAAAAACAACAAAACAAAACATGAACTGAGTGGCTGGCGATAATTAAAGTCAGAAAAATTGGACTGTTCAAACAACAAAATCACCAAGTACTTCATATTTTGAAGGGTTAGAGTTTTGGAATTGCACTATCTTAAGCAGTACACAGTCACCACTCCATGGTCTTTGTCCTTGCTAACACATTCTTGAACAAAATAAATTCAAAGACCAAAATGAATACAACCTAGAGAATTGCAATCCTGGAATCTCTTTTTCTTATTGATCAGATTCCGGTGGTGCTGTCTTCTATTTTTCTGCAGCTAAAGTGTGATATTGAACTGCAGGATTCCAGAAGGCTTCTAATAAGCTCTGGGCTGCTGATGGAGCCCCTGTCTCTATCAGATTGCTGTTAGTTGGAGCCGAGAGGTAAATAAATATGTTTGCAGACTCTCTACCATAGCCCTTCAACTGGCTGATCTCACTGTGCTCTCTGCTTATGGGCTTTCCTCACCTGGCCAGATAAAGGTTCATTCAATTTTCTCAAGGCAAGACAAGTCCTAAAGAGGAATGCATTTCAGGATGAAGTGATGGGAAAAAGATGTGAGCTATCAAATGTACTCCTGGCCCTGCTTGGGATTCAGAAGGAGAAACTAAGAGAATGATTTTGCCTCATTACTTTGAGTATCTTCACATGTGCAGAAGAATAATTAATTCCTCGTTGAAAAGACTCTGCCCTAATGTGGAGAAATTTTGCAAATGATAGGTAGCGGAGACAGGTAATTTTTTTGGTTCCTGAAAGAGACTAAGTCAGTTATAGTCAGTGCTCATGAAAGACCTATCCTGCCTTACTCAGGAAGGCAAGGGTCCAAAAATGACTAAATTTTAGTGACTATATAAAGACCACATGGTTCAAGGTTGAAAGCCATGTCTCTGAGATGTTGTTATTTGATAAATTGAACCATGTGGTCTTTGAACCACAAATACTAAGAGCTGGAAATGAAAGAGTCGCTTGGGGAGGTGCCCGGATCCTCCCCATTTAAAAGAGCCTCAGCTGAAACATCGAACAGATTTAAAGGTAATACCCAACCACCAAGAATAGGGCGAGTACCCTTTCCTTACCTCTCCCAATAGTCCAGCCTGCTGAACCAAAACCAAACCTGAGTCCTAATACTGCCACCACTGAGAGCAAAGCAGGCCTTCTCTCAGCAATGGCATTGTAAGCAGTGTAGTCATGGTTTCTAGAACATTCTATTCACATATTTCTTCCTTGAGTTAAAATGCAGAGTGTTTACCAAAGACTTTCAAAAACATAATCTCACTAAAAAAAAAAAAAAAATTAACAACTAAGGCAAAACAATTATAGTCAAATTTTCACCTCTGAGTTCTCAGCTAGTGTGTGGGAGGCAGAAGCAGGAATCTCAGCATTTAGGGCTGAGCTGACAACGAGGATGCAAAGAGCAGATTCTTCCCAGAGCCATGAATACATTGTATCTCTGCATGGAGGGACAAAGCTAAAGAGCTGCGGGTCTGACACGGCCATGTGTCACCGTTCAGCCATGGCTGACTCAAGTTTCTGAGAAGAGACTGGGGACGGAGTAGAGTGAACATTTGTACCATGGAGGGAAGACTGGACAAAACAGCTCTCTTTTCAAATATTTGTGTTAGGCAGCATTGTTATTTCTAATTGTTCAAGATGATTATGTGGGATGATGTAACTACTCCCCCTAGTGTAATTGTAGGTAAGCTTGGAAGAAAATGAGCTCACATGTAGCTAATCTTTGCCCCCAAACTTCTGCCCTGTCATCCACCCAATCTACATTTAAAACTTCGACTTTTATATTCATTTTTGTTGTGACTTGATTCTGAGCCAGTTTTATTAATTTCCAAAAAGACTTTATGAGTGCAGAGAAGCCGGATAGAAGAAATCCACCGAGAATGAGTTTCAAAGGGATACATATGTATCCATCTCCTAGAAGGGGCTGGTCCAAGCTGGTTCAAGAGAGCCCAGAATGCAGCACACTTTATAAAATGGTAACTTTCCACTGAGGCATGGACGGTAGGCGTCCATCGTGAGCTGCTGTTCAGTATTTGAATGCATTACCTGCTGCAGGTGAAAGGTAAACACATCACAGAGGCTTCGAACACCTTACCTGAGCCATCTGCCTCTCCAGCTTTGATCGGGGAATATCATCAAAGTAGTTTTCATTTCTTCTCCTCCTTGCATCGCCCTGCATGATAATGTGAGGAACGTCTAGGGAGCCACCAGTGGTGTAAGTGCTTTGGCTAAGTGTTGGAGACAACTGAGGAGGAGTGTGATTACCACTGGGTTCCTGAATGGAAATACATCATGAAATAAATACCATGCTCTTTGTGGCTAGCCTTTGGTTTCAAAAATTGTGAAATACGAAACACAACACGCTCTGGGGTGGGGTAGGGTGGGAATGGTTTTCACTCATCTGCTGGGATTGCTAACATTCCACCGTTTAATCCTGTTAATGGCGTGATTAAGTCAATCCTCCTGCCTCCCAGTGATTTCAGGTCAAAGTATTTAAAGTATAATCAGGTGTTTTGGTTTTTTGTTTTTTTTAAAAAACAACCCCAAACCCAGGTGGATGATCTCAGGAAGGAGGTTCATCTCAGTGAGGATACCTCAACCATCACGTGTTACCAGGGAGGGAACTGTGGGCATCACATCCTCACTGGGGTGGATGTGCCATTACAAGAAGCTAACATGGGACCAGATGGGTCTTGATCCTCTACCAGAGTGTGGTGGGACAATAGGGCTGGGAAGTTGGACACAGTATGGTAACATAGCATGTCACGCGACGTACAGACTGCAGAGCAATGCGTATGACAGAGGATGCTTTTCAACAGCAAAGACAACTCTAGCTGCAAACTGGCCAGAAGTAAGGAGGGACAGACAGTGGTTGAGCCTTGGTGTTCACAAGCCACAAGAGGACCAGAATCATCAGATTCGGCAGGCCATGTCTTCCCCTGACTTCCTTCGGCAGTGTTAGACCTCCCCCCCCTTTTTTTTTTGCTAGACTTTTTCCAGTCTTTAATTTGTTATTTCTCTAAGTCTTTTCTTGGGAGTCAGGGTGAGAGGCTCAGAAAGGAAAGGCCAAGGAGCCGAATGGAAATTTCGACTCCTCTGAAGAGTCTCTCAGTGCATTATACTAATGCTGCTTGGAGCCCTCCCATCCCTCCACCAAGTAAGGGGGAGGGACGAGATAATAATCCCTTTCCAGCCTACTTTTTCTAACTTATTGGAGGACCCTTCTCTTAGGGAGCCATAGCTATGAGTCTTACTTCTGCTTTCTTTATGCCCCAAACCCTGAAGTAGCTTACATGTAACTAGCAATATCCCAACCCCCCAGTAACTCAGTTCTTCCTGGCTCCTGGAGGAAGCATCTCATGAACTCCTGCATCTCATGGTCTCTACTTATTTTTTTCTTCAAAGCTGAATCAGACTCATCATTCTAGAAGCTTCTGTCCTGTCGTGCCCCCTGCCATGCTGACTGTGGCCTGCGGCTTACTGAAGTCACCTATGAAGGCCATTTATTTTCACAGGAGCATGTGCACGGAGGCCTGTGCCCATATTCATCAGTTGTGGCTACCTTCTCTGACATTTGCGATGGGAACATGATGCAAACAAGTGCAGAAGTAAGCAGAGAGCTGAGCTTGTCGAGGAGACCTTGGCTTTCTGACGAACTTTAGAAGAGAGCACATGGGCTTCCTGAAAGGAAGGGAGGCTACCCTCTCTGTCTTTACCATCTTGCCAGGGAATTGGCTCTACATTTCTTTGTGCCCCCTCTTGCTTGTTTTTCTTTTTTGTTTTACCTTTTACAGTTTTTCTCAAGTGCTTCTACCCCCCACCCCCTAAAATATAGCTGAAGGAACCAATTAGAGTTTACTAAATAAAAATTTATAGTCTATAGTCTTAATATTTTTGAAGTGGGTAAAATGGTCATTTCTCGTCTCTCAGAAAACAGAAGACCCTGAGGTTAATTTTAAATTGATTTTTACTTAACTGTGGTCCTTGATCGATTTCTTTTTCTGTGGGTTTGAGAAGTCTGACAGAAAACTCATTTCCTTTCTCTTGGGAGTGAGAAACTAGAGATTGGGGGGGGCAGTCCTTAAAGGGTAGTGGTTAGTCAAACTGAATTCTTTTACAATGCATTTCTAAGTCTCTGGATTATATATTGAGAAAACCAAACACAATCAAATGGGAGATTGTTTTCTATACAGATAAGGCAAGCAGTGAGGAGCCGGCCTGTGTTTCCTCATCCACAGCTTCCACCATGTTATCGGACAACATACTTTTTGAGGAGAAGAGAGAAAAATGGATGTGGTGGTACTTACCCTGAGGGTGATGGAGCGAGGGGGCTTCTGCGGAGGGTCGTCGTGCAGTCTATCTCCCAGAGATGCCAAAATGCGTTTCCTGTGGCCAATCAAACTGATTTTTAAAACCTGAAACGACATGTATCAGAGTTAACTCTTTTGTTTGAGGAGGAAAAAAGAATTTGCATATTCACTACTACACAAACAGTACAAAGAGGTTTATGCAACATTAGCCCTGCCCTAGGAGAGACTGGGAATCCAATCAGGGGCACACTTTGGTCTAGAGAAGTTGGTGGGAGTAACAGACGGAAAGCCTGGGTCGAGAAAGCAGAGAGGGCCCCAGAGTTCTACTTGGCACATTGGCTCTGAGATCCCCTTGAAAACCACAAACCAGCTCTTACCACTGATGGTCCAAAAACTCTCTGAATTCCTAATGCTCTTAGAATAAAGAGCTCCCTCCTTGCCGCACGGCTAAGCCTGGTGGAGTCGGTCCCTCTCCATCCACACAGGTCTCTCGTTCATACAGGCCTGAGTGACTACGCCTGTATGCCTGAAAACGCATGCACACACACAGACACAGACACGCACATGCACACTTGTGTGTGCACACTTATTGTCACCTGGGGGCCTCTACGCTCTCTCCCCCTTCTACTCTGCTCCAGCATCTGCTTGGAACGTTTGCCTGGGGACTTCTGGGTAACTACACTTCTCTCTGTTGCTCAAATGTTGTCTCCCAAAGGAAGAGTTTCCCCAAGCTCTTCACTAAAGCCACTATACCAAAGCCGTATAATCTCTACCCTGCCACTTATTTTATATTTTTTTAAAAAAACATTCTTTGAAATGACTTTGTTGAAATACTTGTGTTTATGCACCAACCCTTCCCATATGGGCTCCCTAAAAGCAGGGCACTGGGACTCTTTTACCACTGTTATTTCTGCAATGCCTGAAGCAAGCCCTGAACCAAGGTGGGGAGGGGGAGAGGGAGAAGGGAAGAAGGAGGGAGGGGAGGGGAGGGGGAGGGGGAGGGATGAGGCTCAATTAATGAACAGGAAACAATGGGCACAATGGGAAGATTAAAGTAGGCAAGTCAGGGATAGAATAGGTGCTAGTACGTTCAAGGACAGTACTGCAGAGGCATCTGAGGAGAAATCAAAGGAGCCCAGCTCCCCAGTCCTGTCCTTAATGTCTGACAGCCATTCCCTTCCTCCATCCCTATCTGGAAGGGCTTCTCACCTTACAGATTACTTACCCAAGAGCCCTTGCTGAAGACTGTGGGATCTGAATCAGGTCTGTCTGATTCTCATGTTTGTTTTACTCAAAGAAAAATGCTTTAGAGCTATGCACATATCTCCAACCGCCACTTTTTAAACCAATAAATTATGACTACATTCATAAAGATATTTTTCCCCTTCTGTATCCATATGTGCCCCAGGATGCAACAGCTATTGACACATACCTAGTCTCTAGCTATGTAAATTATTTTTCCATTTCTATCAAGTTTCACAGAAGACGAGCTAAGATTTATTATATATATAATGAATATACATATACATATATAAATATATATTATGCTACTTTGAACTTTACCTACTTGCTACCTATTGGTCATTTGGTCCTTTTCACCCAACTGTCTTGGTTTTAAGGTTTTAAAAAATATTTATTTATTTATTTCATCTATGTGTATGGGCATATGGGTGCCATATCACACACACAGAGGTCAGAGGAAAACTTGCCACAGGATCTTCTCCTTCTGTTTTGTGGTTCCAGGGGACTGAACTCAGGATGTGAGGTTTTGCAGCAAGCGCCTTTACTTGTCAAGCCATCTTGCCGGGCCCTCATTTAGATTTTAAATAGCTTCATGTCATGTTCCTCTTACACTATAAAAAGCTAACCAAGTTGAGTGCCTGGATGACCTGCCTCATAGCCCTGGGTTGTTTTTTAATAAGTTGGCATTTCCCCAGGCTGAGTTTGCAAGTGTGATTCGACGAACAGAGTCTCTCTCCCAGCAATCCACCAGGACCTTCACCCTCT
Source organism: Rhynchomys soricoides (assembly GCA_019843965.1). Lineage (NCBI taxonomy): Eukaryota > Metazoa > Chordata > Mammalia > Rodentia > Muridae > Rhynchomys > Rhynchomys soricoides. Next base: position 7,624,423 of record JADRCH010000033.1, on the reverse strand, counting down.
TTATTACGACCGCTTAAGATGTGTTGGAAAAAAAAAGGCTCAGAATATTCCAGGAATCCACCAACCATGGCTGTCAGTTTGAACAGGGCGCTGTTTTCTGCTTGTAATGCTCTCTCTAAGATGTTCTTTTTCAGTGCACCCGGCGGAAGGCTGCTTTCTTAGATGCAGCACGAATATAAATATGTACATGAAACAAAGGTGCTTTTTGACTGTGAAATAGTTTAATCTTGCTGTGGCAGATATTTCAGATCCCTTCAGTCTTGGGAGAATGGTTTGGATTATTTCTCTCTAAATTCCCTATCTTCCACTTGTCCGTGCAGGGGCCCATCTGTCTGCCCACTCCCGTAGCCTGGCCCTGTCTGTCTGCATTTCGTTAGCCAGCTCGGCATTTCACTACATGGAAGAGCACAGGGATTTTGATGTATCCTTCTTGCAGACTGTGAATATGCTAATGAAGAGTAGTCCTGCGCTCATAACTCACAGGCAATGTTACCTATTGGAGCCAAAGAAATGTCCCTATATTCTTGTACTGTTTCATTTTCTAAGCATCAAGATCAAAGATTCCTCCGTCTCAGGAAATATAAAAGACTAACCTTTTCCAAAGATATTTTTCAAGTCTAAACAAGCTACATTTTATTTTGTTTTATTTTATGTTTGTAGTTTTATTTTTTTTTTTACCTGCATGTATATCTGTGGACCACTTGCACACCTGGTACCCAATGACGCCAGAAGAAGATCAGATATCTTGGATCAGGATTTACAGATGGTTGTGAACCACCATACAGATTCTGGGAATGGAATCTGGGACCTGTGGAAGAGCAGCCAGTGCTCCTAACCACTGAGCCATCTCTCCAGCCCTTCCTATTCCCTTTTGTTTTCGTCCTCTGTTACTTGGGCAAAAGCTTCTACTGGATGCTATTCCTGCTCTCCCTAAAATCCCTACTTCTTTTCCCCCAGCAGGTGTCTGGAGCCAGGGCTCATGTTGCTATACCACCTAGAGCCTTCACCTGTACTAACTAGTGTTCATGGCACTGGAAAGTCCTTTGCACACTACCAGAGAGAAAGGTAATGTTAAAGAATGTTCTCTGGGTATCTTTAATAAAGATACTCAATTTTTTTTCTCCTGAAAAAACAAACAAACCCACAACTGCTGTGATTCCACATTTGATTTGGTTTCCTCTCTCAAATTCAAGTTGGATTTAAGTGACCTGACTCCTCTCATCTCAGTTTTCCACTAATATCACAAGGAGACATTGTTGGCAAGGATGGCAAAGATCATCAGAAGGATAAAGAGGAGAGTTGTGATGATGGGTGTGGTGGCATACACCAGTAACCTCAGCACTCAGGAGGCAAAGGCTTCCGCCTCTAGCCTGGTCTATGTAGTAAATTCTAGCCTCTAGGCCAGATAAGGCCATACAGAGATAATAGACTGACTCTCTCCCACGGGGGTGGGGGGGAGGGAAGGAGAGAGGGAGGGAGAGAGAGAGAAAGAGAGAGAGAAAGAGAGAGAGAGAGGAGAGGAAGTTGTACCAAGAGCTGGCACAATGCCTAGAGCTTTCATCCCTACTAACTACTAGTCTGACTAGTGTTCATGGCACTGGAAGATACTCTGCACACTACCAGAGAGAAAGGTAAACACCAACCCAGCTATACCCCCTTCAATCTACAATGGTGACACACCTCTAAGATGTCCTATTACCCTAGTGGCATAAAGATTGGGAGGTCACCAACCAATATTTGATTGAATTTAAGGCCCACTCTATGAGATGGAATCTATCCCTGATACTGCTCAGGTGGCCAAGAACCTAAGACTAGATAGACCTGAGACCTAGGAGAAAACCCCAAATACTTATGTTCCACTAAAGGAATGTAGTAATCATATGACCCCTAATGGCATTCTGCTATACTTAAGGATCAGTATCTCGCTCAGCTACCCTCAGAGAACCTTCCTTCTGCAGTAAATGGGAATAAATACAGAACCCCACAGCTGGACAATGTACAGAGAGCGAGAGACCTTGGGACACTCAGTCCTCAAAGGGAGGTCTCCATCAAATCCCTTCCCCCCAGGGATCAGGGAATCTTGCAGAAGAGGAGGCAGAGAGATTGTAAGAGACCTAGGTGATGGAAGACACCAAGGAAACGAGGCTTTCTAAACACAGCAGGATAGTGCACAGACAAGTGCACAGAGACTGGGGCAGCATGCCCTGGGGCAGCATGCACAGGGACTGCCCAGGGATAAGCCAGATGGGATCCCAGCACTGAGAGGGGAAATGAGCACAAGCCCTCATCCCTATCAGATGCTATCACCAATTGATAACGGCTCACAAATGAAATATTAGTCTTCTCTAAAGGAGTCTCACCAGGTATACAAAGTACTCTTAAGGCCAGGCCCCAGGCCCAGCAGTAGTTAGTGAGCACAAGATGAAGTCAGTGGCATTTTGGGGGGGAGGGGGTTCTTCCTCTTCTAATGCCTTGCCAGGGATTTCCCCTGCCCAGGTCTTTTGAGTATATATTATGGTTTCTGATTTTGTGTTTTAACAGGATTACTTTGGGTCTCTGCCTCTACATGTGTGTCTTGAGCTTTTTTCCCTTTGGCTCTTCTTCTTCTGTTTGTTCTGGCCTATTCCATTTCTTTTTTTGAAAAATTTCATCTAATTTTATTTTATTAATGCTATTAATGTTTTAGTTGCCTGTTTGTATCCTAATGAGAGAGGAAAAGAGAGGGTGTGGGTTTGGGTGGATGGGATATTGGTGAAGATCTGAGATGAGAACCCATAGTCAGAATATACTGTATTAAAATTTTTTTTCAGTTTAAAAAAAAAGAGCCAGCACATAGAAGATTGCATCTACACCATATGTTTGTTCCAGTGAATGGGACCCCGAGGTTGCGTAGAAATCTTGAGCCAGAAGCATGCAGACACGGCCATGTTTACAGTGCTAACTAAACAAGCTGGGGCTTGTCATGAAGAACTTTTGGAGAGTGCTCATCAACATGATATAGTGGGCAGAAATGTGTCAGCTCCATACTGGCCCTATCGGATAAGAACGCACACTCTTCTCAGATCCACACTGCTTGGTCTCCAGCAGGAGGTTTTCCCTACACTGCAGCTTCAGATTGCCTTCTCTGAACAGCAACCAAGAAGAGACTCAGTAGACAGGCAGATAATAAGTGGCTAAATACCTAACGGCCATTTATGATTAGAACGTGAATAACCTTATTATTTTAATTTTTAGAATTATCCCATGTCACAGAAGATACAATAACTACAATTTATTGAACACTACATTCTAGTCCCCTATAATATCTGTGTTAGAAAGTATGCCATGTGTACTACATTTGTACACAAATGCCTCGTCTAATCCTAAGCGAATCTGAGAATTCCCATGATGCCAAACTTGAGACTCAGAAATACCAAGTAACTTTGGGCCGTGCTGCCCACAGGTGTCAAGGCTGGGACTGCCCATCACTGCTCGCTCAGTACTGACTGTTTGCCTAGCTCCTTTCCTACTGTCCCCTTCTATACCTTCTGGCCTCACCCATGCCATGATTAATCTTAAGAGGGGGCTTCTCCTATTGGATCTCAGCCATCTGAAAACATCAGGACAACTCATTTCTTTTACAAGTCTCCTAGCAGTCTTGAAACCTACAGCCCATGCAGCAAGAACATTCCAGCATTCCTTGTGAAAATACATAGATGGACCAAGGACAGAAAACCCTCATTATTGAAGATCCAATCCAAATTAGCTAATATCAGAGTAATAGGGAAGACAGATAGCTTTTAGCTTCAGAACTCTCAGGTTAATCAAAAGAAATCCAGATGGCAGAGCAATTACAGACTGTTCCAAAGAAAGACTGTCAAAAGACCAAGGCAGCCTGGTCTAATTTGAGTGAGAATAGCTTCCATCTTTGTAACTGGAGCTCTGAAGTAGTGGAATCCTGGGCACCCACAATCTCCAACCCAACTCTCCTTTTAAAGCCTAGAGCAGCATTCATGTGTACGAGAAGAATTCCATAGCATTCTCAATACCAGTTAGGTGAACGCTATTTTGATCCTAATAAAAGGAGAAGACGACGCAAAGGGGATAATATTGGGCATTTGTTTAAGATACAGAGACAATTCAGTTTAAAAAATAACAACATATTAGGGTTTTGTCACAAATCATTTGGAGGAAACCGAGGGGAAACTAAACTTACAGAGCTTCCAAGGCTGAATAGATTGAGCACAAAGAGCTGCACTGTCAAACTATTCCTGAAGAAAAACCTGCCATCTACATAGGGGTGAGAAAATGGTTTTGACCGCAGAGTAACCTGGACCCAGAGGATACGGATCGAGACGGATAAGGAATCAGAGGCAGAGAAGGAAGAGATAAAGGATCAAGGATTATTATGTGTTTTAAAGATGATTTGTACTGCACCTGTCATTGTGTCCATGGCGAGGACATATTGTTTGGGTCTCTTTAGAGACCCACGTTGCTTAAACAATATGGTACAGTGTCAATTAAAGAGGTCAACCTCAGAAACTCTGTCCCAAGTCTGGGCAATAGGAAAATACCTGTGCTGGGTGGCCACACTATATTATCATATAATATATTGTATTATATTTTATGTCAGATATAAAACGCTTAATATATGAGAATTCTGCCAGCCAGCCAGTATCATGACATTCCCCTCGTACCTAATAGCATGAGAACATTTGTCAAAGCTAGAAGTTGGTGTGCTTAGATTTTGTCCTTTTAAAATTAATGTGATATAAATTAAACACGTCCAATTTAATGTGACACAAATTCAACACTTTATCTTCATTTTAAAAATTAAACAATCTTTTGATTATAATAACAAAGCCATCTTTCATAGTGATCATGTTGTAAGCTCATCCCTCACCTTGAATGTCTGTCAAAGTAACTCAGTGTACTGGTTCACAGCAGCACTTCATACCTCCCTGACTGTTCCCTTGCTGCCATTTCTTTCCTAAATATCAAGTATCCCACGTGCTTTATAATATACGCTTATCTGACGGTTTCCATCTTCATTGTCATTTTGAGTAGACACGATATGGAAAATACTAATTCAAACTGCAAGAATGCATGTGAGTCACAGGGAGAAGTCACGTGGCAACCGTCTGTCTCCAAGCTCTGCTGAAATCTCAGTCCACTCACTGCCGGCTGGACCATGTCCTCAGGGGAAATCACAAACCCGCATCATGTTCTTCAGTATCACGTCTTGTGTTTGCTGTGTTTTGGGATTCGGGTTTACTGGACAGACGTGAAGAAGAACATGAAGCTTGCGTCCCCTGGAGTCCTTGCATGCAGCAATGCTGGGTGAGTGGGCATTCCATTATAATCACTGTGGGCCGTGCTCTTTTTCTTTCTTTTCTGTTTTTTTGGGTTTTGGTGTTTTTTTTTCTGTTATTTTTGTTGTTGTTGTTGTTGTTTTCCCCCTGTAGTTTCTGGAGGGGAGGAAAGAGCTTGGCTCTGCATTTGGACCTTTCTTGTACATTGTTGGGGTGAGTTGTCCTCCACATCCTTCCTAGATATTTCCTAACTTAAAGGGAGAATAGCTCTCATGCAAGTCTACAGGACCCTGTTTCTTGACTGGCCACTTCTAACCAAGTGCCAAGTGTGCTGAAAAGGGCTGCTATGCACAAGGGCCAAGGGTGGGCTTGAAGGTGGAAGTTCAAGTGTCTTATTCTCATGTACAGAAGGAAGGTTGAGATTAAATGTGAACGTACCCCTCCCCCACCTAACACTCCCCACCTAAGAGTACTGAAGCAAATGTCCTTGAGAATCCCACAGACCCAGAGATTCGTCCTGAAACCATTGGTGGCTCTGACATGTTCTCTCATGACGACTCAGACTTCAATCACACACATCTGGAAGAGCGTGAGTGTGTGTGTGTGGGGGGGGGGGACCGAGGGACCTCTGATGCAGAAGGTCATGATATTTGATTCTGACTTGTTTCCTTAGCTCCTTGACCTTTTACACCTTGGAGATCTGATACAAAGGGGACGATAATAATTGTAGTCAACAAACATTCACCGGATGTCTGGCAACTACAATCACCACGTTATATAATTTGTGAGCCATGAAAGATAAATCACACAGGTTTTTAGGATACTAAACCTGAGGTGGGGAAAGTAGAAAATAAATGTGTGTGTAGCTATCCCTCCCCTCGGAACTATCCATCTGTCTGCCCGTCCATCCATCTAAGTATTTGTGTCTACCTAGCCTTCCCAGCCTAAAATGGATTCCAGAGGATTGGTTGAGAATGGCTATGAAGCTGGCCTAGGGATCTGGGAGCATTCTGCTCTGCTATGATTTCTCCTTAAGTATAACAGAAATGTGAAACTTCTCCCCCTCTCCTTAAATCACCCTGGTAGCAACGCTCTTTTGAGTATTATCATTGTTGCTTCAGTGTACTATTAAGGATTTCTCTGGATAGATTTTAAATCGGAATGATGCCTTTCGCATCTCCAACCTTCTCTCGTTAGCTCCTTATTTCCTGTATGTACACCTCTGCATGTTCTAAAACATGCTTGCTTCTCTGTTTCAAGAGAATCTTGCAAAGATGAAAGCAAGACCCAACTAAAAGTTCCTTCACCTTGGATTGTATAGACAGAGTTTCTGAACTTCCCTGGTCTGTGTTCGTTCTCTCTCTCTCTCTCTCTCTCTCTCTCTCTCTCTCTCTCTCTCTCACACACACACACACACACACACACACACACACACACACACATCTTACCTAATCAAGCATACTATAGACACTTGGAAATCACATAGAGTATCCTTGCACCTAACAGTCTTTCAATGCATCTAGCACACAAGTACACCTGGACCCTAGGGTCTCAACTCTGATCCCTTTTAAGATAGACTAGTGAAGCAGGCAAGAAAAGATTAAAATCAAATAGGAAAAGAACATCCATTATCTTATCTCTCCTTCTTTCTACTCTCAAGAGTTTCTACTCTTCTGTTTTGACACATATAGTTTTATCACAGGAAGAGAGGCAAACCTTCCCTACCTCTCCCTGTCCTAATTTCTCTTGACTTTCACTCTTTCCTCTACAAAATCTGAACTCTATTTTCCTTGTTTATTACTTTTCAAAATAATACCTATTAACACCACAAGAAAATGGCCCCCAGAGTCAACTAATCAAGGGTCATAGAGGCTCACAGAGACTGAGCCAACAATCAGGGAACCTGTATGGGTCTGACCTAGGTCCTCTGCATATGTTATGGTTGTTTGTCTTGGTGTTCTTGTGGGACTGCCTCTGACTCTTCCCTCTGCTTTTGGGACTCCCCCCCCCTTACTGGGTTACCTCATCCAGTCTTAATATGAAGGGATGTGCCTTGTCTTATTACAACTTGTTATGTCATTTTTGGTCTATACTCCTGGGAAACTCACCCTTTTCTGAAGGGAAAGGAGGAGGGTGTGAATCTAGGGGAGAGGGGAGGTGTTGGGGAAGGGACTGGGAGGAGAAGAGGGAGGGGAAACTGCGGTGGAGATGTAATATATAAGAGAAAAACCAAATGAACAAAAGCTATTAAGTAGCTGCCCAATAACAGTTTGTAGGAAAGATGCTCCCAAAGTACAAGTCTGTTAACCTGCAGGAAGGAAAAGAGTTCCAGACTGCACAGCTCTGGAAAGAGCAAAGGGTAGTAAAGAAGAGTGAGCAAGAGCCTTGTGCTTCTGAATACAGACTGGCTCAATAAACAGGAAATACTAATTATGGGGAAATGTAATAATCTTGTCATAGAATGAGAGACCTTAATGGTATGATTGCCTCTGAGCATTTTCAGGGTTCTGGAGGTACAAAGCCGTCTTTGTAATCAATGAGAATCTTAAGTTTATTTGTAAAGCACTCTGAAATACCTCTTGATGAAGGTACCAATTTCCTGATTATATTTTGCCATAAACATTGCATTAGAAGATGAAGAAAAACCCACAACAAACCAACCAATCAGTTTCTAATTTCCCTCTAAGTTACTTTTAAGTACAGCTTGCTGCAAGTTAGATTCTCATAGGAAGAATTGGAGTGCATTGCTCAAACCCAACCTCTGGAGTTACCGCAACAAAGACTTGATTAAAAGGAAGATGGGCAATGTTGTCATGCTCCAAGCCGGAAGCTGGTTTTGGGATGCAGTGATGTTGGTGCGCTGCCAGCATTTGAAAGCTGAAGCTGTGCTTTTACTAATGCACAAAACGCCCTATATCTGACGAAATAGACCATTCCTTTCCTTCAATTTGTGAAGGACACAATATTTTTCATAGCTACTTAGGGTATTTTCCAACTTGTTGAGATCAATTGTATTGCATGGTTGACTGTCTCGTTGAAAATAAAATTACTGTCTCCAGAGTCCATTAGTATAGGTTTGCATAGTATAAAATAAACTGAAATACACAAAATGTGAGGCTATACCCCTGCCTGCAAAGAGTGGCTTTTAAGAGAAACTGAATTTTTAAGAGACAATCGAGGAGTAGTTTATTCAATTCTTGGCTTATGAATGGACTTTTCTGCAGCCTCTCTCCTCATTGTTCAGTCACCTGAGTGGCAAATAATACATTCCATCAGGGGTCAGAAGAGTGAAAGGGGGCAACGAATTCAATCCTGAAAATTCTCTTTCTCATCAGCAGTTCTGATAAGAATTTGTTATAGCAGGAGATAAACAAACAAACAAACAAAAATCTATCTAATGCTAGCTAGAATGAAGGCTCTAAAAACACATCCCTGGATTGTACCTAGCCCATGCACGACTGCATGTTAGGATTAGACGTCATATTTCAGCTCATACATGTTGGGGAAAAGAATGATGAGGGTTTTAAAAATGTGCTTTAAGTAGATGTTGTCAGTCTCAAGGACAAGTTCAGGATGGGAAAGGACCCCTAGGGTAATGACAGTTAAAACTCTCTTACAATTTCCTTTCTTGCATCATCCCACTATCACCTGACACTGTCCCCTCTCTCCTGGAGAGTCACACATCAGAAAAAAAACAAGGAACCACTAAATAGCCACTGAAATTAAAAAATGGCAGACAATGCCCAGTGCTGGTAAATCTGGGAGCCCACATATTGCCAGTTGGAATATAAAGGACAACAGTTGCTTTGGGGACAAAGAATGTAGCCAGTTCACTCAGGAGAAATGGAAACAAGTTCACACAGAGATTTGTAATAAACATCTAATGACATTTATAGCAGCTTAGAACTGGAAACAGGTTCAATGCCTGGTGGTACAGTTGCCTGCTGTAGAAATGGGGGCAGCAACTGATTTCCAGTAGGCATGATAAACTTTTTGGTGATGTTCAGTGTTCTAAAACCGGACTGTTGGTGATTGGTCAGCTGAGTATGTTCACTGAAATGTGTTGAAACGTAGAGCTAAAATGGGTGATTTGTATGATCCGTAATTAAGTTGCTTAATAAAGCTGGTAGAGGAGAAAATACTGGGAGGGCTGGAGAGATGGCTCAGCTGTTAAAGCCTAGGCTCAAAACGAGAACATAAGAAAAAATGACTGGCAGGGTGCATACAGTATTCAGAAAGTACAGTATAAATGAGACCATTTCTCAAAGATGTAATTCAGGCTGCTCCAGAGAGACCCCTGTAATTCTAAGAGTATGCCACTTATCCACTGGATGAAATACAAGCTACACTATGTTCAATGCATCTTAAGGGAATTAAGGGAACTGTGACCTACAGGGCCGCTTTGTGCTAGGAATCTATGCTGTTTAGCTGGAGGCTAATGGGTAGTGAGCATGTTTTCTGTTAAATGTGCACAGCAAATCGGCATTGACGACTCACATATGGGCATATTTCTGAGGTTGTTAATCCTCTAAGCCGGTGTACTTTGGTAAAAATGCTTATGCTCTCTAAGTGTGGTGGTTGTATGTTTGAAGGGTGAGGTGACTGTGGAGACCAACATGGGTTCTCTTTATAGGGTTATGGGTAGTGATCGTGAGATGGTCCTTCAGTCCTGGGACAGAGTAAATAGAGTCACTGTGGTTTTTTAGTCCAGAAAGAGCCATCAGGAGAAGACAGAAAACTGACTGCAATCTAATCTGCCTAAACAAAGAAAGTGTGTGTCAGGAGGTGGAGAGAGGCAGTGGTAAAAGCGAATGAGAACAGCCAGCCTAGCCAGTATTGCTGGCTAAGAAAGACCCAGTGTAGAGTAATCAAGCTCACTGACAACTTTGGGTAGCCTCTCTCCCATAAGGCAGGGGGACTAGTTCATCAGGGATCAGATTGCTCTCAACCCGGTGACCCCCAGAAATTCCTTTCCTACTATGCTCACCATGCTAGCAAGAAGCATCATGAAACCAGGCTTCTGGGTACCAGAAGTTAGGAAAAGACACATTGAAGATGAGCTGTGCTGGAGGCTGTGGTCACAGTCTGTAGTCCTACCACACATGGACAGACTGGAAGGCATGGTATGTTCTTGTTCTCTCTTCAAGCAAATGAAACTGACACCCCTGAGGCATAGACTCTTCATGGAGGACAGAGTGATCAAGACCAGGTCTTGGAGTCATGTGACTTGGGTGTGAGTCATGGTTCTGATACTAAGGATATACGATTTTTAGTTAACTTCTCTCAGCATTATCCAAGTTCATCCACAATGAAGGTGATAAAAAGTAGCACTTATTTCTTAGTAAAACTATGAGACAGATGCAGAGCACTTGGCACTGCGCCTGGAGAAGAAGGGGCCTTGACAGGCTGTAACTTCAGTGTTTTCATTAAGCTCAGTTGCTGAACTGGAAGAGCTGGCGCCACTGCTCGAACTTAGTGGGTTCACTGACATAAAGCCACAACTGGCCCACAGCGGCACCATGGCTGGCCACGGACCTGCTCCCTGCCAACAACTCTGTATCAACAGTCACTATTCTTCCAAAATTTCGTTAATTTTCTTTTTTGACAGGGTTATCAGTATGAGGATGATAGACCGAGAATGTCAGAGATATAGTGTTTTTGCTCTCAATAAAGCATTTGACAAAGTCTCACATTATCTGGAAGATGGTTGGCTCTGTGAGTGAAAAATCAAGTGGATTCACAGCTGAGTGTACAGTTACACCCCAAGAGGTTTGATGGATGGCTCTGTCGCATCTCGTAGAGGGACTGCTGATTGAATGTCACAGGGCTATGGCCCTGGAGTCTCCTTCATTCAATATTTTTTATTAATGGCATCAAAGTAGACATAAGAGGAATACTTATCAGATATTTTTTCCAATGACATAAAACTGTGAAGGATATTGGATACAATAATAGGCCAATACAAAAGCCAAAATTCCCTCAACAGGTAGGAAGGAAGAGCTGGCACCAGAAGGATGCAATTTAAGAGGGATGTTCACGCTCCAAAGGGAGTCACTGTGCAGGATGGGAACAGGAAGGATAGACCTCTGCCAACAATGTAAAGAAATATCTGGCTTCCAGTTGGATACAGGAAGAGGCTTAGAGGAAAGTACAGAAGCAAGGGTCACAGACATAGGTGATTTTATAAGACATCTTGGTTACAGGATTACTTCAGCCCGATGAAGCAGCAAATTATCTGATACTTGTGGAAGGGAATGCATACACCTATCCTCAGGAGCTGAGGGCTGTGGCAGGGTGTTGCTGTCCAAGGTACTGATTCCCAGAATGAGCGCTTCTTCCTATTCCTCACTTATGCGCTGATCTTCTTCCTCACGGTACACTGCTGACATTCTCCCAGCATTCCATGGGGCCCAAGGGAGCAGGTTTTAAAGAGATAACTAGCACTGTACCTGCCTTCCCCCCACTCCTGTCCCCATTCTGCTCAAAAGTTGTTGTTTCCCTGAGACAGACTCATGTAGCTGTAAACTGGGTGCTTGCCTTATGACTGACACTTTCTGTGTGATTGTAGGAATACTACAGTCTGTTCTGAATTCTCCCATGATTATCTATGAACACAGAAATAAGCCTGTCAGTCTGTCTTTCTCTGCCTATCACCTTACAAACTGCTTCCTGCCGGAATGGCAGATTTTGGCCAGGAAAAGGTAGTAGGACGCTTGAGAACAATCTGGAATTCATATCTGTCAGTAATGAGACCTGGATAATTAAAACTTCTCAAAATGAAGGTAATTTTCTGGGGCTGCATTAATGGCTTGGGGTTGCATATTTACATAAGAAAACCTCAATTACTTTTAGATAATTAGGTAGTGTGTTAAGTAACCCGACTATAATAATATGCACTTGGAATGCATGAAAATTTCACTTAATTATTTAATTAGTTCGTATTATGGTTTAAATGTTACTGGGTGTCGATGGAGCCCTTCTTATAACCCTTTCTGAACATTCATTCCTATTTCTTCCTCTCTTGGCTAGGGGCAGCGTTTTCTTGGATATCTGGAGTACCACACTGCATCTGAGTTGGGCACTGGGAAGACCATTTGTCTCTGGGCCACGGTGCTGCAGCAAACAGTAGTAAGGACTACAAAGTATCCTGGGAGACTGCCCTTGCTTTAATAAATAAATTCTCAGGAGCAGCTGGTTGTCACTGTTGCCTGCACTAAGATCAATGGCTGACATTAGTGATATAAAATTCCAGCTTACAGAGGTTCTACGGTTATAGGCGGTCCTTGGGTGGGGGGAGGTGGCAGCCCCTCTCATTTTTCCTCCCTTCTTTGTCTAGGCTTAGGCAAGCCATGATTTGCCAAGCTGGAGAATGGAGTCATTAAAAAAGATGGAAGGCCACTGGCTGCTGACAGTGCTGGTTCCATCTTGGCGGGAGAGGTGGCCAGCCATGGTGAGTGATGGGGTTGATGTGTGGTGGGCAAGCTAAGAATATCTGCTGTCTGCTCTCTCATTAATATGTGGAGAGAAAACATCATGGAGGAGGGAGATCGGGCTGCTTTGAAGGCTAACACATTTCATCAGCCACCAAGGGTGACATTTCCTTTATGCTCACTCTTTAGACAACATCTCACTATGTAGGTCTGGCTGGCCTGGAATTTGCTGAGTAGACCAGGCTGGCTTTAAATACAAAGATCGTCTCAGGCCCCCAAGTGCTGGGATTAAAGGTATGTGCTATGACCTCAACTTCCTTCAGGTTCTCAGTGACTCAGTGGCTTTCCTCCTGAGTCTCCTTCCTGGAATGCCCTTCATCTATTCTTGCTCTGGGGAACCTCTACACACCTTTCAGTATTTCAAGAGCAGCTTCTAATAGTGCTTCTGTGAAAAACGAAACTTCCATCCATGTCCTTTGCCACCCACCCCCTACCTGCCATAGGTGGTACTGCTGCCGGGTGTGGCCTGGTTTCTTTTTTGAGGTTAGAACCTTCTGGAAGGCAGAAATAAGCCTTATATACATCGTAGTCCTACCATAAACCATAGTAGAAGGCTGATTAAAACCAAACCATACAAAACCAACGAACTCTCAAAATAGCATAACTTTTGAGTAATTGCATCATAATAGTCATGTTCTGTGAAAAAAACACACTGAACACAGCTGCACATATTTAATTTGCATGGCTTAGTGAATTTGGGCATAAACAGGTGTTGGTGAACTGATAATGTAAACATATTCACCACTTTCCAAAGTTTTCCTCTGTCTCCTTTAGCACTTCCCTTTTTGGTGGTACAGAATCCTAACAAGAGCCACCTGCTTAGCAAGTTTTAAGTATGCAATATGGTATTGTCAGTGACTGGAGCCACGCTATATGTGTATCCCCAGAACTTTGGACACTCTGCACCCTATGACCATCCCATCTGAATCTCTCCATCTCTACCAGCCCCTGGAAACCTCTGTTTTCATGAGTTGAACTGTTTTAGATCCCACGTGCAAGATCATGTGGCACTTGCTGTCTCGCCTAGCTTACTTTATTAAGTGCAATGTCCTCCACACTAGCCTAGGTTGTTACAGATGCAGGATGCTCTTCTGTTTTAAAGATGAAAAAAATACCCCACTGTGTACATAGATAGACACTTTAAAATCTTATTCACAAACGGGCATAGAGGCCATTTCCAGACCTTGGCTATCACGACCACTGCTTCAGTGATTAGAGTAGGGCAGGTGTTCATTCCAGATCTCAATTTAAATTCTTTTAAATACCCAGAAGTAAGACTGCTGGATCAAACGGGTTTTCTGTGTTTAATATATGTTTATGCTAAGAAATATCTAATATTGCGTCAGCGTGTGAGCTTACTGACCAAACTTACTATTCGGACACAGACAACGTGAGAAGAGAAGCATCCGTTTCTGAGAAGTAGCTGCTGAGCTATCAAATGGTAAAGTAATAGCCCCATTTGCCAGTAGTATAATCAGTTACAACCTGCAAGTTTCCGATGAAAATAATTCAATACACACTGATGTAGTGTTTGATTTTAACAAATGAAGTTTGGCATCTGATTGTCACTAACCTCATTAGCTACACCTTTTCTGCAGTGAGATGTGTTACTCACTTTTCACTTTGGGACAACAGTGAAACTGAATTGCACAGAACAACAACATAGGAAGAAAAGTTGGTGATTTACACTTGTATTGCCCTAGAGGGACAGTGTGGTGGGGCTTGCCGCTGATTAACTTAATGCCGTTCAAACACTGGGCACTTAACATCAATACAAGGTTTGGTTAATGACGAGAAGGCCACAGGGCTTCCACATTACTGATCATACCACTCATGCTTACATTTTTCTGAAACTCAAGTAATTTGTGACTCTTGATCAAGAATTTAACTCCCAAATTTCACTTCTAAAACATGAAGAGCACTCTGTGTGTGTGTGTGTGTGTGTGTGTGTGTGTTTGTGTGTGTGTGTGTGTGTGAGTGTAGTGTCTGAGGATAGAAGGGGGTGTTAGATCCCTTGGCAATGGAGTTCTGGGCAGTTGGATGACACCAGACACAGGTGCTGGGAATTGATCCTCTGAAAGGGCAGCAAGTGCTCTAACCACTGAGCTATCTCCCCAGCCCTGTAATCTCAACTCTTTAAAGAATTTACTACCATTTTTTGGGTATAAATGGCTCTCAGATTTTAATTCTTTGAGATGAATGTGGCTTCCTCTCCATAGCATTTTTTTTTTTTTTTTGGTGTGTGTGTGTGTGTGTGTGTCTTATATTTAGCTTTCTCTCTGATCAGGGCTCATTAAAAATGATATTTCTATCTCATGAACATGACACAATGTGTCGAAGGCCTACTGTGGGAAAACCACAGGAAGACATAGAAATCCCTGCAGGAGCCTTAGCTGGGGTGTCTCTACAGAAGGCTGCCTAGGAGAAATGCTAATCAAGGAGCCCACAGGGGGAAAAAGATGCTACCCCTTCCAAATACAACTCTTAAGACCCAAGCATTTATCAACATGGGCTGTATTTTTATGAACCACTTTGAGGCTTATGTAAGTATGGCTTGTTTCTTATTTCCAAAAAAAAAAAGACTACATTTGAGCAAAACAAAAACTGAATAATTTAAATCATGAATCTGAGATTAAAAAAATTCTCCATCCAGTTAGGGATTAAGTGAAGTGTAATTTTCAAACACTCTTTTCATATATACATATACACACATACATATATGTATATATTTAGTAAGCTACATAGGTATTTGCAAAATCTCTAGGAAAGCTGAGAAAGACTATCTGGACAGTAGAATGCAACAGACACACATTTATAGGATTTTTACAGGGAGAACGTTCCTTTTCTTTTACTGTCAATCTTTCTCTTTCTTCCAATACAAATAAAATAACGACTGATTTTTAGACTCAGAACCTGTTGGAAAGGCTAGCCTGGTCTAAAAGCTTACTGTCTTACTATAAGCAAGGTCAAAGAGACGTATGTCTCTGGTTACTTTGACTGACAAGCAATTTGTCAGGAAGCTGAAGGAGCTGAACTGATCAGTAAGACAATAGAACAAACTGGCTTTGTTTGATTGGCTCTGTTTACTTGATGATTAAATTATCATTCCTGCAAACATTTTTTACTGATTTTTGAATGAGACAAACAGACTTTCCATTAAACGCTTATTATTTGAGCCTCACCTTCCTTAAGTTAAAAAAAAGGGGCGGGGCAACTTCACAAGTTTATCAAATATCAGTGACCCCTAGTCACTGCAGACCTGCACTTCAGGAAGTGGGGTAGCTTCTTGTTGCTATATTTCTTGTCCAGTCTTGTTTCCCACAGCCAGATGCTGTTGAAGACTGGATAATCTGGGTTTCAAATGGCATCAGCTCTATGCGTCTGCCCTTCCTTTAGCAGACTTCCTGAGTCCAAGTGGCTCGTTTGATCTTAAGATTTAGACGGAAGGCCTGTTCTGCTTGCAAGTCATTTTGTACATAATACAAATGACAAAAACGAGAGAGAGGAGATTTGAGAGGTGATGGTTCTCTCTCTACTCCCTTTATCCATGTGCACATCATCCAGGCCAGCCAAGAACCACACTCACAAAGAATGAAGTCTATCTCCTTTGATGCTTAACACACAGGATACCAAAAGAAAGGCCTATTAAAGAACCATAGCACAGTGAGTTAAAGTTGGTCACTGCATCCTTGACAGAACTCTGTCCACTCTATGTATCTATGTTTTCTCTGGTAGATTCCATTCTGAGAGTCATGCGTTGGTAGAGAACAAATATATAATTTTTGTTTGTTCCTTCATCCACTCAACAACATCCCCCCCCCTCCCGGAAGGAGCATACACCAGGCAGTATTAAATTGCTGAGAGGCACTCAGAAATAAATGAGATATGATTGCCTCAAGGAGCTCCGTCTACTAGGCAGGGAGGTGGACTGACAGATGTTCGAAGGCAGGAGGTTCAGAGGGGATAGGATGAGGCCTCTGGGAGCTGCAGATGGCCTCCTGGCATCGGAGACTTCAGAGATGGCTTTGAGCTTTCCCATGTGGAGAAGGGGAGGAGCTTTTGGGAGGAGGGGTACTGAATGTAAGACCAGAGGAGCATAAGAGTAACAAACGTCGGTGAGAGAGGTTTTTATGTGTGCCTGTGGTAGGACAGACAAGAGTGGGTCAAGTCAGATGAAGGGCTGTCTAAAAGCAACGTGGTTTTCAACTTTAAATTGTAAAACAAAAGTTTGGAATGATGCTGGGCAGACAGTAAATACTCAGTGAAAAGAAGAGGTGATTTTTTATGTTGCAGTTGAAGGGAAACTAAGGTCCATAAGGAAAAAGAAGATACAGGAGGTCAGAGCTGGCTTGTAATGACAATACTGGTGTTAATATTGAGAATGGATTGGGGTGGGGATAGCCACAGGCCAGTAAATGAAAAGTAGGGGAGGGACAGGCTTTGTTTGCTGTTGCGCTCCCATGTCCAGCATAGTGGCAGCATATAGTAGGTGCTCAATAAGTAGTTGTTGAATGAAAATGAATGGTAATGGAAAGAGACAGCTGCTCTGAGAACTAACTTGTCAGCAGAAATAGCAGGGCTCGTGAGTATGGGATGTAGGCGGGAAGGAGGGGGAGTTCTGTGTAAGGATGACTCTGGAAAATTGGGATGGCGCTGCCAAATGCTGCAACCAGGAGAAAGGAGGAAGAACAGGGTTGCAGGGAGGAGGAGGAAGAGGAGGAGGCTCTGTGTAGTAAGTACTCTTTGCATCTGCTGGGTTCAGCCTTGAGGTATGCTGAGAAAAAGAATAGGTGAAGCAAGATGGCAGCGTTAGAGGTGCTGCCCGCATCAAGCTCCAGGGGCGGGGCTTGGTGCCTTCCCAGTCAACGCTCTGAACCTGGCTTCGTTATCCCCATTTCTAAAGGAGAAAAACTGAGGCTCAAGATGGTATAGTCAACTGAGTAGAAGAGTCTAGATTTGAAAAGCAGATTCTGAGGTGGCAGTGTGGCTCAATGATAGCATGCCTGCCTACATATGAGCAAGGTGCTGAGTTTGATCTGAGCACAACACCCTACTGAAAAACCTACAGCCACACCCAAACACTACTTCAGTTCTGCTGCAAAGTGTGTTCTTTTATGATTCCACCATACTGTTTTCCCCAACAAAACAAACATTCGGATATGGTATACCATATTCATATTCAGAAAGCCCTGGGGTAGGTACTTTGCAGAGAAACCAAAGCATAATTTTTGTTAACTTTGCTTCATTAGTAGTCTAAACCTGTTGCTCTTGTATAGTTACTGCGAGGGGCCAAAAATATGAAAATCCCATGAACATATGATATAAAGCATTCTATAGAAATGAAGTAATATAAAAACAAGAAGGAAATACGTTCAGAATCTGGTTAGGGTCCTCCAAAGAAGTACCGAAGATAACAGAAATTGGAGGCTCTTCGGGACCTTTGGCTGGCAAAGGCACCCAAGCATGGTCTAGAGAACTCATGGAGGGCCAATATTCTCAGTGCATGAAGACTGAGTTGGAGATATGAGCAAAAAAACGGTTTTGATTCCATGGAGTCCCTAACATTCCTGCTTCCATTACTGTTTCTCCTTGTGTCTGCAGAGGTCTCCTGGGGACTATGGGAGCTCTGAGAGAAGAAACAATGATACATGCTGCTTCATCCTGCTAGGAAAAGCCTCTAACACCACAGAAGACCTGTGGAGAGTGTGGTGCTCTGCCCTGGGCCTGGTCCCAAAGCAAGGACACCAAGAAGATGCTGTGGTCATGTTCTCATTTCACAGTGTCCGTCTGGAAAGGGATCATTGTATGTCACTGTAAACACTGACATCATTCTGTCTTCTTTCGCTCCTCACATGGCTGTGATTTCTTACTCAGGTCTCAGCATGCACATCCATCCCTTTGAAGACGCCTCTGGTAGCCACTTTTGAAATATCTCCCTCTTGCAGCCCTTTGCTACTGAGTTATGTCCACTTCTCCTATGGTCCTTTGAAGAATTTATAAGCATACATATATTTGTTTGCTTACTTGAGCCTCCCACTCAAATTAGACCACAGATTCCATGAAGGCATGGAGTATCTAACGAATTGAGCCTCGTACCTAGCATAGGCCTTGCAAGTGGAGTGTGTTTGGGGGCTGGTTGTTTTAATGAACCAAGTGTTAAACCTGGCATGGTAAAACAACTGTGAAGGGAGCAGAAGAGTTACTCTGTGGTGGAGGATGGAGTTCCAGAGTCAGGTTTCCAGCACGATGTGGGCCAGAGACTCTCGAGTGGATTGGCTCCAGTGAGGATTGAGGCCATCACTCCTGGCTCAGGAGCAAGGCATGCTAACCAACTGAGCCTACTGGCCCACACAACACAAAGGAGAACAGAAGCATCTTTACTCCTCATCCCCAGTGTAGGTGCTTGTTCTCCTACTTAAATATGCATGGTACATAAAAATAATTGTACAGACAGAAGGATTCACAGTTGCTCAAAGTAGACAAGGAAAGTGTTTGAACCTTTTGGTGGGTGGTGTGACTGCTAGGGGAACCAGGAATGTTCCAGGGGTGGGAACAGAAACTACTCCAGGAAACTGTACTGTAGGAACAATATACATATCTGAGGGCATAGGAGGTTCTGGAACTGAGCTTGCTCTGCTTGCTCTGCTTCTCTCTCAGAAATAAACCATTGGGTGCTAAAACGAGTAGATGGTATGTAGATAGATGGCAGAAAGTCACATATAAGAGGTTTACAGGCCAGCTTCATGCATAATTCATCAAGTTAGAGTCTTCCCACCTGTACAGACAGTGATGTCATACCATGCTTTGCAAATGAGGAACCAGGTTCAGGAGGTTATGCAAGCCTGAATCTGTTAAGAGTTTAACACTTACACTTTCTTTGCCATGGAAGCCAAGCCTAGAGGAGTAGAGAGTGTAATTCTAAATTGCCTTTTGTAATGGTGCTTCTCACATGTTTCTTACACACCTTTTAGGGGCCAGGAATACACTTCTGAGAATGGGCTAGTGTTGCTAGGGTGGTGGCTTCCACGAGACATGTTAGGAACAGGACTTGGGGGAGGGTGTAGCTGGCCTTTGCTACCTTGTGGGTTCTTCTTTTTGCCACCCTTCACTCCCCTGGTTTCAACCCCTAATACTAGATAGGAGAGAGTGGACAGAGGGGAGAGAGAGAGAGAGAGAGAGAGAGAGAGAGAGAGAGAGAGAGAGAGAGAGAGAATGAATATCCCAGAATCTAATTTCTTTCCTTTTGTTCCTACTTTGAGCATGACTACTAACAAACTACAACCATCTTCCCTAAACAACCAACAACCACAGCCAAACTGTTCTCAGGGAACCCAGCTTTTATACACCCTCTGAAAAGTTCCCAGAATTCCGAACATCACACAACTGTAGAAACTATCTGCAGCTGGCAGAACCATGCCTCACCTACAGCACAAGGCAAATCACAGCTGCTGTGGACAGTCTGAAGCAGCCCCACACATCTGCACCTGGGATCAAAATGGAAACACGTTCTTATAGTATTTCTGTGTTTTTAAAGAAACCAGCATTCTAATATTGTCACTCTGGAAGGGTGGCTTGACTCTCTCAGTGTCACATGGAATGGCCTTCACTCAAGGTTCACTCATTTCCTACTGAGCAATTTTCTTCCAAATAAATAGGATTTGCTTGTTGGTTGTTGGTTTTGGTCTCTTTAAAAACTATCGGCCACTTTACAAACACTCTCTTGTTCTAGAGCAAATATACTGGTTGACATCTGAAGAAAGTTCTTTAATGATGAACACAGCTGCCGTAGTCACAGCTTCAAACTCCTGGCCACAGCTGCCATATTTACAGCTTTAAACTCCTGGCCGGCCGGCGCTGAATTTTGCTGATCTGTTCCTGCAGGGGAGCTTCAGCTTATGTACTGTTGCTCAATGTTCCTAGTCATCAATTTCTGAAAAAAGAAGCATATCCTGGAACCTATTTAATTTTCTCATGTTGAAAAGGATCACTTATGGCTCATCCCTGAAATGGCATGGAGTCAAAAACATGCACATCACAGGTGACCAGTAAGCACAGCACTAAATGAAGATGACAGATGTAGACTGAGAGAAAGAAAATCCTTCTCATAATTCTAACCCTGTCCAAATTGTATTGATGTTCTGCCTTAAAAGCCTACAAAATAAATGTAGTTAGTGAAAGAAGCTGAGTAAATGGAGTCTCAGAATTCAAAACTAGATCTTGGTCAGTGGTTTGTTTGTTTATTTATTTATTTATTTATCTATCTATTTATAAAACAAGGTCTTCGGGGACTTGTTAGATTCAAAAATGATTCCACTAACCCTTCCTGTCTCCCTTTCATAACTTGCACTGCCCAGTGAACCCAGGACCCTTACAAATCAGTCAGTCATTTGAGGTTCTTCAGTAGAGGATGCCTGCTCCTATAAGTCTTGATCATCTTTCTCAGAAACCACAGGTTGTTAAGACTTATACTGGGGGCTGGAGAGATGGCTCAGTGGTTAAGAGCACTGACCGCTCTTCCAGAGGTCCTGAGTTCAATTCCCAGCAGTCACAGGGTGGCTCACAACCATCTGTAATGGGATCCGATGCCATCTTCTGGTGTGTCTGAAGACAGCTACAGTGTACTCATCTAAGTAAAATAAATCTTTAAAAAAGAAAAAAAAGTATATATAGACTTATACTTGTAGGTCTGTGGTGGGGTTGTGCTTTGGATCTGATTTTCTAGAGGTATCTATTCTTCCTTGGCCTATAGTCTTGCCATCTGAGTCACAGGGTGTCCATGTCCTCAGACGGAAGATAAAACATATAAGTTAAGTAAATCTGTAGTGAACAATGTTCTGTCTGATGCACATATAATGTGGTTAGGTATAAACTGTGGCTTAGTAAGCTACTTGTATTTTTATGATACATATACAGTGTAGTTATAAATAATCTACCACAAGCTATACTTAGGAGCCGTGCAATCAGCTACGTTAATCAATTCTCCCTGTTTTTGAAGTAGTTATGTACATTGGCTTTGATGTGAGGCAGACTCAAGATGTATGGCTTAGAGGTTGGGTCGTTGGGAAGGCGTTCACTTTTCCTGGCTTTATTTCTTCATCTGTGAACTTGTGAGGATGATAAAACCAATTCAGTGGACATATGGAAATCACATAACTCAACGACTCTCTGATACTGTGGTTTGTATCATTCTAATTCCTGTGCTGGAGACTTAATCTCCCAATATTACTGGTATTTAGAGGCAGAAACTTTGAGAGCTGAATGGGTCATGAGGATTCTGCCCTCATGAATGGATTAGTCTACTCACAAACTAAAGGGTTTGTAGAGGGTGGCTTTGGTGTAGAAGTGATCTTTCTCTGGTAAGTCTGCTTATGTTGCCCCTTGGTGCCACCCTGCCAAATTACGATGCTGGGTGAACACCCTCTCTAGATCTCCATGCTACTCTCTTGGACCTCCCAGGCTCCAGAACTGAGTGCTAAGTAAATCTCTACCACTTACAAAGTATCTAGCCTAGGGTGCTTGGTTACAACAGAAAATGGACTCAGTGGGGAAAAAAAAGAGAAAATATGCTAATCAATGTTAAAAAATGAGATAATTTTATAAATGTCTTTGTACATGTCTGGTATGGCCTTCCTAAAGGTTCTTGTTCCCTTCTATTATGATTTATTATTTCATGTGACAGTGCAGAATGTGGTCAGTTGTGTCACTTGCTTTTCCTTTAAGAGGTTCCTTATAAGGGGATATAAAATGAGGGTGGGGGGGGAGGGCAACCACAGGCAGATCCGGAGTAATCTATTTTATCTTAGAGATTTATTTATTTAATGTATGTGAGTACACTGTCACTCCCTTCAGACACACCAGAAGAGGGCATTGCATCCTATTACAGATGGTTGTGAGCCACCATGTGGTTGTTGGGAATTGAACTCAGGACCCTTGGAAGAGCAGACAGTGCTCTTAACCACTGAGCCATCTCTCCAGCCCAGATCCTGAGTAATCTTTATGAGCCTAGGAGGACTGATGAGCACAGCTACTAGGGACAAATGGTTTTAAAAGCATATTTTCTTCTATGGATGGAAGAACTCGCTAGAAAGCGCATGTCTAAAGCAGGTTTCTATCTGAGACAGAACACAAGAGTTTACTTTCATTAAGTTGTAGCTGTTGACAGGAAGGAAAACAGAATCATGGCCCAAATATTTATTAAAATTTCAGCTATGCGATGAGGCAGCCACACAAAGGAGATGAAAGGATTCCTAAAATGTACTCCCTGCACACGATGAGTCGCAAACAAATAAGGAAGCATGCAACGGACCCAAGAAACTTCCCTGCCTCAGCACCAAGCCCATGGGACATGAGATCACAGAAAAGGATGGATTTTGAAGAGGGTGGGTGTCCTCAAGGGCATGATGCTTTTAGCAAGATTTTCAAGAAGACAGAGGATGTTCTTATAAGTGGGGCAGGGGACAAAGACATTAGAGGCCTATGTACCTGCAGATGTAGGGCATGGTGAGCAAAGCTTGGACTGCCATTGCTGTGTGTGGGGATCTCAGGGACCAGGGTGGTGGCTATACTGTAGAGTTGTGAGGCTGAAAGAAAGAGAATCTCTGGCATTTGGGAAGTGGGGGTGGGAATGTACACAGAGCGGGAGAGTCACCAGCTCTGGAGAGAAGGAGGGATGGGTAAGCTCAGATGGTACTTGAGCAAACCTAGTGAAGAGGAGAAAGCAGATTCAAACAAAAGATGTCTACATCTTCATACCCTTGATGAGGTAGGTGGCAATGGCCTTTGCCTGAATAAGTGAAGTTAGGGTAGAGGTGTAAGCATAAAATAAATAGTTGTCTACAGGTCTCGGGAAATGGAGCGAGTGAAGGTTTCTGAACAAAAGGCATTTATTTCCAAGCTAGTAGGAGGCCATTGCACATTTTCTTCTCAACAGAGAAAATGTTAAATGAATGGCTCATAACATAAGAGTGTCAGGAGGAGAAAGAGTATGCTTATGAAATGCTTGTGAAAGAAATTTATAGCACACTTTATATAATACACTATGGTATATTAAGAGTTGTTAGTTACATGTTAAAAAATTTTATCATCTCTGCCTATGTGACCACAGTTAAATTTTACATTTTATTCACATTGCTGCGAACGTTTGGCTCACAGGCAGACTTGTGTAATGGTTTTAGAATCCTATGTACGTGCTCCCTCTCCTGTCTCCCATCTCTAGGCTCTTCAGGGCATAAGAGGGTATTCTGCTGATCCCACAAACAGGTTGGGGTGAAACCTGTTTGTCAGTAAGTCAGTCCCAGATCATAGCTCTGAAAAGGAAGATTGTTTCTATTCATATGTTAATTAATTCATATATTAATTACACAGTTTCATGGTAGTATTCCCACATGTGCATTTACTATCATGTGACCACAGTCATCGCCTCTATTGTTCATGTGAGGAAATCCTGGAGCCGATGAAAAAGTACGGCCCAGTGCACAGGTGAGAGGCACCAAGATTCCAAGGAGAAGCTGGTCAGTTGCATGGGATGGGCTTTCCAGCTGATCTGTGAGACAAAACCGTTAAGGCTAGATGGGGTTAGACTGTGATGCAATGCTTAACCCAAGATCCTTACTTCATGGATACGAGGGAGCCATGGAACAGGGATGAGGCCTATATCTGTATTGCTGAAGATCATGAGGATTGGCCTAGACTCTTTAGAAGACTTACTAAATACAAACTTAGCATGGATCCCAGTTTTCCACAAAGACACACATCTTGTAAGCCATCTTTTCCCTGTGAGATGAGGGAGGGGCACGCTCTGCTACTCACATGAAGACTTCTGGTCGTTCTCAAAGTTGTTACTTTCTGAGACCTCAGTCAAGTGAGCAAATGCTTATTTTCATTAATTTCCTATCTGCTGGGGAGTGCTGGAATACATTGCACAGAAGCCTTTGGTTACCATGAACTGATTTGGTTCTTCAGTAAAACAAGGCCTGTGTTCTCGAAGAGTTTTGTTGTTCTTGGTTTTTTTTTGGGGGGGTGGGGAGGGAGCGGCACCCAGACATCTGACTTACAACTAAAAACAGACAGTTATGGTAGCTCAAGCTCCCAAAACAAAGACTTGGCTACCACAGTCACATATGTGGCAGCATCAGAGCCCCAGTCTTTCAAAGAGAAATATTTTGAAAATTCTCACTGATTTTTGGCAAGAGTAGCAAATCTTGATCTTTCAATTCTTTACAAAAACAACAATAAAAGGCTAACAATTTTAAACCTGGGCATTAAGCAACTATTTAATAAAGCCAACAAATGAGTTGAGTTCTACTATAATTCACCATGGGGAGATTAAGGAAAATCTAAGAGCTACAAACAAGCCATTATGCAGTTTATCGTGACTAAACACATGAATTGTGATTAATAATGAGTCACAAGCAAAGCTCCGAATGGCAACCAACAGAAAGGACTTGTTAGGTTAAGAATCTTACCCTGATTCTTCTAGTCTAAGACTAGAATCAGGGCTCTCGGTGACACAAAACAGCCATGCAAGCTAGCTAAATTGTTGTTAAGATTTGCATTTAAACTATGGTTGTATTCAATATACAAATAACAGAAAATAAATTTTAAATGCTTACAATAAACATATAGAGGATATTGAAGATGTACTTCATGGAAAATGTCTAATTTGTAAGATATATACATTGAGAGAAAACACAATTTTTATCTTTGAAAATAATAAAACATTATCCATTCACTCACATATATATGTAAATATGTACATATACATATGCATATGTGCATATCCATACATATATATGACTTTTTCTATAATCAAAATATGCATAATCTTAGAACTATAATGCTAATTTTTATAGATATCTATCTTTGGTTACGTTTTATTTGATTAATTTTTATAACATGTGCCATTATTTCCACGAAACAGTCATACTTTTAAATGTACATCTCATATAATAGCTATTTTCCTTGACTATAATACATGTGAGATATGCCCATGCCTTTATGTTATATACAATAGAAACTATTATATTACACTGCAGAGAATTTCATTTCCTAGATATGCCAATTCCTTGTTCCCCTTTTATGAAATCGATTAAAGTTGCAATAAAATCTTACTTCTGTCCCCTCTTAAAATAAAAGAATCTTATCATGACAGTGTTATTTGGATGTTGATTTGATGTTCTCAATGGTAACAATAAGAAGACTAAATTATCTTTCACACAGTGAAATTGAGTTGATCAAATTGCTAATTATGAGACATTTAGCTTAACTGAAGTTTAGGAGATATAAAAACATAGGCTGGTGTGGTCTTTTAAACAAATTAATATCATGTGTATACATGTTATGTATGTGTACATTTTAAGGTCCTTATAGGCAAAAGAGAACAGGTTTTCTAAGATCAGGGCTTTTGTGGGGGAGGGCGGACTTTTAGTGTTGCTTACACTTGGGTCCACATGCTGGCTTTTGGATTTGTGCTGAATGCTCACACCGCCCCCATTTGCAGCTTATATTTTCTTCATTGCATATTTGCTTTATTGCTTTATTGCCCAGAGAAACAGCTGCTGAACTGAATCAATTTTATAACCTGCAATAAGAACAGCAACTTGAAACAAATACGAATAGAACGACCTGTTCTCTCCATGTTTCACGTAGGCTCTTCATGTTTTCTCCCAACCTGAGATGCTTTTCAAAACCTGTTCTGTTAATGTACACAGGTGATTCTGGAATCTTAAAAGATTCAAAAACCTATGCATTCCCACAGTCCTGAACAGACTAATGGACAGTATTTTCATACCTGGATGCTAAACACAAGACAGTGAAACTCTTTCTGTGAACAAAGGGATTAGAGAGGGATCATGAGTTTTTTAGTTGCAAGCCTAAGCTTTTCTTTCCAGGCTCCTTGCAGAAAGGCCAACTGGAAGAAAAGTCCTCTGAATTTTAAGGTTGTGTTTCAGTAAGCTTCACTGTCTCTGCTCTTTAGACACACAAGCATGCTTCATGCTTACTGATACTAATGTCTTAATTAAACCCTTATAGAGAAGCACACTACAACCTGCACTTTCAAGATAAACAGAATCAAGGAACTGGGGAGATATTCAGTTGGTAAGTACTTGCTATACAAGCACTAAGGCTGGAGTTTGAGCTCCAAAACCCAAGTGAAAAAGCAAGATGTGTTTGTAAGCCTATGCTGGATCGTGGAAAGAGGCAGGTCCCCAGGGTTTGTTGGGAGCCACTCTAGCCTAAGGATTGAGCCCAAGGTTCCACTGAGAAACCTTGTCTCAAAAACCTGGATGAAGAATGACCCTTCAAAGGAGACCTCTGGTCTCCATGTACACACACACACACACACACACACACACACACGCACGCACAACATTTGCCCACCACGAATGCACAAAATTAGAAGCAGTGAGAAGCCCATGATGTTGCAGGTCTATTAAATAACAAAGACACATGACCTATGATGCATCTCTAGAGCAAAGCTTGCTTCTGCTTCTCCTCCATTGACCTAAGTTTGTTAGTGGATTTTAAATCAGTAATAAGAAGATGGGCAATGGACCGGTGGCAATCTGAAAGATCAGGCTCCTTCCCTTTCAGAGAGAGGTTTTGGGTTAGGATGCCAGATTCTCATGCCAGGTTCTCTTTAGGTGGAATGAATACAGCACCTCCTTTGAAGTTTATGCTCCCTTTACCGCTCCCTCCTGAAGGTGTTGCTGACAAGATGGATGGGGCTCCCTACCCTGACCATTAGCATTTCTCTTATCTCATTTCCAGAAGGAGGCTCTTGGAGTCTAGTTTCTGATAAAAAAAATAAAAACAATTTAGTGAGAGAAAGGAGCAGGACATGGGAAGGAGAGACAAGGTGGCTTGCTCAGTTTGATGTTCCAAATTGTTCCAGATTGTGGGTCAGATGTGACAGTGCCATCATGGGAGAAGTGGTATTCAGCAATCTCAGCAAATGACCAAAGAGCTCCTGTGATGGCAGAGCTGCTGTGATCAGTTACCAACACATGAAGGAAAGTGATGCTTGCCCAGCTGTTAGCCTCATCAGAAAAGGAAAAAATCCAAAGATGCCCACAATAATCATCTTGTAAAAGAGCATGATTAGTTCTGATTCTAAGATAGCACCAGGATGCTCCACACCCATTTCTTCTCTGAAGATATTCGGGATGAGGAAGACGCTCATTAGAGCTGGCGAGGGCTCTGTCACTTCAGTAGCCATTTCCTCTAGGGAAGAAAAGACTTCTGAGTTTTCAAACAGAGGCCCAAGGAAGTGAGGTGTTCAAGGTCACTTGGAATTAACAGGAAAACTGGGACTAAATCTGGGACTCCTGAGATCCAGTATGCTATTCCTTTTCCCCAGTGCAAACCACAGCCTCTGAGAGTTATGCTTTGAAGAAGACTGGCAGAATAACCGCCATTTGATTCTTTTCTTTTTTTCTTTTTCTAAATAAAAAGGCCTTTCTTGATTTCAAGTGTTTAAAATGTAATTAACACTTCAAATCTCTCATTTTCTTTTTTCTTTCTTTTTTATTTAGTGATTTTCCGAGAGTTGGATTTGCTATATCACTTTCTGAAGGTAGGAGTTTAAATTCAGGTTTCTTTATCTATATTGTGTGTAGCCATGCTTCGACCTAATAAGATTTTGGTCTGGTTATGTTGACGTTCAAGTTTCTTTCCCTTAAAGTGAAACTAATGACTTGACCTTGCTGCAGGAGAGGGGTGCAGGCCAGGAGGTTAGCTGGCTTGAGCTCAGAATCCATCCTACAGAATCCATCCTATCATGTCTCAGAACACTAAGACCTCTCTCAGAGTGGCTGCGGTTGGACTCGAAGTCGCACAAGGATAGGTGCAGAGTCAGTACTCGGCACGGCTGGCAGCCAGGACTGGTATGGTTATCAGCGACAATGGAGAAGTAACTTTATATAATTGTTGTTTCCACTAGTGGGACTCAGGTTCACAACACGATAGGTGTGTGAGACATCATCTCTAAACCTGAATAGACCTTCTCACACAATGTTCTTTACTCGAGGAACGCATGAGTTACTAGGAATTAATAAGAAATGAGTTAATAGGAACGAGACTGGCATTCTAAAAGTT
The DNA here is from genome assembly GCA_019843965.1 of Rhynchomys soricoides. Classification (NCBI taxonomy): domain Eukaryota; kingdom Metazoa; phylum Chordata; class Mammalia; order Rodentia; family Muridae; genus Rhynchomys; species Rhynchomys soricoides. The sequence continues at coordinate 7,595,547 of JADRCH010000033.1, read as the reverse complement.
TGCCAAATAAATAACTCAAAAATAATATATTTGACATATATTATATCATATCATATATCATATCATATGAGAGTATATTCATATGCTCTCATTCCCAAGCACGGGCCAAGGTCGAGCAGCCTCACTGGGCCTTTCCTTGGCTAATAGCTCTGCAGGAAAGCCTCAGTTTATATGTTACACATATTTAGGACATAGAATTCTGGACCGGGGCCCGAGCAGTGAGTATCTGTAAGCTCTGAGTATTTGTAGAGAGATAAACTCCCCAGTATTTTTTTCAGTGTGCAGTAATAAATCTTATAGACAGTTGAGTGTACCGGTCCAATATTCTCACCACATGGAAACCAGAAGATGATTCAAGATGATGCCCAACACACTCCCCTATTCATTCTAAAATGCATCCATGCATCTAACCTTAGGGCATCTCTGTAACAGGGGTACCCGTGACGAAAGACATGCTTTGGGGGCTGGGGTGTGCTTTCAGGTGTACCAACAATTCCAGTCCGTACCAAGTGTGGACTTCACCCCCTCACCATCTTGTTAGTAAATGTGCATTAACCATAATGACTAATAATGAAGAGGTTCTGGCCTCTCTTGCCTGAGAGGAACAAGACAGCAGGTGTTTTTGCAGCTCAGCTGGACCCTGGCTGTGGTGACCTCTGCTGCTAACCGGCTCTCCACAGGAGGTGAGCAGGAGGCACCAGCTATGCAAATTAGAGCAAGGTTGCTCGCTGTCAGCTGCAGCACTCACAGGACCCTGAATGTGACCCTCCTGAGACTTTGTGCTCTGTGCCTGGCTATGTGGCGACCTTGCTCATGGTTATGACATTAATCTTTTAACTCCTCTATGGGAGGCATGACAATTATTTGCTTTCTAAAGGAGGTCTTAGGTATGTTTTTATATATGTCCAATACTGAATGGAGGAAGGTTTTATACATAAAAATTAGTTTATAAGTCTCATGTTAGTCTGGTTCGTAGATATTAAACAAAAGAGGTGGTTTTGTTTGTTGTTTTCAACACAGATCACACTGGCCGCTAGCTGAAAAAGCAAAATCTGTGGACAGGCAGTGAAGAAGAAAATGCCAACAAATGTAACTGAAAAACCTCTGGAGGTTGGCAAACAGCCCACAAACAATACCAGTAAGTTCTTTCGCCATGGTCAGCACAATAGTCATGGTAACAGAGGTAATCATAGTGTGACTGTTTAACATTTAATGAGTGTTACATTTTGGTAATACTTTATGCATTCAGGTGTGGGTGGGTGCATGGATGTGTGCGAGTGGGTATGCGGGTGTGTGTGTGTACGCACGTATGTGACTATGTGGAGGCTTGAGATCCACTTCCTTTTTTTGTTTGTTTGTTTGTTTGCAACAGGGCCTCTTGCTGGGACCAGAAGGGCTTGTTAAACTGACTGTTCAGGGAGTCCCCAGCGCTAGCCTATCTCTGGTCTTCCCAGTGCTGAGGCTACAGGTGCCCTCCATTTTGCCTAGTTTTTTCTGGGGGTGCCAGGGACTGACGTTCTGCTTTCAAGGCAAGCAATTTACTGACTGAGTTTTCTTTCCACGCTCCCGATTTTGGTAATACTTTATGTTACACATACATCCATGATATCAGATTTATCCTAAAGATAAAAATGACTTTATATTTTTGGAAGTGGCCTACATCATGCTGATCATCACGACACCAGTACTGTCTGCTTCAATACCCAGGGGGGATGTCTATCTCCACCTTCACCCCCAAACCCCCACTATATTCCTCAGTGGGAGGAGCTTGCATATCCTTGCTGTTTCCCTATTGAGAGCTGGCTCTTTATAGACATCTGTGCTGATCAGAAGACCGATCTTCTTTGAGTAAGAGAAATTCTGCCAACAGCCAGACTCTGGGAGTGACCTGAAAATTTTTGGACTTGATAACTTTTGTAACACCACAGATTCCTTATCACAGTAGATCTCATCCTGTGGGCTCGTCCCCTTTGGGAGGGTCAAATGACCTTTCACAGGAGTGGCCTAAGACCATGGAAAACCACAGATACTTACATTACAATTCATAAGTAGCCAAATTACTGTTTTGTTACAGTAGCAAGTAAAATAACTTTCTGGTTGGGGTCACCACAACAGGGGGAGCTGTGTTAAAGGGTGGCAGTGTGAGGAAGGCTGAGGGCTCCTGTAGTAACAGAATCCACCTTGACCCATTGGTTCTGATTCTCTGGAACAAAGATGGTCCCAGTCAAAGTCTGCTGACTGCTGACCAGACCGTGGCTGCATGCTTCCTTCCAGGCCTTGGGTGCCCACCCAGGCCCTCTGTGTCTCTGCTTTATAACTTCCCCAGACCTGAATCTTCCAAGCTTCTCCTTTCCTTTCCTGCTATTTACCTATTCACAGTTCTTTCCCTTTCCCGGTCCAGGATAAGCATCAAGGTGCTGCTTGGGTCTCAAGCACATCCCTACCCTTGCCTTTCCTCTGACCCAACCAAGCAACTCTAATCAAATTACAATCTTCCTACCCAGATCCTGTTGTTTCTCTGCCACCAGCCACTCTATATTAAGGATGGCTAACTGTAGCTGGGCCCCCAAGTCACTCAGAACGCTTTGTCAAAAGTCTTACTTGGGAGAAAATGTCTCTTTTCATCACGGAGCTTGTATTTTATAAAGGAGAAGGAAAAAGAAGAGGGATAGAAAAACAGACTTGCTGGGTCCATGAGGTGAATATATAAAGGGTTAACAGCCAGACTACGGAAGGGGTGACAAAGAATTCAGGTGTGTGGAAGGTGGCGCCGCGGCGTGGCGACTCCCAGCAACTTCAGTGGAAGGTACCATTGGAGCCAAAGCTTCTGAGGGAGAGACCACACAGGTATCTGGAGGCAAAAATCATCTTTGAGTTGAGGTAACAACAAGGGTATTTAGTTATCTTAGTCCTTTGAGGTGACTATAACAAAATGCTGGAGACTTTAAACAATACATAAGTACTTCTCATGATTCTAGAGGATGAAAATCCAAGATCAAGATGGTAACATGTCTAGCATCTGGGATGGTAGCTTCTCGAAGCAGGTGGTCTTTAGTCATCTTTGGGATGTTCCCTTGCTTCCAGAGACTAATCACCTTTCAAAGGTTCTGTCTCCCAGTAGGATCAGTATGGGAATTGGGACTTAATACACGAATAGGGGCACAAACATCCAGGTCCTAGGGCAGGAGCCTCTGCTATATTTATGGAACAAAGACCAGTGTGACAGATACTGTCCCTGTGTCCTTGAGGTCCAGCGTTTATGTGAATCTCCATCTCTCTACCTAAGTCCTACTGCCATCTCCAACCAGGCTCTGGTCCTTTTTCATCCCTAGGAACCAGGCGATTCACTAAGTGGTTTCTCTGTGTCTTTTCTAGTCTTATCACCATCTATTTCCTGTACTTAGGAATGGTTATCAAAAACACATGTGTAACCATGTTAGGGAGCATCCAAGACTCTCTTCTATCTATCAATATTTCTGTGTAGCTGGGTTTAGCTCTTGCCTCCCTGGTTCTAGTTCTCCTCTTCAACCTCTTTCTCCCAACCCAGCTGCATGGCTGGAGAACCTGTCTGAGACTCTGACTGCACAGACTTCCCTCTGATTCTTGTGCCTGTGTGAATGACGCTCCCTCTCTGGGAACAAAACCCCAGCTGCCTCATCACACACCACAACCTCCTCATCCTAAGGATGATTCTAAGCTAGGATGGGGAATCACACTTTTCAAATCTCCCAGCATCTAGCACTTTGATGCACAGGAGCGCTATATAAACACTGTTTGACCAAGTAAATGGATGTACAGGTTGTAAATCACAGAGGTGAAGACAAGCAGGTGTGGGGGAAATACATGTTTGAAACTGCACGTAGCCTCCTCTAAAGAACTTCTTGCAGAAGCCAGAGGCAGCCAGCCAGTAACCATTTGTGCTATTCCATCACTGTGGGTTAGAATGAGTTATCAGGTCAATTGGATTACCCAGATCCCCCTTTAGAAGTGTTACAGAGAATCTCATCTCAAGGAGAGACAACTCTGATGTCATTTGTACTCTTTAGAGCACAGGATATGAGACAGGCTCCAAAACAAGACAATCTCAATGGTTTTAGAGATGAGGAGAACATAATCCATTTCCTGCCTGTGACAGTAAGAGAAAAATGTAAAAAGGTACGAGAATGTAATGGTGTTATTACACAGGCAGGATAAAGAAGAATCAAGATGAAATGTGACTAGATGCAATCAGTGGATAAGAACGGGGAAGTGGTAGCCATTTTCTCCATGTCTTTCCTACACTTCTTAAATAAAATTACGTCTGGAAAAATACAAGTCAGTTTTCTGTCTGCTTATTACTTCTTAATGCTTCTGCTGTGAATGGGAGGCAAAGCCTTCTTTGTATCATCCACATCCAAAGCTTCTTCTGGATTATTCATCAGAGTCCGCCCCCTCTTAGCCGACTCTCCAGCAGCTCCATCTGATACCTTCTTTTGTCTCCCGCCACCCCTGCTTGACACAGGCTGATAGAATGAGAAGCGGGCTTCAGCCGCTCCAGGTGCTTAGGGTGTAGAAGAGGAGAAAGGGATCCACAAAGCTGTGATTTAAATTAGAGTGCAGTTGGGTCTGAGGGGGGCCATGGGAGAGGCGCCAAGTGTGGGAAGCTCGCTGAACGGGAACACTGGTGTTAGGTGTGGGCTGCTGGGAACGTCCCAGGCTCAGCTTGCCTCATGTTACAGACTAGGAATCCAGCTGTCTGGAGGTGGATGGTGCATATTGCTTCAGAACCGTCAGCAGGATGCACACGTTGGACAAGAAACCTCTAAACAATGTCATGGGAGCAGAGTATTCAAATGTCGATCCAGGGCTATGTAGGTGAGGCATTTCCCAAATTATCTTAAATATTGATGATGTGACTAAATGCCTACTTTTATAAAACCTACCAAAGACATAGAAAACTAACTTTCTCCTATGGAAAGGAAGCAAGGACTGAGGAGAGCCTGAAATCAGTGTCAGGGACATGCAATGTGGACACACACTATGTGTGTGTGTGTGGGGGGTCTAGGACAGGTATTTGGTAGAAGGACACCTCCAAAGGCTCTGGAGATGTTAAGGGTGTGACCTAGGACATGAAGATGAGTGGTAGCGAAGAAGTGTGGTTGCAGATCCCCCGCAGCAAAACCCAACAGCAGGGCACAGAAGCCATCTCCACAGGTCCATCAGTTTGTTCTCTTGAAGCTTCCTCAAGCCTTCCTCATCTCTGAGAGTGCGTTCATAAAGGTGCTATCTGCAAGCTCTAGCAGAGGAGAAATTCAGCATTTCCTTTCTGCCTTCCATGGAGCTCAGTGGATGCTTGGTGCTCTGCACAGCAGAGATGGAGGGAATGGACAGCCAGTACCTGGCCCAAACTGAGACCCATCCCATCTTGCCATCCCATGGGCAAGATTCTTTCTTGCGATTGCATACTGGAGCCTTGCATAACTGTTCTCTGAGAGGCTCTACCCAGTAGCTCATGGAAACATGCAGGATCCAGAGAGCCACAGCCAAACATGAGATGGAGCTCTGGGAGTCTTGAGAAAGAGTTGAGGGAAGGATTGGAGGACCCAAAGAAGACAATGACTCCACAGGACAACCAAGAGAATCAACTAACTTGGACCTTTAGGGGCTACCAGAGACTGAACCATCAACCAAAGAGTGAGCATGGGCTGGACCTACCTCCCTGCCCCCCTGCAAATGTAGCAGAGGTGCAGCTTAGCCTTCATGAGGGTCCCCCAACAACTAGAATGGAGGGGCTCTCCCTGACTCTGTTGCCTGCCTGCGGATCCTGGTCTCCTAACTGGGCTTCCTTGTCTGGCTTCAAGCTTGGGAAACATCCAGTCCCCCAGTGACTTGATGTACCAGGAATGGTGGTGATGGGGGGGGGGGGAGTAACTCCCCCTTCTCAGAGGAGAAGGGGAAGGGGAATGGGAGGAGAGAGGGGGATGATATTGAGATATAAAGTGAAAAATAAATAAATAAATGAATAAATAAATATCTAGCTCCCTGGAAGGAGTTTCTGCCTTTGGGACTACTTTCCACTCAGGTGATGATCTGCTCTAAGGTGGGCCAGGCATGTGCTGTCACTCCTGGGATGGAAGGAGGCTTCTGGCCGGGAGTGTCAGGGCTCCTGAGTCAGGGCAAAATTGTCCTGACCTAGATGACAAAGAGACTGTGAGAACCTAGATGCAGTTGTGGCCTGGACACAGGGCCAGGGCCTGTTTTAATCTTTGAATTGCCAATTTTCATGAAAATGGTAACAACTTGATTCCTAAACTCTAGGTGTGCCAAGAATTGCAGCAGCTATCTCTAGTAGTCAGTTTTCAAATTAAATTTCATTTTAAATTTGAGCTATAAAGGTAAAATTTACACTGATTTAATTTGGCCTCCTTCTCTCTTTTCCAACCCTTGTCTCCTCTCTCCTCTCTCAGCCCCCCTCCCCCACAACCCTTGTCTTGGGGGCAAGTTGAGTTTTAAAACACAATGAAATCATATCCACTCACACTTCCATAATAAATTTCTTATGCGACCTTCATTTGAAACTTTCTTCTTCACAGGAAGAGTTAGTGATGAAATATGCCCTAGTCTTGTAAACCAGAGTGTTGTTACCCAGAGAGTTTTGCCTGCTCTCTTCACTTTTGTGTATTGTGGCTAAAGGGCATGTGCTGGGTCCCAACCCTGGGCCAGCCACAAGGAATTTAAGGGAGCCCCTGTCTCAGTTTGTCTGCAACAGAGCAAAGACATACCCAGGTATCAGGTTGATTCAATGAGAATCTATCAATTCAAAGCATGAGAAGCACTTAAAGAGGCCAGTATAAGAATGTTTGCCTTGTTGTGTCTCCCTTGTTGTGTTTTATAAAAACAAAAGGAAGAAGGGATATGTTTGTAGGAGGTGTGGTGTGGTGTGGGGGAAGGGGGTGCCTCCACTTGGGGGGGGTTGCTGAGGCATCCCTTCCTGCTGAGGTACGAACCACATGATTGGTACTGTACAGTACAGTATAGAATAGAGTTTATCCAGGGCATGGGAAGAGGAGTTAAGGGAGGAGAGACAGAGAAAGGCACAGAGAGGGGGGGGGTAGAGAGAGGCTGGCCATGAGCATGTGGAGAGAGAAGGGGAGAGGGGGGGAGGGGAATGGGGAGAGAGGGGGTAAGGAGCAAGAGGAGAAAGCAAGCGTAAGAGAGCAAGAGAGAGGAGGGGGTAAGCAGCTCCTTTTATAGTGAGTCAGGCATACCTGGCTATAGTCAGGTAACTGTGGGGCAGAGCCTAGACTGAATGCCAACAACCCTGCCTCCTGGGTTAGTGTATAGAGCTAGATTGTGGTCATCTGTGTATTTCCAGCGCAAAAGGGTCTTAGAGCAGCCATTCTCCATACTATGCAAGGTGTGTGGAGCTGGAGATCTCCAGCATCCACGGTGGCTGCAGAGTTCGTTTGGCCAGACAAAGAGGATGAAATAGAGTTCTGGGGAATGTGTGTCTGTACTTTTTCCTTCCGCCATCTTCTCTTCACTTCTTTCTTTCCTATTAGTATAAGCCACAGCATTCAGGACAGCCTGGGAGAAGACCTGAGGGCCTCTGGGAGCCTAACTGGGAACTAGGAAGGACACAGGGGTAGGGAGAGCTGCTATCCCACCCAGCCCCTCAATCCTCTCCAGTTAAGTGCAAAGGCAGGGGTAGTCCTTCAGCCACATCCTCTTCCTGCCAGTGATTGCTTCTTCAGCAAATGCAAGCACACAAGTGGCCTGACATCTATCTCCCAGATCACCCTCTGAATCTGTGTTTGCACCCAGGCAGCAGGGCCCTGATGACAAACCTCCTTTGTGCTATGCTCCATGGGGTACCAGGCTCTGACAGTGCCTACAAGATGCTTTTACATCACAATAACAAGACAAGTCCCTTGTGGGTGGTTTTACAGTTTGGTGCAGGCATGCCAGCCCTCTGATGACAGAGTTGAGGACAAAGGTGGCAAGGTGTCATTGCTTCATTTTGTCCTTTCTCATCTCATCAAAATTTCCTGGGACCTCTTTGGACTGGGTCTTAAGTCTCTCTCCCTCTTAAAAATCTGCCTCAGAGAAGGGGGGGGGGGAGGGGGAGGGGCTGTGATGAAGATGGGGGGGGGGGGGAGGGGAGGGAGAGGGGGGTAGGTGCTGGATAAAAAGTGAGTAAGTAAAAATAAATAAATACAGAATAGGAAAGGAAATCTGCCTCAGAGACATCCTTTCCATTTTACGTTAGGAACGGCTTTAAAGGTCTGAATTTTAACTTCTTTCTCGAGTAACATAAGTGATCTGCAAGGCTCCTTACAGAATACATTTTTGAATTTCAAATTTCGTTTTTTCTAAATCAGTCGCACCTTGGGAAGACGTTACTTTCTTCCATATGAATACCCGCAGTTTTCTCCCGTCCACCATAAAATAAGGATTATATTGATATTTTTTAAAGCAGGATATTGAAAGTATAAGTACTATCTTGCATATTAATTCAGATACAGTTCTTACAAGGGCAAGATATACAAGCAAATAAAAGTAGCTAGATAAGAGCCAATAGATACAGTATCAGTATTGAACCAGTGAGGAACAAGAGCCCATTGAAATGAAAAAGTCTTGCCCATGTCACGAGGAAGTGGGTGGCCCAGTTGAAATTATAGTCAATATCTGATCATCACTCCAGTTTTCCAGTTAGACCCACTAAAGGCCACACAAGAAAAAACAGGAACATTTAAGAATGCACACATTTCAAACTCTAATATTTAAAAACAAAAGTTTTCCCAGAGGGGATAGTTAAGAAGCAGTTGAACATTCTAAAAAACTATTCTCTATTCTGTCTGTTTCCGGATTGGGGATGAGCTTAGGCTTTGGTGCATGCCAGACAGACACTGTCTCTGAAAACAGCCCTAGTCCTAGGGACTAGATTTTGAAAAAACAAAACAACACCTTCCCCTGAAGCCCAAAGTGCATTCTTTATCTATATTTGAATTTTGTACAATCAATCTAAACTAAGATAAGTGAACTTATCTCTATAGTGGGAATAAATTACTGGAATTGAAGCAATTTAAATCCTGATCATTTTATGAGTGGTAATTTATGTGAGATAGTTTTCTTTGCAATGCTAAATGATTCATATTATATCATATATTCTGGGTCTTTAAGGAGCAAAGTTGGGTTTGGTTTCTTTTGCTTTACAATATTAAAATTTTTAGAAATCAAGGGTGTATGTGTGTGAATGTGAGTTTGTGTGTGTGAAGGAAGGTTTCTGCAGAGGCTAGGACAAGCTGCCGGGCTCCCTGGAGCTAGAGTGACAGGCCCTCCTGAAACACTTGATGTGCTGGGAATTGAACATGAGTCCTCTGAAAGAACAGTACATGTTCTTAACCACTGAGCTTGCTCTCCAGCCTCCAGTGTTAAGTATTTAATGAAAAGTGAGCTCTGTAGTATTTTAATTCTAAACAGAGAGGTAGAGCAAATTCTAGGATGTTTACAACACTATTTAGTTTAAGTGTGAAACACTCTATTCAGCACTGGACATAAGAGTCCACCATATATCCTGTTAAGCCAGTGATATAATACTTCCAAAGTTGGATTATTCCATACTTCCAAAGACTGAATAAAGCAGTAGTAAACTCTTTTCTTAAAATTATATATATTGAAGCCCCTAATTTTCCCCAGTTCCTCTAAATGGGAGAGTATTTGGAGACAGGGTCTTAGAAGGAATTACTAAGCTATAATGAGATCATTAGAGTGAGCTCAACTATAGTATGACCAGTGTCCCCATAAGGTGATGAGCACATGGATGCCAGTGACTAAGCGTTGACCTTGGGAGGACACAATGCGGATGATCATCTGCAAACCAGAGAGACCTGTCTTGGAGAAGACAACAAGGTCTGGACTTCAGCTTCCAGAATGGTGAGCACACACACCTACTGTCTGAGCCCCAGTCTAGTGTCTTGGTCATGGCAGTTCTAGTAAACTACACATTTCACTAACCCAACACTTGCTCTCTCCCTCTGACCTCTGTGCCTTTGTTCCCCAGATGTGGTTTCTTCTTGGTCTGCTAGTATTACAAGAGCAAGAACATCTGGAAGGAGGTCTCAGGATGAGTATCTGTTTTGTACAAACACCTTCCCATGTGTATCTCTTTCTAGTCTGCACAGAAAACTCATCCTGATCCCCCTAACCCTATATTTAGAGTCTCCAGAGCTTCCATCTTCCAGGGATGGATCCCTGCCATGGCTTACAAACCCTCCCTCTCACATATGGGTCACACCATGTTAGAACTGTTTCCATTGCTATGAAAGGTGAGACTCACAACAGTGGGCCAGAATTTGACTCCTAGGATCTAGTCAACAATAGTCCTATTTGTTGAGTAAGAAACACAGTGGCACAAAACAAAACAAAAACAACAACAACAAAAAAAACAAACCCATAAAATCTGTGGAAAGAAATGGATGTTTATTCATTAGTTTATTATCAGGGAAGACGTAGGAAGTGTAGAAGCAGAGCTCTTTCCAAGTGAAGAGGGCTGCATCCTGACAGACTTGGTTAGACAAATGCTCACTTGAGGGAAGGAATCACGGGGCAATTGCTAGTGCCCAGCTTGAAAAGTAACTACTCATCAGGAAACAGAAGCAGGAGCACTATTTAAGTGTGAAACACTCTATTCAGCACTGGACATAAGAGTCCACCATATATCCTGTTAAGCCAGTGATATAATACTTCCAAAGATTATTCCATAATCCAACTACTTCCAAAGACTGAATAAAGCAGTGTTACGGGAGCAGGCAACCAGACATGAACTAACATGTACTGGCTTCTCAAGGGCAGCCAAAGCCCAGGAGCTACTGTTAGTGGTTTTGAAGAACCAGCCTGCCTCCATCTTTGGCTTAAAAGCCATCTTATAGTAAAGACAAACTAAGACATTCCCGTTGATGATTAAACCTCTGTTTCTCAAGGATTGAGCTATACCCCACCTGTAACCTTAACTACCAATAGTTCTGTACTGCCTGTTCCAGACATGCAATCATGTCTTTGTTTCAAAAAGTTGTTTATAACCATCTTGCAACCATACCTTTGTTTCAAAAGGTCACATGACTACCTGGCACTACCTTGTTATGATCACCTGTTGTTATGGCTACCTTGTCATATCCGATTTGCAAACATATCTGTTTTCGGAGGTTGTTAGGACTAACTTGTTATAATCTCACTTATTTTCGCCCTAGATCCTCTGTCTTATTCAGGGTTTCTATTCCTGCACAAACATCATGAGCAAGAAGCAAGCTGGGGAGGAAACAATTTATTCAGCTTATACTTCCACACTGCTGTTCATCACCAAAGGAAGTCAGTACTGGAACTCAAGCAGATCAGGGACCTGGAGGCAGAAGCTGATGTAGAGGCCATGGAGGGATGCTGTTTACTGCCTTGCTTCCCCTGGCTTGCTCAGCCTGCTTTCTTATAGAGCCCTAGACTACCAGCCCAGGGATGGCACCACCCACAATGGTGTGGGCCTTCCCCCCTTGATCACTAATTGAGAAAATGCCTCACAGCTGGATCTCATGGAGGCATTTCCTCAAGGGAAGCTCCTATCTCTGTCCTAACTCTAGCCTGTGTCAAGTTGACACACAAAACCAGCCAATACATCCCTTATGTGGAAACCCCTGAGCTATAGAAGCCTTGTCTTCCTCACATCCAATGCTGATCTCTCAAATTTCCAACTTAGGGGAAAGACATGGATAAAATCTCTTGCTTTAATTTGGCCACAATGATTTGAGTCAGTGGTCTTCCTCCTCCCATCTTTGGGATTTACAGTTTGTGGAAGGAGGAAAAATGGCAGCAGTCACAGGGCACTGGGATGCAGGAGAGCCCTGTGGCTTATTATGGGATGCCAAGTGACAGTCCACGAGAGACAGCTTCTGTTTCTCATATTGTTCTTCCCTAACCTTACATGCTTGTCCTCTAGGGAAAAAATAAATGAAACTGGCTAATGGAAGAAACATAGTCAAATAGTCAACGCAGAACAAGGGGAAAGAAGAGAACCTCCATGTTCAGACAATGAAAGAGACCCTGGCAATAACCCAAATAGTTAGTCAACGCAGAACAAGGGGAAAGAAGAGAACCTCCATGTTCAGACAATGAAAGAGACCCTGGCAATCATAATTTGGCAAGTTTGCAATACTGAGAGCAATAAAAAAAAAAAAAGTGTAACATCTAGCGGTAATAAACCCAAAAGTAATAAAAAGCTGAGCTTTTATGAAGAAAAAAAAAAAAGCACACCAAATTTGATTGCTTTTCAGATGGAATTACAAGATGGCTGTTTTAAGGGAGAGAAGCAGATGTGATATATTTGAATTTTATTAGAGCGTTCGGAAGAACGTCGCGCACAATTTCCTTTACTAAACAGAGTGACTTTGGCTTGCACACAGACCGAGGGCATAATAAATGACGGGAAACAACACGACTACCAATCTCCCTGGAAGGAAGGTCCTACTGAGGCGACCGGGTTCCCGTTGTTTGGGGTGGACCGAACATTCTTTTCTTAACGGTCTGTGAAGAAAGAGGAAGAGTGGCAGACAGGAAGCACGAAGATTTATGAGACAGGAAGTGGAAACTTGTTAAAAAATACCCACACTTGGAGAAAAACAAGACCTGTTTAGCCAGGAGAGTAAATATAGTTGGAAGGATATTTTTAAAAAACTGTACATGTAAGGAAATATAAATGAAATGAATACCTAAAAAGGACCCAGAGAAGCAATTTTCTGTGAACTCTAACTGGAAGAGGTCTTAATAATTTGTGCCACATACCGACGAAGACGCAGTATATACTTGGCCCCCAGTAGGCTTTTAGGATCAGAGGTGCAAGTTTATTCATCTTTGGGTCTAATCATCGGGCATTTTAATAGTTTTGGCAACACAACTTTCTGAGTTTAAACGAACCATCGCGGGGCAGAGGGTCTACAGTTCCTCTGAGATGCGGTCTTGCTTTGAATCTGGTTCTGCCGCACTGGTTTCTGGGTAAATGGATCCTGTTTGGTGCGGACGCCTCAGACTTTTAAGAGTTCTTTGAGTATCGGTGTGGAGATCGGCTGCTGTTACTACTTCAGAAGTCTCTCCTCAAAGTTAAATTTAAAATCACTTAAATAAATGGTCCTCGTTTTGCAGGTTCCTAAGAAAGATGGCTTCTTCCGGACTTGACCACTCATAGGTTCATAAATTTGGAGTAAAGTTGTAGTCATTCTTTCTGAAGTGATAGAACCTGGGGCCAATTCCAAGTGAACTTATTCAAGTTACTTCACATTTCAGTGCCCCAAATCCTTGTCTTAAGAGGGATAACGTTAGCATCTACCTCATAGGACTACAAGTTAATATTATGTAAAGCTCACAGTGAGCCTTCTATAAATACTAGCTATCCAAAATAGACTCCTTGTGAGTAGCCAACAAATTTGAGGGATAAATTTCAGAGAAAAAAAATTATATATAGCCCTAGTGCTCATCAATGACTGTGCACTCAAAACTGAAAAAAATGAATTTCATTTCATTCAGATTACATAATTGAAGGATGTGCCTTCAAAGCAGACCATGAAGTCTAAATGTCTGAGATAGGGAGATGATTCCAATTCTGATCTATCTCTCTAGCTGTGTGCTTTTGTGCACAGTGGCTCTGTGGCTTCCATGCATGCAACCTTACAGCATTTGAAATTAAAATGGTTTGAGGTTTTTGTTTTTTTTTTTTATTAAATCACAAGGCTACACAGACCTTAAAAAGGAATGTTAAAAGTTAATGATAAGCACTCCTTACTGTGATAGTGGTGAGACCTTCAGACCCATGTGTAATTCCACAAAGGGGTCCCCTGGAAACCTCCACCATCTGGGAACCTCAGACCTCCTGTCCTTCTCCTGGTCTTCGACCTTGCTCATCTCCACATGCATGAGTCACCAGTCTCTAGCAATACTGTCCCGTCTTTCTTTCAGATCCATCTTCATAGCTTCATGCCACATAAGCCAACTTGGGTATAGTCCATCCAACCCCAGGAGGAGAGGGAACCACTCCCCACCTTGTCCCTTTTCAATCTGCTCCGCTGTTGTCACAATAATCTTTCTGCAGAGCTGGCTGCATAAATTCTCTTTGTTTAACCTACCCCCCCCACCCCACCCCCGTGTTTTCCGTGCCCTTTGAAACAGGCCATGGCATAGGCATTGGCCTTTAAAAACTGGACCCCTTCTGACCTCAACAGCTCCCGGCTTTTCCACTCTGCCCTGAAGCACTTCCGGCTCTCAGCAGCGCCTCTGTCCCGATGTTTGTGTTTAGGACACGTGCCCCCCATCCTCTTCCTAACTTCTTTCCTAGGACCCCAAGTAGCTATACATCCGGAAGGAAGCCTTCCTGCTCCTCTCTCTGTTCTTCTTTCTGTTTCATTAATTTCTCCACCCTGGCTGCTAATGTACTCCAATGGAATTGGCTGTGAACAATTAGGAGAGGTGAGGTGCTTCTTCTCTCTATTGATGGCCTGGGGCATACCATAGGCCCTCAGGTGTACACTGAATGAATCAACTTAGACCACGAACACTTGGAGGGACTGCATCTACTCTTACGGCAAACCTGGCCTTGTGATAAAAAATTAGACTTGTTTTGTGATCAGCACACAAGAGATGAAAATGGCCTATAAAAGGAGTGAGGTGGTAACATTATGTACATCTTGCCACTAAAAGCTGAGGGGCTGTTATTATTGCAGTGGACAACCTGGTGGCTTGTGGAGCTTAAATTCTGCTTCTGTAGTTCATCTGGCTTGGAGACTGTGTTGGCTTTGATCAAACTTTATAAGACATCATAAAAATTAAAGGAGGGGCTTGTATTAAATACAATAACAGCACAGGATGAAGAAAAAAGTCAGAACCAAACTGACTCTTGCCAATGACAAATACAACCGCACCCCACTTCCATTCTGTCTCTTGAATGGTTTCCTGTGACTGGGAGGCTGGAGTCCAAGAGCCTCAGTTCTCACCCAGTTCTCACACTCAGCCAGCCACACAACATCACCCATACCTCTCAATTCCACTACTGAGTGGGCTTCATGCCTTCAGCACAAGCCATGTTCTCAATCAAGCTCACTCCCATCCTTCATCCCTCCCTTAGGTTTTCCAAGTGAATTCCTGATCATTCTTGAGGACATGTCTTAACTCCCACGTCCTATGGGGGACCTCTCCTGAGATCTTCTGGAAAGCTGAGATCCCTGCTCAGTGCTGCTGATGTACTTTGTGATAGTCACATAAATATCTATCACTTTCTTTCCTTTCCTGTGTGATTCTTTCTCACATAACAGATCTTCATGACATGGTACCCTGAGATCTTAGTATAATGCCTGGCCCATGCTAAGAATTCAAACTGTGTGTGAGGTTGTTGAATTCACATGGACGAGAACACTTACTCAAAACCTGAACAGTTAAACTGACCTTTGGTTTGCTTTGACAATGAAACATCACTAAGAGGAACTAAAATGATCATAACTGTGCAGAAATCAGTAGCTTTATAATAATCAGTAACTACAAGGATACCCAAAATTTTTAGGTAAATAAGCAGAAAGAACAATTACAGAACATAATATCTGGTGATCTTAGGGTATAGGTATGAATCACATGGTATTAGTAGATCATTTTCTTAAATGTTCACCAAAAGTGCTGTAAAAATCAAAAGCAACCTTTTAGAAATGGCATTTTACACCAGGTATTTAAACCCTACCTTCACTGTGAGTTTATTCAGAGTAATTGTACAATAAAAAAAAGCACTTGGCTTCAGGTCACTATGCCTATATAGCTAAATTATGCAATTAGATGGCATGTAATTAACCAGAATAGCAACACAGCCAATCTGAGGGGGACATTTAGGGTCTGAATGACTCATAAAAACATCCTGTAGTTAAGTGCTAAGCCAACCACAAGGACACTGAATTGCAGGTGACCCATGGTCTAACTAGTCTCCCGTTTGACTAAAGAGATAACGGAAGAAGGTCTCAGAGGCAGTGTCTATGCAAATTCTGCCCAAGGAGGAACTGAAGTGCATCTTGATTCTAATTATCCAAATCTTCTGACAAGACCAGAAATCTCTTCAAACACATCACAGCCAAGACTTCCTGGCTGACCCCGAGCCAAGAACGAGAGCAAAACATCAGTAAAGCTTATTTTAAACCTATTCAAAGAAGGCGGTGACTCCAGGCAGTGCAGCCGGTTGAATCTTGGTAAGTGCATGCTGTCTAAATTAGTGTTCTTCCTTTTCCTTCACTGGCTAATACCTGAGAAGCACAAGCCGCAGCTCAGGGATGCCTGGTCTTTTGTAAGGCCTGATGTGCGTAGTTGTGATTTTGTTTTGTTTTCAGGAGTCACTGATTTTGTTTGCTTAGGTGAGACATGGACTCACTCCACCTTGGAAAGGATTCCAGATATGGATAGGAAAGCGTCCTCTAAGAATCGCTCAGTTACCACAATGCTTCCCTCTCCCCCTCACGACCCTCTCCTCTCGCTCTCAGCCTCTCTTGTTCTCCCCACTCACAGTTTTATGTGTCTGCAGAGAATTCTAGGACCTGCAAATGAGAGGACACACAATATGTGTCCATCAGCGTCTGACTGGTTTTGCTTGATATGATGGTCTCTGGCTGCCTCTCCCGTTGCTTATGGTGAAAGAAAACTGCATTGTGTATGTATGTCACATTTTCTTTATCCATTCATCTGCTGACAGGCACCTTGGCTGATCCTGTGATGCAGCCATTGGGATCAGTGCTGAAGCAAACAAAATATGGAAACAACCCTTTTTATCTTAAAATATTGAGAGGGAAAAAACAAACCAATTTCTCCCTTTAATTACATATTGATTCCTTACTCCCTGACCAGGCTCATTGGAAGTACCAAGATGCAGAAGACCCTGCGTGCCTTTAAATAGCTTCGAGTCTGCTAGGGGGATTAAACGTTACTCATCCTTCACTCTTTCTTCAAACTGGCTCGAATGTATATGATTTACTCTGAAGTTTTAGGTGATATTTATTTCATACACTATAAAGCATAAATATATATACATGTATTTTTCTCCTATCTCCAGTTTTTATTGCTATTTTAAAAACTTTTCTGGCAATGTAAGAAACCTTGGTTGAAAATCCCTTAAGAGTATCTACAAGCCTTCTGAGAAGATGGGTCCCAAAAATATTTAAATATACCAGGACATAGTCTGAAATTAAAGATAGGCTTCAGGCACTCTGAATAGTGAACAAAAGGGTACTTATTAATACATTACCTGGTAGCAGAATACAAATTATTCTTTTTGCTTTCTATTTCCTATACTGAGGATGCATGATCTGTTTATAAGGAAGAGAAAGGTATTTTATTCATAAAAGATGGAAAATCCTTGTTCTGGCTTGTAGCCAAAGTCTGAGTAGGCTGATACCTCATCTCACTTTTGAATCCTTAAAGAGATCTTCAGTCTGAACTCCAACAAGGCCCACTCAGGGCTCTGCAGACAGCAAAGTCTATGATAACTTGTGGTCAACTCATCCACGAGGAAGCCCCTGGAGTGGGGTGTCTTTGTTCTGCCTGGTGCTGGAACTCAAGGTGTAACAGGGGTCCAGCCATATTGCCTGTATGCAATTAGTATTCAGAAAGGAACAGAGTTCCAGGAGAGGGGAAGAAAAGCTGCAGGCACGCAGAGTTCTGAGCGTTTTTACGAAAAACAAGTGAATGTAATCATCTCAGTGAACAAAGTTCAAGTGGCCGGAGGCATGAAGGTGATGCAATTGATACAATAACCAGTAACTTCACTCACCAACTACTGTTGGACAGAATGCCTCTTACCAGAAACGCTTGTATGGTTGTCTCATCAATAAATGCACTCTACCCTTCATTTCTCATATACAGTGTCTTAGGGACCCTGCTGCTGTGATAAAACACTATGGCCAAAAGCAACTTCAGGATGAAAGGATCTATATCAGCTTACAGCTGAAGTCCAGGACGTCAGGGCAGGAGTTGAAGCAAAGACCATGATGGAATGCTGCTTGTTGGCTTGCTCCTAATGGCTTGCTCAGCTTGCTTTCTTCCACAGCCCTGGCCCACTTTCCCAGACGGTACTGCCCACAGTGGGCTGTACTCTTCCACATCAATCATTAATCAAGGGAAACGTTCCATAATCTTGTCTACAGGCTGATCTTACGGAGGCATTTTCTCAATTGAGGTTCCCCCCTCTCAGATGACTCTAACTTGTGTCAAGTTGACAAAAATCTAGTCAGCACACAAGAAAATTTAGGAACCTAAGTATTTAAGATGAAAAAAATAAGTCAACAGGATCATTACTGAAGCTTCTTAAATGCAGACAGTAAGAAAGCAGTTCTAATAAACGGGACATGGTCTCACCCAGCATCTGAGAGTGGTGCCTGCTGTTATGATACAGTATTCAGCCACTCTAGGTTTGCTTCAGACATTAAGTTCTTGTTCAGGGGAGGCAGCAGCAGGTGGATTTCTGAGTTCGAGGCCAGCCTGGTCTACAGAGTGAGTTCCAGGACAGCCAGGGCTACACAGAGAAACCCTGTCTCGAAAAACCGAAAAAAAAAAAAAAAAGTTCTTGTTCAGACTGTAATTTTGCAGATCCACATGGTCTTAACTTGGGGGATATATTGACCTTTGGGGACCAGGAAAGAAAGGCCTGTGATAGGTTAGGGACCCTCCTAAAATAATAGCTTTTAGAAACTTTAAGCCATTACATTCAATTACTTGTTTATTTTGTACATATGCACATGTGTTCGGAGTGAGTGTGGGGGCACACATGTCCTTGTATATTTGTGTGTGTGTGTGTGTGTGTGTGTGTGTGTGTGTGTAGGTCAAAGGACAGCTCATAGAAGTCATTTGCCTACTTCCACCAAGTGGGTTCTGGGGGTAGATCAGGCTTGGTGGCAAGTGCTTTGACTTAACCCGCCAAGCCATCTTGCTGGCCCTAACTTAGTGTTTTTTTTGAGCACCTACTATGTGTCAGAGAGCTATCCGTCCACCTCTGTAGTTGTTAGTTCTTAAAATAAGTGCAAGGCAGACATTCTCACTGTCTGGTAGATGAGCAAAATAGGCCTTGGAAAGGTTGTGTTCAGCAGTTTCCAAACACATCTAGTTAGAAAGGCGTGGGGCTGAACACATCCCAAAGGCTGCAGAGGGAGGCCTCCCCACTCATCCCTTTCCTCTGCAGAAAGGCAGCAACCTGTACCCAGTGTTCTGTTGACATGCTTTATGAAATGGAACCTTTCAGTCTGTTCTTCTGTGCCTTGCTCTTCCTCCCACCTCCACTTTCAGTCCCTCATCCTCCTATGTTTTTGTGGCATTTGAGAAATCTTTGTTGACGATTCCTTCATAATATCTGCAGGTCTTCTGAGAACAAATGCCATGCAAATAATATTCAAATAAAAGATCACACAGCACGGAAAACTATACTTAAGCTTTCGATATTGCACAAATAAACTCTCTCAGAATCTTCCTATTCTCTCTCCCCCCCCCACAACTTTTTCGATCTGAAATGTCATTTACTCTTAAAATTATTATTTAGCATTCCTCTCACCTCCAACCATGATTTTTCCAATACCTGACTAGCCAACAATGAGAGCTGCACACTGACTCTCCCTGGCCTTTTTTCATTGCCATGAAAAAGTGATTAAAATATATGTTTCTAACGTAAAAACAGCTGCAGCTAACGCTGTGCAAATGTGGCCTGCGTAGGCCTGAGATGCTGGCCTTCTCCCAGCTAGAAATCGGACTCAGACCTTTTCTTTTCTTTGACCACAGAGTCCTTATTATTATAAGGCTTAAAGCTCAAAGTGAGACAAAAACTCCCTGTATTCAGAATTCTCTACCTTCTTTACCAGAGACAGGCTTAGGGACCAAGGGAGAAAAGAAGACCACCATTAATTAAAACCCATTAGGTATCACTAATATGACTGCTTAAACATAAGGGAACAAGCATATATCAACAAGGAACATGCTAATGTGGATGGACACAAAGAACTATTTGTGATTAAGGAATGCTAAGAGCCAGAGAAATAGTCTGCCTTGGGAAGAGCACACCAATTGGTTATCCAATACCAAATGGTCAGTGGTGAAAATATCATACAAGTAACATTATACAGACTGGGCAGGTTGTATTTCTGTATTTAAAAATAAATACAATTATATATATGTGTGTGTGTGTAAGTGTGTGTATGTGTAACTGTGTATGTGTGTGTATGTGTGTGCATGTGTGTATATGCACGTGTATGTGTGTATGTGTGCCTGTGTGTATGTATGCATGTGAACATTTGTGTATGTATATGTATAACAAAAATTAATGACAAAAGAGGCCATGAATTTGAAGACAGCAAGAAGAGGTAGAAGGAAGGTCTTGAAAGGAGGGAAGAGAAGGAGGAAATGATGTAATTATAACCTACCTCAGAACGTGAAAGAAAAAATTTTCAAAAATAAAATTAAAAGGAAAATGAAAAGTTCCCCTTTTAAAGAAAAACAATTAAAACAGTGTGGCAAAGACAGCAGGGGAAGATACACAGGGTGCTGACAGCCCATTCAAATACTAAGCACCCAATACAAGAATGCCCTTACAAAGGTGGTCACCCAGAGCTAGCGGTTGGTAATGGTACTCCGGTTGGAAATGAAATGTAAATCATCGCTGGGCAGTGGTGGCACATGCCTTTAATCCCAGCACTTGGGAGGCAGAGACAGGCGGATTTCTGAGTTCAAGGCCAGCCTGGTCTACAGAGTGAGTTCCAGGACAGCCAGGGCTACACAGAGAAACCCTGTCTCGAAAAACCTAAAAAAAAAAAAAAAAAAAGAAAAAAGAAAAAAAGAAAAAGAAAAAAGAAGAAATATAAATAATCTTGGCTGGGCATGGTGGTGCATGTCTGTGATTCTAGCAACTCAGGATGCTGGGGCAGGATTGGTTCTTGTGAGTTCAGGGGCAGGTCCTGGGTTTCAGGTTACCCTGTGTAAGTGTGGTCCTCGTGAGACTGAGAAGGGAGAGAGAGAGAGAGAGAGAAACTCTAAACAGGAATGCACAAGTGTATCTAGCTTTAGAAAATGGCTAGGTTCCTACAAAATCCTGTATAAATGTTTTCTCTTGAATTACTGAGGGGGAGAAACATCCAGTGAAGACTTATAGTAAATTCTAAATTATAACAAAAGGGAGATTATCTTAAATGGAAAACAGCTGCTTTGACTCCGTACCCCAGAAGGTTTTTTTTTTAATTAATTTATTAAAATGAAAACGGAGGCAAAGCCATCTCATGCTTAGCGTTTAAACACCGCACAGGTGTCACAAGGAATCAGAGTTTACTGTTGAACTGCTCTGCATATGTCCCAGCCTTGTGGCCCATATCCACGAAGACACATGCCTCTCCAGTGCTTTACTCAAGACTGCAGAAATTCAAAGCAATCAATCATTGCGGGTGGCATTTACAGCTTCCCAGGCAGAAAGAGTGGTGTTTTTATTGACTGTAGACACTTAATTAGTAGGTATTATTAAAATGCAATTTTCCATATTAAACTGTTTTCTACATAAGCTAGCTTTCTGGTGTGCTAACTTGTAATTTCAGGGTTATCTTGGGTTCGCCCAACAGATAGGTAAGAACTTATCTGTTTTATTTCTGATTCTCCAGAACACTCTCTCTGGTATCACTGGAAAATAGCATGTGAGCAAATATTTTTCACCTTTTTCTCATATGTGATCATCCCATAAGTGAAGACTTTTAAAGACTACCTTGAATGTGAATGTTACATATTGTGATATCTCTATGTTAAAAGGGGGATCATATCACAATATCTAATAACCCACAGTTCACGGACTAACTTCAGACATGCTTCTAATGGGCAAGGGTTGACAGACGCCGTTTTACACTACAGCACAAAACACTGTTTGGACCTTTTATGTAAGAAAGATAGTTCTTTGATCCACCATGTAAATTCTATCCTGTGTGAGCTTGAGCGGCAAATGATGGGCAGAAAATAAACCTGAAGCATGTCACGTGATTCCTTCCATACATAATGAAGTATCTAAGCCAAGGAATCTATGAGATCCAAAGAAATATTAAGGAGGGAAACCAGGACCAGTAGCAAGACAGTTTTCTTTTGTTTTTATAGAAATTCACCGATTGTAATTTAAGTGGCAGATTTCTCTTCAATTGTAATTTTTTTAAAAAGACCTTAAACAAGCCACCACTGCTGTTTATGTAACATTGTGCTGTGTCGCTAAGATTCCGCAGCTCTGTACCAACAGGGGTTCTCGGGGAGGGAACCAATACACTCTGTCAGTGCCTTTAAAGAATGTCTTCCAACCACCAGCACCTTCCAGGTGTCAGCTACGGTTTCTGAGCAACTATGCTACTGGGAATGATAAGTGCTATACAAAATAATACTGGTTTTTCAAACATTCAAACAACTTTCTGACATCTGAATGAACGGCTTGGCAAACAGAACATCGCTCGCCCTTGAATGGGAACTGTTCTGCGTGCTGTGCAGGTATGGTGATGCTTTTGATGGTGGTCAGCCAGTTGGAAGGAGGATCAAATAAACAATCTAGCTGTTGCTGCTATGCAAGGACAATGATCATCCATGGTGGCAAAGATCAATAATCGCTTTTGGAAAACATTAGGACAAAGCTGTCTATGTGAATTGCCACACATTTTCCTGTGAGAGCACAGTACATGTGTGGTCTGTTGAATCATTATCACTATGGCATGCATTAATATTGGATATAAATAATTGTCACTGAAAAACCCATCCACTTCGTGTTCTGAAAAAGCTATCGAGATCTGCCTCGTTACCTAGCAACTGGGCAAGTAACTGCCATACTGCGGAGAGAAAAAAAATCCTTATTTTTCAGGTAGAATGGTCATAAAACTGTCCAGGAAGGTGTTAACTAACCAAAGTATATGCTCTAGTGCTGGTTATAAGATGTCATCTCTACCTGTGGCTTATGTTTTTAAACACCAGGAGGCACTGAATTTGTCAATATTTAGATTTAGGATTTGAATTGGCCACAAACAATAATGGTCTGTTGTTTTGTAAGGAAACCTCTCACCATCATGACCGATTTCTCACTCTCAGTGCCTCGTGGACAAAGGCTTCCCAACAACCAACAAGCTGATTTCTATTAAAAGCATGATGCTTGCTTATGTAAAAATTCAACTGTAATTAGTTCATCGTAAGGGATTGCAAACCCTTACATTTCATACAACAGACTAATGTGTATTAAATTCATAACATCTAAAGGGATCTGACTCAGTAGCTGATCTAAGCTCTGTTTCTATTTTGCTAAAAATCTAAATTCTAAGACTATGCATAACAATTCTCCAAAACAACACTAGGGTTTAGTTACATGGCTTCTGTGATCCAAAAGTCACCCATGGACAGTCTTGCAGATTTAGTCTTTACTCCATTTCTTTTGTGTAGAGGAATTTTAATCCAGCAACATGGCAAGGGATCATATCCAAAAACCTCCTAGGTCTGTGTGATCTGGCTGGAACATGCCCTTAGCACACATAGAATGAACCAGGGAATGAGAAGGAGATAGAAGATTAGAATGGACTGCCAGAGTAAGTCTGTGGCCAGGCAGAGCAATTCCAGTGAGAAGCCCAGAGAAACCAGACTAAATCAGTCAGCTTAGAGAGGAGTTTGAGTCAGAACAGTTGAGGTGAACTAGCCAACTAGATTTCAGAAAAACTAGAAAGGGTGAGCTTAGTGAGCAGTAAGCCTCCCAGATGACAATTACATGTGGCAGATAAAAGTTACTTTTACAGGTGTGTGATACAGAAGTGAGGAATGCTACAATAAGGAGAGACCGCTCTGTGAGCGGCAGTGAGGGCTGGTAAGGAGAGACCGCTCTGTGAGCGGCAGTGAGGGCTGGTAAGGAGAGACCGCTCTGTGAGCGGCAGTGAGGGCTGGGCTTGGCTTCCAAGGCATCTGGTCCTACAACCCTTGTGATAGTCCTGTGTTGGCACAATGCATGGTGCTTTATTTGTACTCATTTAAAGCACAAAGATACAGTTTAGAGATGCTTTGCAAGGCCTGGCATGGTAGCACACACCTTTAATTAGGTGGCAGAGGCAGGTGGATCTCTGTGGTTTTGAAGCCAGTTGCTCTCTTTGCTAAGTTTCAGGCCAGCCAGGGCTGTATCGTGAGACCCCATTTCAGAGAAATGATTTAATATATTGCATGGAATTTAAGATATTGCATGGAATTGGTATTTAAAAAGTTGAATTGAAGAAGAACTAAGCCATAGAGAAAACACTGAATCTGTCTTACATTTTTCATTGGTTTTTGAGTTCCTCTGAGATTACTACCAAGCTTACTCTTCTTGATTAGAAGTATTGTACTAAGTGGGGTAAATAAATCAGATTTATTGATCAATGGGAAAATGAGAAAAAAAAATAGTCTGAGTTTGTGTGTGGGTTTTGTGAGAGGGGTAACAATTGATAAACACCAGTATTATTATCTTGGAGATAAACATTTGTGTGTCTTCCTTCTTATTTACAAAGAATGGAAATGTTTTCTGTGGTTGTAAAATTTACCTTGACTTACTTATTTAGTATTTCCAAAGACAGGGTCATATTAGGCTGAACTGATATCCAGTTCAGTGTTATATCATGCTGGTCTTGAACTTATGATCCCTCTGTCTCGACCTGTCAAGTGCAGGATCTACAGGTCTAGCTATGCATATGTGTTTTCTTTTAAAACAAGGACTGTATATAATGTATCTCATTTGGCTTCTAGCTCTGTAACCCAGGTAGAATATACCCATGCACAGTGGCATTTGACTAACAGGAAACAACAACCAGTAGTAGGTAGTTTGCCAAAAGCTACACCCACTAAAAGCAACTGGGAAGCAAGTAGTGATTTTTACTTCAATTTACAAAATGGCATGCATTTAGATTTGAGTGAAATTATTTCAATTAACATACAGAAGTCTGAGTTTTATTTGCTGGAATGCACACACAGGGTACACAGAAACACAAGTGGTTTGTTGTATTTGAGTGACCTATCAAAGGAATCATAGACAAACATATCACAAACTGACAACACACAACAGCATGCTCTTGATTCTTTATGTTTTGAGTACTTGCAGTTTATGGCAGAGTCATAAAAGTTGCAATGTCTGCCCTGAAGTAGCTTATGGTCTCACAGAAAATATAACACTGATGTGCATAGACCAGAACAAAGGTACAAAACCCGGAGGGTTTCCAGAGAAGGTCTGAGAATAGTTCCATCGTTACCCTCTGAGTGCTGGAAGAACAGGCAGAATTAGAAATAGCATGAGCAAAAGCTTAGGGGAGGGCATGTGCCCCACAGCCGCAGTGGTCCAGCGTCTCCACTGTTTACATCCCGTGCCCTGTCATGTAGTGCTTTACCCTCCCTGAACCAGAGAGGCTTTATTTCCATTTGCTTCAGTAAGTACCACAATTAAGACCTTTTTTGGACTTCTTGATGAATATGTACAATTTAAGATAAATTATCTTGAACTTTAAAGTGAGAAGGAAAATTTGCTATTTCATACCAACCATTAACCTGACTTCATTTATATTAAAAGATGTCAGACACTTGCTAGATTAAAAATAAGTTTACTCTTAGGGCTAAACAGTCCATAAAACCAGGTGTTTTTGAATAATGTAGGTTTGTCAGGCATGTCTCTGGGTATAGGGTTATAGAGTAAATGTGTATGGAGCATTTCCTGAGCTTTCCTGAATTTCATGGCTGGTAGATTAGACCACCTGCTTGACATTTTCACACTATTCTAAGTTCTCAAACTT
Source organism: Rhynchomys soricoides (assembly GCA_019843965.1). NCBI lineage: Eukaryota > Metazoa > Chordata > Mammalia > Rodentia > Muridae > Rhynchomys > Rhynchomys soricoides. The sequence goes on along the minus strand of JADRCH010000033.1, from coordinate 7,569,742 downwards.
AAAAGCTTAACCAAGAACTCTTGATTCCCTCCCACCCAAAACCCAGTCTGCTTATCACCGGTTGCTCAGGCAGAAGACTGAAGATCCACCAGAAACTCTGCCCTTTCCCTTGTCTCTCAAAGCAGCCCAACAGCAAGACCTGTTAAAGCCGGTCCTATGCATCTAAATGCATGACGTCATCGGATTACTCCACAGAACATTTTTTCTTAAATGTCTAGCGAAGATGAGGAAAATAGTAAGCGTTTGAGGAAGGGAGGGAAAGAAGGAGGGAGGGAGGAGGGGGCTGGGCTAGAGAATGAGAGAGGGAGAGAGACAAATAGTAACCACTCAGACACACCAACATCCAAGGATAGAGGTAGAAGGTTCTAGAGAGGACGAAGAGGCTCCGTGCTGTTTTGTTCTTAACCCTGTTCATACTCCCCAGAGAGGTGAGTCAACACAATTCTGAGAATTCTCACTAATAACCCTAAATTTAGAGAAAAGTACACTCACTGAATATCTTTACCCATTTCTACTCTCTACCAAGGAGCAAAAGAAACACAAAGTTTGTGGGGAAATAGAAAACCCAAAGAAGCCCACTCGGTTCAACTGAAGACCTCAGGGCTGTCCACCCTACTGGGGGGAAATCCATGAAGTCCTAGGTTTAGGGACCTTCAGCTAAGTATAAAAAAGATATTTAACAGAACCTAAGAAAAGCACAGGGCATCCAACAGGGGCTGCAAACAGCTTGAGCTGAGCCATTGCTGCAATTTCTTTGGAATGCAAAGTAGCTGGGCAAGAAATCAAGACTAAATGGGTTTCCCAAAAAGGTTGGGGGAGATGCAAGAAGTTGCTCACACCATGTCTAGGCACAGGGACGGAGGGAAGAAAAGAAAATACAGTGCAAACGTAAAGCTTAGAGGAGTTATGCTTAGAACTTTATGTAGCTACACAGAAGGAAATTCTTGCACAAACTTGCCACCACAAAAGAATGCTTTCAGTAAAGAATTGAACTTTAAAGGCAGAAGAATGGAACAATTTGAATGTGATGGACAGGGCTGTTCCAGACCCCAGGATACAAGTGAAGGAGCAATCGGATGATTTTAGAATCCATAAGCTACGAAGAAGCATCAAGAAATAGAATAGACACTTCAGAAAACTGACCTGCTGACAGAGAAAGCACTGATGTACTGTGGACAGAGCCAAGGATGACATTAAAGGATCAACTGATGAGGAAGAGATACAGGCAAAAGGCAAAAGGAAGATAATTATGGCCCCAAGGGAGGCAGCAATGTGAATGGACTAAAACCTACATTCAAAAACATGGTCACAGTGGCACCAAGCTTAAAGAGTATGCCAGATTGTAGATGGTGACACAGAACCTCAAACATCTAGACACTCAACAGTATTACTGAGCTATACTCAGAGAACCTTCTAGAACTCAGGCCGAAAACTTCACCATTTACAAAGGATGACCTAGAACTGTAGCCCACGACCTGATGGCTGCAAAAATTAAAGGGAAAGGAAACATGGCAGGAAGATCTCACCCTCAGGTACGCTACTGTTCAATGATAAAAGCACCAGAAAGACATCCTCAGACTGTTAGAAAACAAAACTGAGAAATGCAGTATCCATTATTTTCCCTTGTCATTGATACACAACCCCAGTTAATGATGAAACTGAGGCAATTAAGAGATGAACCAAAGAACTTGGTTGGGAATGGAGAAGGCTCGGTAAGCTAGCGAGGCACAGAGACTCACAGGAGGGTCTCCACAGCTCTCGTGCCTTTCCACCATATTTCCATCTTCAATATCTGTCATTTTTATCATCTACACGCTGCCATTTTCAAGTCCGTACCACTGTAGTTACGACTACAGATCACAAAATAACCATTACAAACATGGCTAATATAAGTTAATCTAAATGTACTTATTAGCCAAGAAGGGAGATGGGCAGTCATTCAAACCAAAGAATCCACATTTAAAACTGTTTAAAATTGGGATACGTGGTATTTATAATGAAATAATTCAACCCTCAAGTATGTTTACCATAAATTTAATGAAGCTTGGCTAGTGAGGCCCTTTACTTACAAGGGATATGTGTGTGCCTATGCAGGTCGGAGGTCAATCAATGCTAAGTGTCTTCCCCTATTCGTCTCTACCTTACTTTTTGAGACCAGTTCTCTCACTGAACATAGTGTTTGTTGACTAGCGTAGGCCGGCTGGCCAAAAACCCCTCCAGGGATCCACTTTTCTTTACCACTTCCCCCCCTATTGGGAATACTGGCACCAGCTGCTACGACCTGGTTTTTACGTGGGTGCTAAGGATTTGAACTTGGGTACTTAAGCTTGCATGGTAAATACTTTAGTCACACATGTGTCCCCCAGCCCTCAACTTGTTTTGTAGTCTCTGGAAGGGATTACAGTGCATTCACACTGCTGTTATCTTTGTGGAATTGTAAAATATACTCCATTTTCCTGATGAGGTTCACAATTTGCGTCACTTTTCTATAAAAATCTTAATCTACCCCTGCTCAAACCCCCTTTCAACACTATTTTTAACCATCATGATAAACATTTCAGGAAATAACTCCTACAGTAAAGATAATACTTACATAAAGTTTATTAACTAATTTTTCTTATGTCCAGTTTTCTAAACACAAGAATGCTAATTTTGATGCTTTTTTTTTTTTTTTTAAATCAAAAACAGTGTCTGCAGCATGATTCCGTTGTTATCATGGAGTTAATCTATCTGGGTATTCATTTGTAAACATGAAATTATGTGTGGAGAAATGACACTAGCCAAATGCTATACATGCTCTTTTCCAGGTAGTAAAATTTGAAGATGTAAAAAAGCAAAAAGATTTGTTTATTTTGTATGTAAGTGTGAGGGTCTAAGTGTATACAGTACATGTATGTAGGCACCCACAGAAGCGAGAAGGGGGCGTCCCAGGATGGCAACTGAATTAGGTCCTCTGGAAGAGCATCAAGATTCCTTAACTGGTAAACCATCTCTCTTGCTCCTTAGGATAATTTTTTAAAACTTTTTTATTATATGAATTTCCTAAATATTGATTATTGTCATATTCCAAATATTTCAAAGATAATAGCGATTTTTCCATTGAAAATGCCAATACATTAGCATCTACTAGTAGAGAGCTATTTTCCTCATCATGCGTTCTTGTGTTTCAAAGTTTTCAAAAGCTTTTCAAGATTTCTTCTTCTGAGATTTCCCACATCTCTTCTCATTTTGAGACCACTAGCCCACTGCTGTTCTTCACCAGGCTGCTTCCATGGTCTTCCACATTGAGACCCTGGGTTCGGGCTGCTTCCGTGGTCTTCCACATCAGGACCCTGAGTCCGTTCTTGCCCGGTGTATACTTTTCAAAGGAAAAGCTATCAAACAGCTCTGCCTTACACTGTCTGCCTCACACTGTTTCTGCAATAAAGACCGGACTGTTTGCAGTGATTGGCAAAGCTGACCTGAGTTGACCATGATCCAGCCACACTGAATCGCTCTCAGTCCTCAAACACACTGCCCTTGTTCCCTGCAAGGGCTTCACTGGGACCCATGTCCTTGGCCCGGAGTGCTCTTTCCCCAGGTCTCTGCCGAGCAGGAGCTTCTGGAGGGCTCTGAAGGGCCCTTTCTTATGGCCAGTCTCTGAACGGCTTTCTAAATATGGCGTCCTTCCCCACTACATGCCGCTGGAGCACTACATCTCACTACTTGGCTTTCGGGGACCTTGTCACCACCTGAATTTATCTTTTCCGCCCATCTATTACTTTCTTTGTTTTTCATCAACTCTGACCCAGTAAGCATTTGCTCTAAAGAACAAAACCAAACCAACCAAACAACAACAACCAAACCCAAAAAAACAGGGACCTTTGTTCTGTTCCTGATTATATTCCCTGCTTGAAGAACGATGTCTACAATATAGCACACTTTCACTAACCACTTCTCAAGTAGATACAGACACATACACACATACCCAGACACACACAGAACACAAACACACATACATGCGCGCGCGCACACACACACACACACACACACACACACACACTGTTTCTCAGCTTGAAAAGGAGGGCTGTCCTTGGAAAGCTATCTTTGAGACGGTGTTTAGAATTCAGAATATACATTCTTTCTAATAAGTCCCAGAACAAATAGTAACCGTCAAATTTAGCCCACCAAAATCTACCAGACCCACAACAGGCTCCAATTATGCATGTCAGCAACAATACTAGAAAAAAAAATCATGATGAATCACCACTAGGAAAAACAGAGAGTCTAAAAGAAACAGATCAACTTACATGAACAAATTATCATTATCTTTCATAACATGAGGACTTCGGCAGGTGGTCTAAAAGAGACTTTGGGGCATTTTTAAGGGCGACTGAAGTTCTTCATCCTGGTTTGTTTTGTGCTTTCTGAGTGTAAGTTCATTTTGAAACTGACACATTTGGTCTCTTTCATGACAGACCCAACCCTAGCACCATTGCCAGTGTTTCTCAGCCACATCCTGAGTCCTTGTAGGAAAATTGAAAGCAGGGAAGGAGGAGGAAAAGTCTGTTGCAGTTCTAGGGGGTAGGAGACTATGGGCGGAGTCTGGGGATGTGGGCTGGAAAAGCTCCCTGGGCTAAAGCCAGGGAGCTACGGCAGAGAAGAAGCTGATATGTGGTCAGGGGAAAACTGAAGAACTCTTCCTGCCACCCACTGGAAAATTTTGTCTTCCCAGAGAGACTGGCTCTTGTCTGGAGTAGCTGTGAGTGGGTACAAGGAGGGAGAGTTGGTTTGTAAGTAAAGTTGAAACTTGGGAGGGGAGGGACCCTGTATTTCTAATTTAAGGCTTTGTCCCAAATTTGGTTTGGCATGAGCCTTTATGACTAATCTACCAGTATGGAGAAATAGCATCATTCACATCAAGAGTACCAACCAGCCACTCTCTGGGAGAAACTGGGTAGACAATGCATAGCTGGGCCTCCCATTCTGGAAGGTCTGCTAGAGTGTAAAAAACCACACAAAGTCGTACCAACAATCCAGAAACACTACATGGTCTATAGGGGTTTTTTCCTGGGTAAATGGATAATTAGGATGGAGAGAACATTTTATATTTTATAGGTACATGTTTATGACTTGTACATGGTGGTTGTAAGCCACCATGTGGGTTCTAGGAACTGAACCCAGGTTCTCTGAAAGGGCAGCCAATGTTATTAAACATGGAGCCATCTCTCTAGCCCCTAGTTAAACTCCATATTTCTAGATAATAACTGTAAAATACGCTACTGATTTCTCAGAGAAGGACATGAAGCAGCATAAAACACACCGTCTGTTGTAGATACAAACAAGTCATTCTCAAGCCTCAATTGAAACAAAAGAAGTCATAAAATACAGTTATGAAATATATTACTTCAACTGAAATATGCTTTTAAATATTTCTGAAACGCAATTTTCTATGGCCAATAAAATGGCTTGGTTTTTAAATGGCTACAAAACCTAGCTCTGTCCAATGCTGATGGATTTAGTTATAGGCATGAGATGCCATCTAGAAGTATGGCCAAACTGTGCTGGGAGAACCCAATAACTATAACATCTTCCTTGTATCTCAGAGATTCCTCAATTTGGTTCACTTGGGTATCTAGGATAATCCCAGTGTAGTTTCTGATTTTCAGAGCAAGTTCTTGGAGTTCATCATCTGGGATGGAGAGCTTCAGTTGAGTTACACTATTGCCAAACTCAAATGGGGAGGTATTCTTAATACTCATTCAAAGAGTAACTCTGTGGAAAATGTTATAAAATCTTTAACAACGGCGGAGAAGTTGCTTCCTTGCTTCAAATTCCACTTGGGTACTCTCTGCAAGTCCTCCAGGCTTCATACAAGAAAACCAACAGTAAGCCTATGCTCAGTAAAAACTGAGAGATTTATCAGACATAAAATAATTTTTTGAGAACTAATTTCAGATTTTCATCTAAACAAGCCAATAGACTCGAATTTTTTTTTTTAAAAAAGAAAAAGACATGACTCAGCTTAATCATATTTTGACATCTGGAAAAGAAAGAAAGAAAGAAAGAAAGAAAACGGTCATGACTTCATGAGAGAATAGCAAAAGTCAGATAATCAGGAGTGGCTTACCTCTCACAGGAGAATTATAACAAAGGTTAATTTTTACATGAGAATTAAAACCACATAAAAATAGAACCTCTGCAGCAATATTATTGACAGTCACATAGGAGGATGAACGCATCCATGTAAATGTTCTTTCTCAAGCAATTTATTAAATCCATTGACGATACTGTTCTTAGAAAACAACCGTTTTACAGAAACCAGATATTAACAAAAGAGCAAATCAGCTGAGGTACACTTTCGCTCAAAACAATGTGCATGTGACAAATTTTTTTCCTGAAGTGTATTTACTGATGCATGTTGCAATTAAATTTAGCAACAAACATTTATGCTTCCTTGTACGCTGCCTACAGAAGGAAGAAAAACAAAAACAAAAACAAAAAAACCCCCAAACAAAATAACAAACAACCAGGTAGTCAATGTTACACCTGGATTCTGTGCAAGTGCCCGTTAATTGTTGGTGGCCTCCAGGAGACCGGAGACTTTGATTGCTGGTAGTGGCACTTGTGGATGTCACTCTTCATTCACTGCTATAAAAGCCAGTGTGTGGGAAAAGACAACACTTATGGAAGAGTAATATCATTAATAACTCTCACCAAGCGGATTTCCTATTTAATTTTGCTAATTGTTCAATCCTCCCAGGACAGTTACTGGCATGATGGATCTGTCTACCACCTGTGTTGACACCAACATCTGCTCAGAGACAAGGACATCAGTGAACTGTACCTGGTGTTCCCACAGATTGTATGGGTGCCCCAAACCACAGAATTTCAATTTAGGATTTGGAGACCATGTCTGCCTTTCATAGAGAGGAAGAATAAACATGAGTCCAAATGAATAGGACTCAAAACTAAGTATCTGATGAATGGGGAGGGCTTGGTACTAAGCTGGAAAACAGCTGTGAGCATCTACAAGAGGACATCATCCACATCTATCCTGTGTGCACTGGCACATGTCTGCAGGCTATCCTATGTTAGGATACACAGAGAACTTTAAGCAAATCCTACCTTAATATGAGCAATTCTAATCTTTCTCATCAAATGTATTAAAAGCAGTAAACAGACAAGGGATGCTACCACCCATTAAGGCGTATGAATTTGGTTAAACCTGCAAGCTTTGAGACTGTTAATCACCAACTGTTCAGTGATTATTTTAGATTGCTGACCAATGAATACACTCATAGTCTTGGGGAAGAATGTTACTCAATATTGTGCCTTACTGGATCTGTGTTTTTAAACCGTTTTGATGTCAATTCTATCTGCAAACAGGCAAATCACTGTACTCTCTCCAGTCTCCATTAGGGAAATGCAGCAATATGTAGCAATGTTTTCAATAAGTCAATCTGTTGCCATTGTTGCAAATAATGAGGAAAAAAAAGTATTGCTTCTACTAAAAGCACAGAGGTCCACCAAGCAAAGAAAACCAAAGCAGTAAAATTAAGTTTGGCAATTAGCAGGTGCAGGGCAAAGTTCTCATCTTCCAATGGCGTTATGATAGATCTGCACTCCCCCACCCATTGTGTTCTTCCCTGCATTGTGAAATTGGGCTTGTGTTTGTCTTAAGCATCACCCAGACCACCAGTTAGCATGCATCTGTTTTAAATTCATTTATAAGTCTTACCCCCCCTCCCCATCGCAGCCCAAGAGGATCCACACCAAGCAGTTCTCAGGAGTAGGGCCAACAAGACAGAACCGAACACTTCAAAAGAAAGCCCTTTGCGGTGGCTTAACGCCAGCACTAGTCACTGCAGCCCATTTTGTCACAGAACCGTCAACACTATGGACTCAAATAACCCAGACACTACTGGCATCTCGTCGCACAATCTCATCTGCAGAATACTAAGAACAAGCTTTAGAAGGAACCGCTGGGGTTTTCCCAATCACTTCTCTCTCCCATTAGGTTGGGAACTTCAAGGGGAAAACCTACCTTAATTAAAGACTCCTAGAGGGAAGAGCACAGGTCCTTTGGCAACTCGTGCCAACATTCAGAAGCGTTTTACCCTGGACTCCAGTTCTCCATGCTGCTGTATCATTACTATGTCCCATAGTCTGTCTTTCCAGAAGCAATTTTCCATACAGCCAGTATCAGAATATTGGTAAGTATTTAAGAATAGTCAAGGGCTCCGAAGTTCATTTGCTTTCAGCTCTGTGCACATATGCAGGAATTTTCTTCCTCAAACTAACATATCAGTGTTCAGGAAGGAAAAACAACTGCAGTGATCTAGCCTTCCTGGCTAGGTGCTGAAAATGCAAAGCTTTCCCGAACCTTCCAATTGTTTTAGGGACTCAGTGTTTATAAACGGCTTGTTTTCTTGGGGAAATAAATGAATAGATAAACAAGTGGCAGTGCCAACATTCTTATAAAAACAAGCCCTTGACAGGCTTTGGCAAGTTTCAGCCTGGAGTAAGATGCCCTGCAAGTTACAAGCACAGAATTTCGGGTTTTAATGGAAATGCTGACCCGACCTTTCTGAAAGCAGTAAACTGCAGTCTCTACTGCTCTGTTGCTGCTCTCCAAGGCATAGCTTGGAGGGTCCATGCTCACCTCCCTCTCAGACTGACCAACATCTGCACACACGCACGCACGCGGAGAGACAGCAAGCTCATAGCCGACCCTGCCGGCCGCTTTTCCTGCTACTGAGTCCAAGAGACTCAAAATACACCTGACAATCGCATGGGTTGATATGGTTTTTTTTTTTTTTTTGATTTTTTTGCTTTGTTTTGTTTTTAAACAACGAAAACAAATGACCTTTGTAAAAGACAGTCTTGTGAAAGTCAAACCATTCGGAAAGACACCCGGCACTTTACCTTTTTCAAACTCCTCAGTACCCCAAGGTTGAGGAAAAGGAAATGAAGAATGAGCCCAGCTCCAGGTGGTGATGGGGGAGAAAAACAACCAACCAACCAACCAACTAATAACCAAAACGAGCTATAAATAAATAAATAAATAAGAAAAAGAGAGAAAGAAAAAAAAGAAACCCCACACAGTAGAGACCGCTAGCCAAGGCTGCCACAAACGCCCTGCAAACCGTTTCCGCAGCCCTTCGCGGCTTTCCAGCCCGACTCCCTGAGCTTCTGCCCCGGCTGCAGCCGCACTTCTCAGAGCCGCATCTTCGCCAGCGGGGGCCACGCACGGGGGAGGGAAGAAACCGAACCTTGCTCGCTCGCTCACTCGCCCGTCCGCCCTCCCGCGCCGCCCGCCCTCCGTCGCGCGCGCCACTCACCCTAGCCGCGCGCCACTAGCGACGGCTGTGGGCTGGCCGCGAGCCGGGATCGGCGAGGGCTGCCGGGCTCCCGCCCCGAGGACGCGGACGCGCGGCTCACGCCTCTTGTCGCCCCTTAGCCGTCGCCTTTGAGCATCTTCCCCTCCTCCCCGCGGAGCCCCCTCCAGTGAACGTGAGCAAGTGAGGGCGAGGAGGGAGCGCGCGGGCGAGGGTGGTGAGAGAGGAGCCGGATCCCCACGAGCTCCCGGACCAGCGTGCTCCCTCGCACCCGCCCCCTCCACGCCGCGCGCCCCCGCATCCGCCCCCCACCCCCCCTCCCAGCTCCCTCGCTCTAGTTCCTCGCGGCGCGCGCCAGCAGCGCGGGCGGCAGCGCATCCTTCCCCCCCTTTTCGTCACTCCCTCCTCCCCCCCACTCGGCTCTCCAGGCAGCGGGCGGCGCTCTCCATTGTTCTGCGGCCGCGGAGGGCGTGGGCAGTGGGAGGTGTCCGCGCCGGGGCCGCCCGGGGCTTACCGTTGCGGTCCCGCCGAGTACCGGGCGCCGGGCTGCGGGCTGCGGGCTGCGGGCTGCGGGCTGCCTAGCCGGGCCGGCTGGCGCGCGCGGGGGCTCCGTGCTCCCGTTCGCCCGCGCTCTGCACCCCTAGCATCCTCGGTTACTATGGATATCTCGCGCCTCCGCCGCCCCCTCCTCGCTCTTGGAGACACCGCTGGGGCGGCAGCTCCACCGGCGCCCAGGTGACCAGCTCGGTGGCGGCAGCAGGGGGGGGCAAGAGCCACGGTCGCTAGGGTAGCTAGGGCTGGCTGTCACTGCACTGGGGATGAGGTGGTAGTGGACCGGAGGGGACGAAGACCCGTCCTGCTTCACTCAAGACAGCTCCAGGGTTTCCTCCCATTGACCAAACTGCTTTGTGTTTGCACTGCAGAAGCCACCCGCAGTGTAAAACTCAACTTGTGTGGATCCGGCCATCCTGTGTGACTTGGGTTCCTGCGGGGTTCGCAGGCTTAGCCTTGGCTCAGTAGACTAACGGGTCTCAGTTAAGATTTGATGAGGCTCAGATAATCCGCCCCCTTCCGTTTCTACCAGTAATAGTTGGTAACTACTACCAACATTTGTAGAAATTTTCACTTTGGGCTAGGCTTCTTTTTAAAATTATGCCAATTATAGGAAGTGCTCCTGTAACTGATCTTAACCAAGACTTTGCCATTTTGAAAATCCTAGTATGTTTTCCTTAACATAAATAAACAGAAATCATTTGTCTTAGCCTGTACAATGCCATAACGGTTCCGTGAACAGCACATCTGCCAGCCCCCACATCTTGTTCCTCAGGTTCTTCAACGTTGCATCTGCAAATGTTAAGTTGCCCATTTAGGCTCTTGTGGCACAGAATCTCACAGAGAATAGCTGAGGTATGACGGCAAAATAAACAGCACCTCAGGGTCTGTGTAAAGATCGTAACGAAATATTTACAGAAACGGCTAACATGATAAATCCCTAACAGTACTTGTGCAAGGTGAGCCACTTTTTTTTTTTTTCTTTCTCGGTATGCATTTATTGCTTTAAAGCCAAGACAAGCAAAGGTTCCGGTCAGCTGCAAAAACTCAAAAGACTAAACCAGAAATGTAATGCTTTTCTTGTAAGAGGTAAAGTTTAATGCGCACCTACAGTTTCCCAGGGACCTGTGCATCCTTCCTTTCATCCTCACAGCCCCGTTTAGTCATTACTCTAGTTTCACCATTACTCTCGCTTTGCAGATGAAAAAGTCTCAAAAGGGTGCTGTAACCAGTTGTTTCAGCAATAAGAAACAGTTTCTTGTTGTCTGCTGCTATGTCACTGCCTGCTCCTGTGGGGTTCAAGTAGTTCCCAGAGCTCTTCTTTTAGCAAGACAAGACACAGGCCCGGGACATAAAGTTGGGCCTGCCAGGCTTATGACCTAGGGGCATTTAATCATAGGAAATTCAAATATATATTCCCGTTTACATCGGGAAAGAAAGTTCCTGAAACCCCCAGTGCTGGGGAGTGAAGATAGGCCCTTATACAGGCTGGGCAAGCACTGTATGTCAGAGCTACATCGACATTTGTTTCTACCTTTTACATGGGTAAAGAAAGAATCTGACTGCATGCTATCTGTACCCTAATGGATGGTACCTGAATTTTGGGAGGAGGGGAGAGGAGAGGTGGGGCATGGTTTGGATAGCTTCTTCTGAGATCGACAAACTTTCAGTGGCTTTGAAAGTCATTTCCTTCAAGTTTTCATTCTGGAGCCCAGATACCCGTGGGCTGAGGTAAATGCATCTTCTTGGTTTTGCAGTCACGAAAATGACTGAGGAACACTATTTGCCAGAATATTGCTCTCTTGTGGATATTATTTTCAGGTATCCAATATAGGGCCATCTAGAGATACCATCTGCTAGGAATGAACTGCAGGCTATTTAGGAGGGACTTGAAATGTGTCCCCCCCCCCCACCGAGTTGAGTGCTCTGCACTCTGGAAACATTTGAGACCTCTAGGTCATTTTATGAAGGCACCACCTCTAGAGAATGAATGGAAACTTAATTCCCTGTCAGCCTTTGTGCCAGCAGGTGGAAACAGCTCAGAGGCAGCCAGATGCTGGGAAAGTTGCTGTCCATGGTGGCCATTTACCATGTCTATTCAGTAGGGCTAGCGAATTCACATCCTGAATACTAGATGTCTGTATATTAACTTTAGCACGATAGTAATGGAGTCTGGTAAGAACCCCCAGGTATGCCCACTAAAATATAAAGGTGTTGGTGTGGGGATGGCTAGAGATTGCTCAGCAGTTGACAGCATTTACTGCTCTTTCAGAGGACCAGGGTTTGGTTCCCAGCATCCACACGGTGTCTCACAGCTGTGTGTAACTCCAGTTCCAGGGGATTTGATGCCCTTTTCTGGCCTCTGGACTCTTCAGGCACCAGGCATTCATGTGGTGCACACGTGTATATGCACACAGGGGAAAGCACTCACACACATAAAATGAAAAAAATATAAATATCAACATAACCCCCCACTACTTGAGGGGAAATATTAAATAATTCACAAAAGAAAAGACATTTTGCTCTAAATTCCAATAGATCCTACTCACTGAAAATTTACACATTTTTATATTCCAGAAAAGCTTCAAGATAGGAGACCTAGATTCCAAAGCCCAGAGAGGCTAAGTCTCTTGACTAAGGACTATCCTTACTGGAGGCAGCACAAAACCACAGATCCTAGCCACTTGTCCCAGACACTTAGCATGGTATTATGTCAGTCCAGGAAACTCAGTGTCAGAATTCCTTCTGTCACTCTTTCCCCTGATAAAAAGTCATTCAAGTTCTCGTTTATGTCATTTGAAACTTGGAGACCATAAGGCCACATATGTCTCACTTTTAAAATATTCTAGGCATTTAAGTAATATAATGTTCCTTGCCAATGATAGAATTTTGGAAGGAAAAAAAAAACATCATGATACCAAAACTCAGCCTGTGAGCACCCTCAGAGAAAAACAGAGTAGCTGCTTCAATACAGGTCATCAACATGACCTTCTCAACCCAAACTAATTATTTAAGAGCAGCCATTCTCTATCAGACAGACTAACATTAGAGATGTTAACTTCCTAAATCCCTTCTTTGTGTTCAGAAGGTACTCAGAGGACCAAATAGATGATTCCAGAGATAGTGATAACTTTCCCAAGAAATGTGTAAAGTGTTGATCTGAGGTGCCTTTGTAGACATTTAGAGGAACAATGTCTCATACCTTACATGTTTGGCAGTGGCATACTGCACAGTTTAGCCCCCAAATGTGGAACTGTATGTGGTGGACTCAAGTTATGGGTATTCCCCATAACTTAACACTCTGTGATCTTCCATACTCTACCTAACTTTTCTGAGCTTTGCCATTCCAATTTGTAAGACGAATGTGACAATAATGGAAGCTACTTCACAGGGTGGTAGCAAAGAGGAGAGGAATGTAATTATGCGTAATGCTCTTTTTGGTGTGGTAACTTGGCTGGCTGAAAATTCCCAGTTATTTAAACACTGGCATAGATGTTGCAGAGGTGTTTTGTAGATGTAATTAAAGCCCACTGACTTTAAGGAGACTGTCTTAGATTATCCGACTCAATCAGAAGTCTAAAGGCAGAACTGGAGATACCCCAGAGAAGGAATGCAGCTATTGAAACCTGTTCCCAAGAGCTCAGTACCCGTCCTAACTGCCCTGTTCAGACTTCACACTTACCTGGTGAGCCCCCTTCACATAAGCTGATCCTTTGTAATATGTCTCTTAGAATAAGTGTCCCACTAGACTCTTTTCTGATTGGACCCTAACTGAGATGCCACAAATGGTAAAACAGTAACAAGAGTGTCTCCAATAAAAGAGGAACCATAAAATTAGCTAAATTAATTCTTTAAAAAAATTTACTAAGCGTCTCTCACACTACCAAGATTGTTCTTTGACTTTTTAAAAAAGATATCTGAGGATCTGGAGAGATAGCTCAATGGTTAAGAGCACTGGCTGCTTTTGCAGAGGACCTAGGTTTAATTCCCAGCACCCACATTGTGGCTCACAACCATCTAAAATTCCAGTGCCAGGGAATCTGATGCACTTTTTTGATTCTGCAGGCACTGCATGCATGCGGTGCACAGACCTACCTGCTGGCTAAAAACCAATAAACATCAAAAACCCTTTTAAAAAGCTTTGAATGGCATAGGGGTATTTCCCTATTAGTGTCAGGGACAGTTAGGCCGATCAGAAATGGATTTAAGGTTTTAGGAAAATTTCCAGAACATGGAGAAAGTGCCTGTAGGGTTGTGCCAGTAGGGATACCATCTGGAGCTGTGTGGGGGAATTGTATTAGTGCAGTGTGAGCTTCCGGGGGGGGGGGGGGGAAGGTAATGAACGGAGAGGCAGGCATTCCTCTTCCAACACACCCTGTCAGTTTACTGCCTAAAAAGAGAGGATTGGTTTTCATGAACTAAGTATGGAATTCTGGGAGATAACACAGACTCATGCATGACCTAGTCTTCAGTCAGCTAGTATTATATACCCAGGAGAATGGCTTTGAGGTCCTATTGCAAGATATACCTGCATATAAGTATTTTGGTACATATATTTCTTATCCCAATGTTAGCCTGTCCTTGTACTTTACATGTTTCATCTTAGATTCTTGTCATTTGTTTTGAGCATTTTTAAGTAAGGGGAAAATTATTCCAGAATATCATTGAAAAACACGCATGGCACAAACATATATATTCAGAACTGCATCTGCCCTTCAGAATTACAATGCAAAGTTTGCAAAAATAAACCTGGCAATGCATCAGATAAATAAACCAACATCATCCAGGTAGCCTTAGGAATAGGATTAAAAAGTGAGGACGCCAAGAGAAAGATTGTACTTTTCAGCTTTGTAGCAAAACCAGAGCCAGTTTTACAACTGTATGTTTTTAATATTGTGAGTGCATGCATGTGCATTTGTGTGCATGAAGCACAGACAACTGTCCCAGAATTCTCATTAATGATTTTTTTCAAGGATAGTGGTAAAAAGCACTTTTACTCATTTATTCATGCCTGTTCAGTGATGGCAGGTTAAGTCAGAGAGAGGCTCTGATCTCATGGAACATGTACAATTTATGTGTATGAATTTCAACTAACATATCACTTTACTTAGGAATAATTTCTTATTTCTTTCCCTCTGCATTGGCCCAAGAAGTGCCTTTTGGCTGACATAGTAAGATTTCGCCCTTTAATATTGAGTTCATCATTTAAAATCACTATTTTAGTTATAAATCTCCTTGTAATAATGTGTGGGGTGCAGTGCATTGCTTATGTGGTACAGGTCTTTTGATAAATGGGCATTGAGAAATTACTGAACAAGTCAAAGAAAGCTTAGGACATGATGAATTCTAGTTGCTCTCTAGCTAGAAATAAGAAGGAAATCAGACAATAGGAACGTGGAGCTCAGAAGAGAGATATAAATCTACTGTCAGCTGATTCTGGTAGTTGGAAAGCCTGGCAGTGGATTAACATCAGCCACAGTTGCCTGTTCAATGAAATCAGGAACAAATGTTTGAGGTCAGTACTCTGGACAGCGACTACACTGTCCCTCTTTCGCAGTGTGATAAGACTCTCAGAAGATTAGAAAAGTTGTGGGAAATCCCACCCACAATTTTTTTCAACAACGTGGATACATTTTCAGTAGACAGATATTCCAGAACTACACCACTGCAGAGATAAGCGTACAATCAATATGGATTTAGAATCTTTGCACTGTGGAGTTTTGCCTCCTGATAGGGAGAAAACCAGGGCTTGGGGTTTTGTTATGTTTTGACGGAGAGGGCATGGGATAGAAAGAAGGGAAGAAGAAGGAAACTCAAAGAGAAAGGGGTGGGGGGGGTGGAGACCCCACCTGTGCAACGAAGAAGCAAGAGAATGAAGGTGTTCAGGAGAGTCAGGCATTGGGGAAGGCTTTGGTGCTCAACAGCCCTGAGTGGTCCTTAGTGATGTGGGCCCACCGTAGAAGCATCAATGTGCTTCCTTAAATGCAAGGTTTGTTTATGTGTAATGAGACAAGTGAGGCTCAGACTGACTCCTGCGTGCTAGATGGTGTTATCGTTATTGCTCTATCATGCTCTCCCACTGTGGGAAAAATCCCTTTGTTTAGATGGCAATTTAAAAACATCTTATAGACCTGCCTATTAACTGTGGTATATTTACAGATCTCACTACCGAGCTGAAACAAGCCAGAGTGAGCAGACGGGACTTACACTTTTTCCTGAAGGCAAGCAGGCTTGGAATCCAGGGGGAATGAATGTAGACACCGAGGCCCATCTGCTGGAAATGTTCTGCCCCAGTCTCCTGAATTAAGACCTAGGGGCTTTTTTTTTTTTTTTTTTTTCATGTTAACAACATCCAGGGCCAGAACCACATGAAGCTCCACTGAGCCATAGCTAAGCCCTCTGCTTGCAGCGGTTGCTTACAATCAACCCCTGAGACTTTCAGCTGCAAAACACAGGTGGTAAATACCCCACCTTATTTATTTATTTATTTATTTTTAACACCTTTAACAAACAAAGCAGCCAGCCATGCACAATAGACACAGCTACTTCCAAGGCTAGCAGTGAGACCAAGCTTCAGGGAAACTCTTTCACTAAGTGACTATACACCCCAAGGATATTCCTTGTTGTTAAATGGGTCAGACTATATGGTCTGCTCTGTGGCAGGTAGGAAATCCCAGTTTAAGGCATACCAGAGGCTTATGCAGGGAATTCCTATGGATGGTACATGACACAGAAAAGTCCCTCAGTCTCTGCACTGTGCTCCAGGTCAGCTTGATTGTCCCCCTGCTATGAACCTTGAGCAGTGGCTTAACCTTGATGCATTCCTGGTCTCTGCATCTATAAAATAAGGGTGACTGCTCTTTAAGGATGTCGCTTAAGATTAAAATGTGTGCACCTATGTGTCACTCTGCACCATGCCTACAGCGCAGCAGTTACCCATCCAGATAATCAATTCATCCTTGTATTCATAAGCCTTTACAAACCCACTCTAACATATCACCAGCCAAGCTCACCCCAGCACCTTCTCCCATGCTCATCAGCTGGGCAAACGAGAAGGGCCACATACACTTTGGAAACCCTTTGTACTACAGACAATCCCATTTTCCCCCCTTCAATGGGATTTGGTGGGGGATAAAACAGTTTCAATTTTTGTTTGTTATTATATACAATATAATTATCTAGCGGCATTTATTAAGTATGTCAAA
Organism: Rhynchomys soricoides; assembly: GCA_019843965.1. Classification (NCBI taxonomy): domain Eukaryota; kingdom Metazoa; phylum Chordata; class Mammalia; order Rodentia; family Muridae; genus Rhynchomys; species Rhynchomys soricoides. Next base: position 7,552,665 of record JADRCH010000033.1, on the reverse strand, counting down.
ATATGTTAGAAGAACAAAGAAGAGTTACAAAATAAATACATGTAGTAAGTTGATATGATCAAGGAATGGATCTCTGGTCCACTGGCAGGTGAGAGGGTTCCATCGTTTATCCACTGTGGTTCATTTGGGGGAAGGGTCAGGACAGAGATTCTCTTGGGGCAATTGAGAAAGAGGAGCCCTCTTTCCACTGGATTTCTGAGTTGATGGACATAGCCTTGCCAGAGTATTGTTGAGAGCAATGCCATGGGGAGTGTCTTCCTTTGGGTGAAGCTAGTGAAGAGTCCATAAAAAACAGTACAGAGTAAGAGACTAGGTGTGGTTGTACATGCCCATGATTCTAGAACTAGGGAGACTGAGGAGAGAGAGCCACAAATTCTAAATCTGAGACTCTATATCAAGAAACCAACCAATCAACAGACAGACAAGCAAACAAAAAAATAAGAGGGGGAGGGGGAAACTGGGGAGACAGTTCAGTCAGTAAAGTGCTTGGCCAAGCCAGCATGAGGACTTGAATTCTAATCTCTAGAACCAATGTAAACATCAGGTGTGGCAGTGTGTGCTGTGATTCCAGCACTGCAGAGGCAGAGGTAGAGAGTCCTTGGGAAGGCCACTGGCTTGCCGGTCTAGCTGAAATCAACGAGCTCAGCAAGAAACCTTTCTCAAAATATAATGCAGAGAGTGACAGATGAAGACATCTGCCATTGACCTTGGTGTCTTTGTGTGTGTGCCCCACTCACATCCAATATGAACAGGGAGACCAAGGGATTCCAATCGCAGTATTTGAGGCTCAGGATACGCTGATGCTTAGAACCTCCAGGCTTCCATCTCTTATGTGAACTTACATGTTTCTCACCTTGCTTGGGCCATTCTGACTATGGTTTCTCACATTGCAAGTGTCCTGACTCACTCAGAAGAAAATACTTATGATTATGATGATCTTTTCTGGTTGGCAGTGAGGCTTCTCAGTTTTTAACAAGGTATATAGTCAAAGCTTGGATCCTTCAAGCAACAGAGAGCTCATTGCCAGTTGAAGAAATCTATTTGGGTGAACTTTCACCACAACAAATTTGTGTGCTAGGTGAATATTTCTTTTCTGAAGTTACCATTTATTCCATCCGCCAGATCCATCCACCAGATGTTAGGTCCCATGTTATAATAACAAGTACAAAATTATCTCATTTATTCTCACAATCAACTTAATATAAAAATACTAATTTGGAAGATATTGCAAAAATCTTTCTTCAACTCTGTACCAGCTTTATGCCTGGGCAGACCTCTCTACAACATGGCCCCCAACAACCCCTGGCAATGCCAGCTCACCAGTGCAGAGGATGCAGTAGAAAGAACCCTCCTCTTTCTCAGGAGTTCCAGAAGAATCCCTGTTCTCACCCTCCCTGAATGAACTACTGTGAGTGAGGGATGGAGCCTTCCCACTTGCCAGTGTATCACGGACCCACTCCGTGGTCAGCTTTTGAGGGACTATCAGGGGCTGATGCCTGGGCTCCATGCCAGGGCTATGGAGATGGTTTAAGGAGGAGTGAGGGTGAATGCATGTAAATGGAAGTGCATATGGGTGACAGCTGGGGGCAAGAGCGGAAGGATGCATTCAAATGAACCCTCGATATGAGCCATATGGTGTAAGAATGGTGAGAAGCAACTTGAGCAGGTAAAGATGAATGCTCTGGTTACCATGGTAAATTGAAAGATAGGGTCAATAATTCCAAGGCACTTAATAACTCTATACATGTCACTAAGAGTTGAACTGAATCTCATTCCATATGAGGAAATCATCAAGAACAAAATCGGATGCGCAACAGAACATATATTTTTTAAAGGACAGTTTTGGCAAGGCCTTCAGTCACAGGGCAAGTCAGAATAACATGTTGATGGCCAGCGCCACAGCTGACTTCACTCTTTGCACCTCCTTCCTGTATCCCAGGAAGCAGAGGAAAGAGCAGAAAACTCAGCCTGAGAGAGCAGCCCAGTTCTCCCACACCATTGGCCCGGGAACCACAGGGAAGTGTGCACTGGTGGAAGATGTTTCTGATGTGGGAAGGAGGTACTCAAGGATGGAATGCATTTCTCGTGTACCTGTCATACACCAGGCCCTTCATATGCCCTACTGCAATAATTCTACAGAGCCACGCCACTATCTTACTACTGTCTCTTTCCAGATAACTTTATTTCCCAACGTAATCAGCAGCTATGGTTCCTCCTTATCTGTTAGGGGTAGACTCCATCTTGGAGTACATTCCAAGCCCCAGTGGATGCCTGGAATCAAAGCTCATACCAGCCCCATATGAACTGTTTGCTCTCTGCCATATGTAAATGTGCTAATTGAGCACAGCAAGAGATTAACAACAATAACAGTAAAATATGCAGCAATGAAAGTTATTTAAAACTTACTGATTGCTTATTTATGGAATTTTCCACTTAATACATCTGGAGCTCAGCTGACTGACGGGAACTGAAACCACGAGGGAGGGCTCACTGTATTGAGAGATTTTCCAATTCACAATATACAAGTGTGCATCCAATCTTTGAAATAATCTAGGAAGTCGGGGTCATAATGGAGCTCCTGTTACACAGATGAGGAGATTGGGTGCTAAGAATGTCACTGGCTCAAGGTCACACCAGGTGAGAACCACCAGAGGAGAGAGCTAAAAACTTCCAGTTCCAAGTGTCATGCATTTCCCCATAACTCCTTGCTAGGGCAAACTGTTAAAAGCTTGTCTTTAGCCAAGCAAGGACAGTATTAGCATGATGGTAAAACAATCTTCCCCGGATCCATTCCCCAGTCTGATGCTTGGTAATGGCTGCTTTCCCCTTCATTTTGTCTCAGAGCACAAGGACTCCAAAGGAAAGGAAAACACAGGTCTGTACCCCTGGAGTTTCTGACTGTAGGTGGAGGGGTGATCCTTAAGGGACACCAGCCCCTTCCTATTGAACAGCAGGGTGTGATCTGACGTTCATGGTGCTAGAATCTATTTAATCTCCTCGGTCCATACACAGTCAGGTCTCTGGATAAAATGAGCCTAAGGCCCTTTAGGACAGTAATGGCTCTCTGAGCAGAAGTAATGAGGAAAGCCCATTAACTCTTTCAGGCCATGAGACTATCATTTAGTAAATTACTACTTCCCTCTAAATGGTTCCTAGTGGGTATGCAGGGTGAGAATGTCCTAATTTGCCTCTTCCATCTCTCAGCTGCGGCTTTCAATTCTGATAGAGATCTAGAAGCTGTTCAATCACTACCTTATTCTGAATCATTAAACACAGACATATGAAAACCACCCTGCTCTACTGAAACGTGTGGAGTCAAACCTTTATGTAAGGTAAGGGGCTGGGAGCTTCTTCTAAGAAGTGGTCAGGGTGCTTTAGCAGTCTGGCATAATGGAGATGGAGGATAAAGAACCTTTTCCAGCTAGGGTGGGCGGAGAGGAGCAGATACTCCCAGAAGCCCAGAGGCAGGAGTTCCTTTCTCCCTTTTAGAAGGGAAGAGATGGTTTTGGTCTGAGACATCAGCATCTCTCACATGTGTCTTTCATGGGAGATGCATTTGAAGGGCAGGGTGTTCCCCCAAAACTGGCTTCACCCTGTCACTCACAATGCATAGGCACTGTCTGTGCACTGAACTGAGAACAATTCTCTCCCTGGCAGGGAGATAAAAGTGCTGGCACTCTCCTTTGCACTTGTAAATCTGAGGCTACTAAGTAAAAGCCCTATAAACTTGCTAGGGCCCAGCATAATGATGGCGATAGCAATAATACTTTGCATTTATGCAGCATTAAAAAATTTGGAAGCACTTGCATATTGGTTATTTTTGAATTTGTTTTATTTCCCCCCTCAACTTTATTGGAATATAATTGGCAAATAAAACTTGTCAAGTTGTATATTGTGAAATGACACGTCCATCATCCTGCACAGGTTCCCTTCCCTCTTTCTTCCTCTGTATAGATTGAGAATATTTACGATATAGTGAATTTCAAGTACGTAATACATTATTATTAATGAGTTATTAAGCTGTGTGTTAATTAGATCTCTAAATCTATTCATCATTTTTCTTTTTGTGTGTGTGCCTGTGTCCTATGTGTCTGGCAACACATGTGTGTGTAGGTGCATGTGCCTATGTGTGTGCACGAGAAGGCGACAGGAGGATGCCAGGAACCCTCTCTCATTCCCCACCTTAGTTTTGGACACAAGGTCTTTCCACAACCCAGAAGCTCCTTGTGCAGGTGAATTGCCTTCATGCTTCTGGTATCCATCTGTCATAGGTTCTGGGGATTTGAACTCAGGTCTTCTTGATTTCCAGCAAGTGCTCTTGCCCACTTCCCATTTCCCAGTTCCCTTATTCATCCTATACCATTGAGTTTGTTCTTGTAGACCAACATCTTACTTGTATATTCATGGATGATCAGGTTGGCTCTGTGGCCATGCTCCACGGTTATCTCAGAGGGCCTATAATGGCTGGTCTTGATCGTCCGTGTTATGGGATTGAGAATTATCTAGAAGACACATTTCTGGGCATTTCTGTGAGAGTGTTTCCAGAGATTAACTGGGGATGGCAGGGAAACCTGTTCTCAAGGAGGTCTGGGGAAAAATCAGTGTGTACCTGCCTGCTATAGTTTCTTCTCCATGAGTTGTCTGTTCCTGCTGCTGCTGCTGTTCTTGGCTGCCATTAGATGCCAGCTTCTTTGGCCTTCCGATGTAGATATGATACTAGCAGTTCTTTAGGGAACTTTCAGACCTTCAGCCCTGGCTTGGGAACACAGAAGCATTCCCAATGGGTTCTGTCCTTTCAATGGGCAGACAGCTATTACTGGATTCCTTTAACCCTGTTATGTAAGCCAATCAAATAAGTACCTTTTATTATATATATTCAATCTGCTCCTGTAGAGAATCCTGCCTAACACAGGGCCCAATGTTTAGATTAATGCCCTGGAGTCAGGGTCCATCAATTCTGAGTAATTTCAACTTTGAATTTTGTATAAGTGAAGTCTGAAGGGACTTGGAGCCACCTGTTGGTGCTTGGAGTCTCAAGGCCTGTGTGCTCTTGGGATGAGTTTCTGGTTGCCAGTTTTCTAGCTTGTGCTTCATTCATGGCCTCTTCTCTCAGGCGCCTTCAAGAACCATCACTTCTTCTTGCCCAGGTAGCAATCATTTGGTATTGACAGGGGTTGGGAAGGGATTGGGTCTGCATTCAGTTCCTTTCCTGCCTCTTTCTGTGGTGTTGGTACATATTCTTTACATGGAGGGATTCCCTACCCTGTGGCTTCTTGGGGTAAGCAGGGTAGTGGTTATCTTTGCCCATAATTTTGGCATCTTGGTTTGCTCGTTAGACAGCTCAGTACAGACCTCTCACTCATTCCTGATCCAAGTGTCATGCATACCCAATATAGAGATCACAATCCCCATGGGTAGTTAGTTGTAGGTCAGAGAGACAGGGGTGTGGGAAGGAGAACTAGCTCTCCTACCCCCAACCAATGTTTTCACTGGACCTTGAAAACTGTATAGCTGGTGCTATGGTTGACATATGTTGTCTGTGTGAATCAGACAAGATGAGGATGTTGCTGGTATTCTGTTTATTTCTGTTTTATCACTTCTAGGAGAAGCTGCCATTGCCTTATATGTCACTTGTACTAGAACCAGAAGTTCACACTCCTTCGTCTGTCTAATATCCTTAGAGCAACCACTGAAGGCAGGGCTTATACAGTGAGGCGGTGCCTTAACTGCTCTTGTGTCTTTGTTTCCTTATCTGCAAACCTGGCACAATAATGCATAACCATGAAGACAGTGTGACAATGAGATCTAATGCTGTGAGGGAGAAGGAGTCTTGCTTGCCTGTATCATCCCATACTGTATTTGTTGGAAGAAATATCTTGATGCATGTTTGAAGCAGGGAATGAGAGTTCAGGATGACACAGGGGACTGCTTATACTGTGCACATCTCACACAAGGTTTGGGTTGTTTCATAACATTTGTTCCAAGATGAAGGAAGCATCAGTGAGGGCAAGGTCTTCGTGGGGGAAGGGAGATAGTAATGATTATGTGGGTTTTTTTTGTTTTGTTTTGCTTTGTTTGTTTTGTGTGTGTGTGTGTGTGTGTGTGTGAATGGAAATATTGAGTGGAGCACAGAGTTGATGTTGAACAATCCCGCCTGGCCACCTTCACAAAACTTTCAGGAAAGGCAAAGAAGCTGACTGCTGCTTGTGTGTGTGATTAGATTACCACAGGGGAAGGAGGCCGGTGTCTCAGAGAGATGCTGAGATGCGCATCCGTGTTGGCACAAATGGAAATGGACAGCATGTGCTGGAAGATGAGTGTAGAGCTGATGCTGAGTGTTAACCTTGCCCCTGGACCATTTCCTCTTAGCGGTCTCTGCATTTAGGATGGGGTCCTAACAGCGACTAAACATGTTCTACTTTGTTCATAGTCTTTGACAAGCCCCTCCATCAGACACAACAGACACCTAAATGCTAGTGCGGATCAATACGGGGAATGCATATTAATAGAGAGAAACTAACACAGTTCTGTGAAATCATTTCAATGACCCTGTGGCGCAGGGATCAGCCTCTCCCACGTACTGATGAGCTTTAGGAAGCTCAAAGACACTTGGCTGGTATCTACTGAAGTAGCTAAACAATTACACAAAACTATGTTCAATAGAGACTGCTTCTCCGCTCACTTAGCCCCCTTTGGCATACTGTTTTTGAGTTTTGCCATAACCTATATATGTGTGTGTTTTAAAATGCCACCAAAATAAGACAGGTGACACAGAGAGACTGTAAGCCTTCCTCCAGAACGAAGGGTAGAGGAATGGAAGGAAGAGTAAAAATCGAAGCAAAGATACATAGCACAACTCAGCCACACCTTAGATGACTGTAGAATCAAATTAGTATTAGTCGCTGGACTGTAATGGCTCGAAAAATGGAAAGTGTGCCAGGTAGTTGCAACCCATGGTACAAGAAAAAGCTGCCTCCAGTGGGTCTGAAAGCACAGTTCTTTCTTCAGCCAAGTCAAGTTCAAAGGAGCACATGAATAATTGGCTGCAGCTACCCTTTAAGCAAGTGCCAGCTCTCTCTGTTCAGGTTGATACATCTCCAAACCTCAGGGAGCCTCGAATCAGCTGCCAGCAGCCAATGGGCTTGCGAGAATTCATAACCAGACCAGGTGCTGATCCATCAAACTAATTAGCAGCCTGTGGGCTACAGTTAGCTGGAAAGGTAGAGGCTTTTTAACTCTTTTCCTGACAGACTCTGTGTGTTCCGAACAATGTTCTGTCAGTAGGCCCACAAAGAAGAAAGCTCATAGAATTCAAAAGGAGGGAGGTTAAAAGGAAATACATGTTTTCTTTCAGTGACACAGAAAAAGAAGTAAGCTGTGATTCACAAAAATAGATACATGTATGTACACATAACATTATCTATTTATTCACTTTACTTAGAACACTGCATTACCATAGGACAGCTAGTTGGCAACTGTTCGTTTTCATTGATAATGATATGGTGATATTGAAAAGAAATAATAAACAAGGAGAAAATGGGGCAGAGTTACACAGGAGAAAGATGTAGCTAGTTAGCATTTAAAATGTGTCTGGTTCCCCAAAAGGCAGAGGCAACTGAATCAGCTTCCACTGCAGACTGAGAGGACATGTTGAGAGTTCAGAAAGTGGAAGACTGTCTTTAACCTGAAGAGGAGGGGAAACAATACCTAGAAAAAGTGTCACTACAAATCGCCCAGACCCTGCAAATCTACCCAGTGTGCAAATCAGCAAAGAGCGCAGAGTCCTTTCGTAAATTTGTAGGTGTATGGCAAATTGTACGTTTAGAATTAGTTTTATTGTCACAAGAAAATGGTAAAACAGAATTAACAGTCAAGCCAAAACAGCTCCAAATATCTTCACTGATACAAGGGAAACATCCCACAGCCAATTTGTTCAATATTTCTGACTTTAGTGAGGTTTTGTTTATCATAGATCCAATAATCTCCAATGGAACTGTGCCAGCCCGTGATCTAGAGACATGAGATAATGAAGTATCTCAGTCCTTGAGGTGGCCAGACAGGAACATCTGAGGAAATGGAAGGCAGGATGCTGGCAGAAGCCTTCAGACAGCATTAACATTTACAGAGAGGTCTGCATGGGCTCTGAGTCAACATATGGAGAGCCGAGGAAGGGATTCAATGGAGACAGGGTTTCAGTGGCACCCCTAACACCACCATCTGGAGATAAATTCTGTGATAGATTAAAAAACCTGTGATATCTTACTGCTGTACTTTCTATTAATGACAAGATATCTGGCAAAGTTTCCCTGAACCTTCTACTCATAATCCAACTGTTTGCTGCTTGATGCTGGGGTTAAGGATGTATTTGTGCTTTGATGGGGAACAGATGCCATTGTATTTGTAGAATTAAAGGAAGAAGGTGATTAAAACTGAGATGCTTCCAGCATCATCAGGGCCCTACAGAAAAACATTAGATAGTTGGAGGAGGTTAGGGTCTACTGGTGGCAGTGTCAATTCTACCACAGAGAAATGAGTCTGCATGTTGAGATTACTGGTACAAATCTTTCCCCAAATATTTACTAAGTAAAATCTTATTGATTGTTCCCTTATGGAGAACAGGGCTAGGAGTTGGATTCCTTTTGCTCTAAGAAATTAATGCACTACCTTGACTGTAATCAATGTAGAGACTGTGATCTTTTAAAATAGACTGTGGCGGGTGATTGGGGGTCAATACACTACTGGCTTCATGCCAAATGATAATTCTGAATAATATGTCCTGCAGTATTGCATATGCAATGCCTCCAAGGCACAAGTCTGTTCTGTGGCCACGGCGTAGCCTGGCTGTCTGGCTCTATCAATGTAGCTTCTCTACTTCTCCCCATCCCTGCAAACAGTCTGTGGTTTAGTCTGAGCTAACTATGTGAGTGCTTCCCGAGTAACTCATTTATGATTAGCAAGGGGAGGCATGGCCCTGCTCTGATCTACCTCTCTAGCCTGGGATGTCTTAACTGTACACCTCACCCATGGGATGCTCTCTGCCTTTAACCAATCCTCTGCTTGGAAACCTGATCTTTCTGCCACCCCTCTCCTGGAAGTGTTTCTTGACAATTCAATCAAACACAGCACCTGTTGGTGCCAGGTAACTGCTCTGTTAGTTACGTTCGCTTCTCACTGAAGCCCCACGAGGAAAGGGCTGTTGTAGTCTCTATTTTAGAAATACATTGAAAGATGAGGTGGTGAAAAACGTCTTCACAGTCACTGATAAGTAGCAGACCTGGGGCAGCCTAGCTCCAGTATGTCTGTTCTTCATTCCTCTGAGCACAGGGAGTCTAGGCTACACCACAGTGGACAGAGCATAGACCAGGCTGCCCGCATACTGCACACCACAGTCCCATTTTATCTCTCCTCTCTCCCTGCTCCTTAACTTCAGCCAATCCTACAGCACTCAGCCCAGGCATTATTTTTTGCGCCAATTAAGCTTTCCTGATTCCACCATGCCCTAGATCCTCCCCTGTCCATACCATACTTCCCCAAAGCAGAATGCTTGTTAGACCACATGCTTACTTGTCTCTCTGCTGTTCAGCCTCTGAACTCGTGAGAGAGTCATAAACAGCCTCATCTGTTAGTTTGCACAGCAGCATCTGGCCCTGGAGCCACTGCTTAGCAAGTATTTGTCTGGACAACAGATGGATGGATGTGGTTGGTAAGGCACTGTATAGCTCTGGCTTCCAGCTTTTAAAAAACTTGATTTATTGTAATCTATGTATATGCACATGTGTCTGTGTGGGGGTATGTGAGTGCCCTCAGAGGCCAGAAGAGGGTATTGAATCTTGTGGAGCTGGCACTAGCAGGCTATTGTGTGAGCCACCTGATGTGTGAGGAACTGAACTCAGGTCCTCTGCAAGAGAAGCAAGCATTCTTAACAGCTGAGCCATCTCTGGAGCCCCGTGGCTACTCCAACTTTACAAGTAAATTAAGAGCAAAAGGTCCACCGGAAATCCCTGGGGGAAATCCCAACAAATGCTTAGCTCTGATTCAGAAAGAAGGCAGCCTCTTTCTAGCTCAGGGGGTCTTCATGGCTCAGATCCACAGGCTCTTAGGATGGAAGTGTCCTTGGAGATCACTTAGTCCAGGCATTGCAAACTGTTGGCCTTAGAGGCACTGTTTTATTTCACAGATCACTATTTGTTTCTTTTTCTTTTTCTTTTTTTTGAAAATTAGGACTCCTTTGGCTAGGGCCTGCTTTCATTTCTCCACTACATTCCATATCATGTCCTGTCATAAGTACATTTCACTGACTCTGATAATTCAAGGCGTTCATTGCAAGATAGCCCATTTAGTACAACCCACACTTTACCTTCTGCATAGCAAAGCTCCTGAGTCCATACAGAGGGGTCTCCACCTTCCTCAGTAACTTACTTCTCTTAGATACTGTCATGGTTTGTATATGCTCAGCCCAGGGAGTGGCACTATTAGAAGGTGTGGCCTTGTTGGAGTAGGTGTGTTACTGCAGGTGTGGGCTTTAAGACCCTCATCCTAGCTGCCCGGAAGTCAGTCTTCTCCTAGCAGCCTTCATATGAAGATGTAGAATTCTTAGCATCTCCTGCACCATGCCTGCCTGGATGACGCCACACTCCCACTTTGATGATAATGGACTAAACCTCTGAACCTGTAAGCCAGCCCCAATTAAATGTTGTCCTTGTAAGAGTTGCCTTGGGGGCTGGAGAGATGGTTCAGCAGTTAAGATCACTGACTGCTCTTCCAGAGGTCCTGAGTTCAATTCCCAGCAACCACATGATGGCTTATAATCATCTGTAATGGGGATCCCATGCCCTCTTCTGGTGTGTCTGAAGATAGCAACAGTATACTCACATACATGAAATAAATAAATCTTAAAAAAAAAAAAAGAGTTGCCTTGGTCATGGTGTTTGTTCACAGCAGTAAAACCCTAAGACAGATACTTATCTTACTCTCTGCAGTGGCAAGATGGCCAGTCCTCTTGTTGAATCCAGTTCTTCATTTGACGCAAGACCCTCAGGGCTCAAGACTACACTCTGTAGGTCTCATGGGTGATACTCAAGGAGATATGGGCCCCTACTCCAATAAAATCAGAGTACTTAGAAAGAGAAAAATACATGTGTAGAGGGAAAGAGACAGGAAGAGACACAAGATGAAGGCAGTCATCCACAGGGCGAGGAGAGGTGCTCAGAGCACCAATTCTGCTGATACCTTGGTTTTAGACTTCTACCTTCTGGCACCGTGAGGATACATTTTGCTTTTCTGTGGTAATTTGTTTTGACAGCCCTGGCAAATTAACATAGTACACAAAAACATTCTCAAGAAAAATGTATGAAGAGGTGAGGATTAATTTTCTCAGTGAACCCTCGAGAACATGAGAAGCTTGCCAGAAACATTCGGTGCATTAGCAGAGCCAAGCTTTAAATCCTGCTTCCCTCCCTCCCCCACCTGGCTCTCAGCCACCACAGGGCATGCAGCAGTGCCCGAGAGACCTGCATGTCCAGGGGTCCCGAGAGGCTCTGCCTTTTTACTGAGCATCCCCTACACACACAGTCACAGCCCTAACATTACTCATGCATGTTTGCTGATGTTCTAATCTTCTCTCAGAGGAAAGCCCTGTGTAAAACTCTCCTGTTATTCTGGAAGTAATAGAAGTTATAGCCATAATATATAGGAAGAAAAGAGTGATTCATTGCTGAGCCACAGAGCCCTGGGGAGCAATCCAAGGTTGAAAGCAGACGATCAGCTAAGGTAAGTCATGATGATGTCACAGTGAAACTGACAAGTGCCTCAGTGGTCTGATCCAAAAGAACAGCACGATTAAGTCAGTTCACTACTGTGCATCTTCTGCATCTGTAAGGAGTTGCTCCCCATCTTGACAGCCCTGGTGAGAGGTGACAAAAGGAGGTGGCAGAGAGCAGCAGTCTACCAACATGCTCCATGCAGAAGGAAGGGTTTTCAAATTGCTACCTAGTCAGCGAACATTACAAAGACATATTCTAGAATCTGGAAGATTCAGACACCCACCCAACAGGTCAAGAATAGAATTTTCTCTTCAGAATGGAATTACAGAGCAACATGGTGTCCATGAGACTAAGAGTCATCATGGCTGATACTCAAATTACTTAAAAAATATGACACATGGGCCATCAAATGCCAAAACAAGGTTAGTGAGGCTTATATGAGGCTTGGGGTGGGGTAGGGCAACGCTCTTGGTTAAAGTCAGAGATGCCTTTCACCTCCCTGACTCTTGATTTTAGTTTCCTCATTAGAGAGCAGCATACCACTCTTCATTCAAGTGTGACAAGATCAGTGAATGCATATAGCTATGGTTCTCAATGATAATACAAATGTTTATATGCCATTCTTACATAAATATTGGCAAATGCTATGTTATTTAGCCCTATGACAACTAAATTTAACTATTGTTGCTACCATTTTACTAAAATAAATAAATAAATAAACCAACTAAACAAACTAACGGAGAGAGATGTTAAGCAATTTTCTCAGTGTCACACAGCTAACATGAGCCAAACTAGGCTGTAAGAAGATTCAGGTGGTGTGGATTGCAAGGGTTAGGTTCCCTCCCTACAATAGGACAGCTGATTAGAGACATGTACACACGTTCCCATGCACGTACCTATGCATGCACGCGCAACCCTACCTCCAGGAGCCAGAGAGCTAGTGTCTCTGCATACTCAACAGTTCGGCCTCACAGTTTTAGTTAAAGGATGGAGGGAATGAAGTCATTGGTTCTCAGTGACTGAGCACTTTCAATTTAAATTTAAGTCTCACCTGCATGAAGAGAGAAGGAAACACTAATAGAAAAAGGTGACATCACAAGTTCAGAAGACTTGTTTCTTATTTGTTCTCTTAATTAACACATAGTAATTGTGTGCACTTATGGAGTTCAGTGTGGCATTTTAATGCCTGTAAAAACTGTGGACTGCCAAATCACGACCGCTGGGACTTCTGTCTCCTTATCTTTCCCTTGTGTTTTTAGCCGTCAAGTGCCTCTCTTCTGTTTCTTCATGAAACACACAATAGACTGCTGTGAACTACACAGTCACCCTAGGCTGCTGAACATCAGAACTTATTCCTCTTATCACATTGCAGCTTTAAACAAATTTAGTATCAGCTGAGCTCATCCACAGAGAATTGTTTATCCCAGCTAATGAATCTCATGATAACAAAGAGGCCCTACTGCTTGGTGAATAGTTATGAGCCCTTGTCTGCTGATCACTTAGTGAAGGAAATACTGCAAGAATGAAGATGGAATGGGATTTGGGAGAATATGGAAGGATGGAGACAAGAACTAACATTGTTGTACACCTACTTCAAGCTAGACCTGCTACTATATGTGTCTGGCCTTCACTATTTCCTTTAATTCTTGTAGAAATGTAACCATTCAACAAATACTTTCTGACCAGGTATGGTGGCTCATGCCTATAACCCTAGCACCCAGGAAGCAGAGACAGTAGGATCTCAATGAGTTCCAGGCCAGCCTGGGCTACAAAGTGAACACTTTGTTTCAAAGACAAGCAAATACTGTGGTGCCAGGTGCTACAAGAGATATTGGGGGTACAAAATGAAACAAATAATGGTCCCTGAACCTCAAGCAAAGCAAAAGGAAGCAGTAAAGAAAAGCAGAGAAGCAATAGTTTGTTGGGAGGATGCACAGACAGGCACTGTGCTGGAATTGCTAAGGTGGTACCCACCAAGTCTGCGGCTCTTGCATTTAGGATTATTTCCTGTCTGGGCAGCTGTGTTCTGTTCTAAACAATACCACGACTACTCCTTCATGGGGAGTCCTGGAGTCCATTCGCAAAGCTGGTTGTGACTCTGCTACACGAGTGAGCCTTCCTCTTAGGAGTTTACATTTAAGAAGAGGAAAAAAATTGGGCAGTTGGTTATAGGAGTAGAAACCCAGAAGGTGATCAAAAGAGAGAGATGAACTGCGGTAGAGGGAGGATTGGATCACATACAAGCAGACAGGACAAGTCAGCAGGAGCCGTGAGAAGACAAGCTATAGGCACAGAAAACACCAAAGAACGGAGGAAGTCAAGTGTGTGAAATGAGGGGGTACTTGTCATGCCACAGTGTACTTAAACATGTCTCCCCAATGGTAGATCAGTCTAGTTTTTCCTCTGTATTAAAATGAATACCATGACGAATATCCCAATTTGCCAACATTTGTGGCATTTCTAATTTGTCTCTCCATGAGTCCTTGGGTTATAGGATGTTGTCACCCTAAGCTTCTTGAGGAAAATCTGCATCTCTGTCTCCTGGTGAATAGTGTTGGTTTTCTGCTCACTTCAGTATTATGTAAGAGTGTGTGTTTCAGCACATGTAACAATACCACGCCTTGGTCATTTTAAAAGGTGAAAATAAGGGTGCTGGAGAGACGGCTCAGTGGTTAAGAGCACTGGCTGCTCTTCCAGAGGTCCTGAGTTCCATTCTCAGCAACCACATGGTGGCTCACAACCATCTGTATTGGGATCTGATGCCCTCTTCTGGTGTGTCTGAAGACAGCGACACTGTACTCATATACATAAAACAAATTACTATTAGAAAAAAGGTGAAAATCGAAGCTATTACATTAATTGCTTGTATTTTTTTATATGCTGTGGGACATCTGTGCTTGTTCTGTGAATAGAGAACATCTTTTGTCCAGTTGGCTTCTGGGTTCTTTATATGTTTCTCACTGATTCATCACAACTATTACATAAAAAGAGCAGTGCTCACTGGCTTATTTTACAAACATTTCTTCGAAATATGATGTTTGCCTTTGGATTTTTATCTGAGGCATGGAAGTTATATTTTCTAATATATCGATTTTCCTCCTTTGTGATTTACTTTTAGAGTGTTTTCTTCATCCTAGGAAGCAAATCCTGTTCTTCACAGATCAGAAAAAAATATTTGGCTGCCCTCCCCCAACTTGTTTCAGTAATTTAAAAGAGATTTTACATTCAACTCTTCTATTCACTCAGAACATATTATGATATATTTTAATCTTTAGGAAGGAAGATTTTGTACAAAATAAAAACTAGGATTATGTGATTCTATTTCAGAAATATATAATCTATGTTCAAGCTTGTTCCCTGTAGAAACAGCCACTAGTGACTTCCAATAACCACTACAGAGAGGCACAAACAGATCCATTTGAGTATATAAGGAGGGAGCATAAACACTCACGGGTGGAGATGCTATCGTTTGTGTGCTCTGTACAGAACATGCTCTTGCTAAATGGAAATTATCATTGCTGAATAATTCAATCTACTTAAACTCTTATGTGGAATCAGAACCCCTCAATTCCTAGCTGGATCTGGCTGGTTCACAATGGGACTACTTAAACATACTGTGCCTCCCTGACCCTGACACCCACTTCCCAATTGCCTGTCTTTCAAAACTGAGTAGACTTCTTTAAAAAGAGAACATTTTGTCATTGGGAGAATTTTCTCTTCTGTTCTACTTTATACTCATTGAAAAGTCAGGAAAACATCAACTTTGTGTTTTTAAATGGTCTCCTTCAGAGTGGATTGGTTGAGTGAACACTGTGTAACTGGTGAATTAATTGTTTAAGGCAGGTATAGTTGGGAATGCAGATATGCAACAAGTACCAGAGGAGCCTAAAAGGCAGGGGCACACCACGCCCTAAAGGGAGACTACACTAAAGGGTGACTACACTCTCGTCTTCCATTTCAGGAACTTGAGGGATTATGAAAAGTCACTAATCCCGTCACTAGAAGCTGGTGACATATTTACTTGTGAGGACCCCAGACCAAGTGCCAAGAGCATCCTTTAAACAGAAGCATCCTAACAGCTCTGGAAGCTAGGATCCCTGGATGAAAGGGTGGTGGAAAATGTGGGTAGAAAACTGTTCTGTGACCCTTGCCTAGTTTCTGGTGGGGTTTTGGTTTGTTTGTTTTTTATTTTTTTATTTTGTATTTATTCGCCTGTCTCTGTTTCTCTCTCTCTCTCTCTCTCTCTCTCTCTCTATATATATATATATATAATATATATAAAGTATATATATATTATATATATATAGATATAGATATGTGTGTGTGTATATGTCTCTGTGTGTATATACAGGTGTGTGTATATCTGTATATGTGTGTGTATGTGCGTGTATGTGTGTGTATGTGCGTGTGTGTCTGTCTGAAGAAATATTCTTCGTATGTGTGTGTGTGTGTGTGTGTGAGAGAGAGAGAGAGAGAAGAAATATTACTCTTTCCCTAACAAGAAAGTTATCATATCCTAGCCAAGCCCAACTGGTGACTTTGTTTTAATCTTAGTATTACTATAAAGATAGCCATGTCTAAAGAATCTCATATGCTGAATCACTGGGGTTAGGGCTCGAAAATGTAAGTTCAGGCAAGGACTCAATTGATTCCTGAACATAGATACTCAGTAATTAACTACTAAATCAATTGCTCTGACATGGTGGGTAGAGAAGAGAGGAATCTTGTAGACACACAGTTTTCAGTCTGGTTCTCACTAGAACCATAACAGTGGGAGGCCTTCCTGGGCCTGTGTGGTGGTTTGAATAAATGGCCCCCATAGGCCCAGAGTGAGTGGCACTATTAGGAGGTGTGACCTTTTTGGAGTAGGTATGGCCTTGTTGGAGGAAGTACAAGTGTACTAGTGGGTAGGCTTTGAGGTTTTAGAAGCTCAAGCCAGGCCCAGTGGTTTACTCTCTCTTCCTGCTGTCTGCAGATCCAGAGGCAGAATTCTGTTCCTTCTCTAGCACCATGTTTTTCTGTATGCTACCATGTTTCCTGTCACAATGACAATGGACTAAACCTCAGCCCCAATGAAATGTTTTCCTTTATAAGAGTTGCCGTGTTCATGTTGTCTCTTCACAGCAATGGAAATCCTAACTAAGATAGTCTTCTCCTTCAACTGCAAAAAGGAGACAGGCAATTATGGTACAAAGTTACCCATCAGGTCAACAAGTGACTGTACTCCTAGGGTCAGCTACATGTGCAGTCCCTAGCATGTGCTACCTTTTTTGTACCTGAACATGATTATAGCATTAAAATACTCAGGAATATTAAAATACCACTAACCTAAGTATTACTAACAAATAAATAATGGGAGAGTTTTACTTAATAGCTTAATAGCTCCCATATCAGGGTCTAGTTCTATGTTTATGACACAGCTATCAAATTTGATATGCTTTGGAGCTATTTCAGAATTGGGACCATGTTCAGTTTGTTGTAAATAGATAGAGGTTGGGACTCCCGTGACACTTCACTACTTAATGACTCTTTAAACTTAAAAGATCTTTCAAAGTAGCTCAAGACATGTAACATAATTAAAATAGAGCATATTCAATGGATCGATCCATCGTTCCCCCCAAGTATAAATGCAGCTGTAACTGTAATCTGTTTGTGTCACTTATATTTATTCTTTGGAATATGTGATCCAATTTAAAACCAAAGAAAAACTCTGAATCAATACTTTAAGATGATTTGCATTATTTCTGTTCACCGAATTTGATGTTCTATTCACCAGACCACTTTCCCTGCAATATTGCAAGAAAATGAAATATCTCACTTCATTCTCCATGGTAGGCTAGGGATATATATATAGAAAACATCTTCAGATGCCTCTCAAAACTGCTTTTCGGGCATTGCCTTTCCTGAGAGCAGGGAATCACGATCTCCCCGGAAGGTACTTCTTGGAACAACTTCTAAGCCGGTTGGTTAAAAAAAAGGTACATTGTTAGCTTTCACAGAAGAGTATTCATTTCTAAAGAAACCTCACACAAATCTTTATATTTTTAGTCTGGACAGAAGCTCTGAAAATCCCTTCTCAATTCCTAATCTTCAGATACTTGTGCCAAGGAGGGTCTGCAGAACGCTAGTGCTTATTGGACCTCAGTCTCTGGAGAACACTAGCGCTCACTGGACTGCAGTCTGAAAGCTGCTGTATTTAGAAGTTGCCCTGGAGAGAAAGCTCTGCAGGCCTCTACAGCCCAGCACAGTGGGAGGCAGGAAGGACCCGAAGTGTCTCTCAAAGAAGAGAAAGGGAACCACGTTGGTAATAAGTTCTATGATTCACTGGCAGAGCCTTGCAGCGATTCTGATGACCACATATAGGTTTCCTTTCCACCAGGGAGGGAGGAGTAGTTAGTTTGAGAGACTGCGGAGTGAGCTCAGGTGCTCTTGTTACTTCTAGACAATACAGACTGTGCTGTGAGGACACCCCCCCACCCATCCCCACCCCTACTTTTACTTCTGTCATTACCTGTGACTGCCTCTGTATCCTGTCTCCAGATTTGCTTACATTTCTGTCTCTCGAAAGAAACTCAACGAGGATGGGAGCTACGCCTTTTTCATTTTTATATTTCCCTGGGCTTAATCCAGTAGCTTGCTAGCATGATCAATGCCTTTATTGTTTGAAAAGCTGTTAGCATACATGGAACACTTGCTGTCTGAGCAGTTCCAGGTTTGCACGAAATTCAATCTTCACACAACCCAATGCGGTCTGTTACTAGCCTCTCTTTTCACAGATAAGAACACTTGCACAGAGAGGTGGAGAGGCTCACCCAGGCCACTGAGGAGCAGAAGGTTCAAATCCAAGAAGCTTGTCTTCCTTCTATAGTATAGGACTTTATTTGATGCTTTTTGGAAGATTCCCCTTGTGCCAGGCACTGTTCTGGGAACTTTAGATAGTTCTTTATTAGAGCAAGTACTTTTTTACGCAGAGTTTGTGTAACAGGATGCTCACCAAATACATGCAATCCAACTGTCTGTCCGATGCTCCGATGGTGGATGGGAAGATTATATTTCTATTTTTACTTTTACATTTTCAAGTAAGGTGACAGAGTCTTGGGGAATCAAGGAACTCTCCCAAAGTGACCCTGCTCACCTGTAGCAGAGGTAGGGCCTGGCTCAATTTCGAGCCTGTTGTCTTGGAGCGGTTTCTTTTTGTCAGTTTATCTCAACTACTCTAAGCAACCCCCGTTAGTGGGAGGAATCTGTATTCAGAAGATCCTCAGAGATACAGATTTCAGGGCATCTGCTTGGCCTCTAGCCAAACATCTGAGCACACTTTTTTCCTTATGAGTTTAATGTTCTGTGGTCCATAAATTTTAATATTATGTGATAGGTTGGCCCAAGTGCTACATGGCTCAGTAAAAGTTGTATGATGCATCATGTGGAGATGTGGTTTCTTACAGGGTGCCTGTGTCTATTTCTTTCTTCGCTGCCCTGCAAGTTCTGCATTTTGCAGAACAGAGGGCTGACCGGACCCAGTCCTTTCAGACTGTTTGAAGGAAGTGCTTCTAAGCTCGGCATCCGTAGTTGGTATAGCCATGCCAGCTATTGGCTGAGGGTGAGTGGGGGAAATGCCAGGAGGGTCAGTAAGCACACAGCACCCAAAAAGTCCCAGTTCACCTATGTCTTCATCGGCTGATAGCCAGATACAGCTGGCTCACTGACAGTGCCCTCTCCTGACATGAAGACTTCCAACCACCCAGCTCAGCAGAGCTTCAAGCTAAGAATGTGATGTTTTCCTAAAGTCTAAAGTCGATTAGGCTCTGTGAGAATTAGAAAGCAAGCCTGTTCGTTGATATTCGTTGATATAACTTTAGAAGCAAGGTAACACAAACTGCAGTTTTCAAATGAGAGCCAAGACTTGCCAGTCTCAGGGAGAGAAACATAATTTCTAGGTTTTGTTGAAAGTATTTCTTTCTCATCTCCCCTGTCGTCTTTCCTTCCGGAAGTCCCTTCCTTCCCCCTTCCTTCCCTCTCTTCCTGTTTTCCACTATTCAACAATCATCTAGAGACCATCTGTCACATGTCACAGCACATAGCCTAGAACAAACATGCACTAGGAAAGCTGGGACAAGTCCTCTCAACAAGTTCATGATCTAAGAGAGCTGCAAAGGTTAATATTATTATTGGGAAGGTTAATATTATTAGCATCTGGTCAGGTTCTAGGGTCACCTATAGGGGGTAAGCCTTTAGGCATGTCTGGGGGGGATTATCTAGATTAGGTTGGTCTCTGGGCCAATCTAAGGATTATCTAGATTAAGTAAATTAAGGTGGGAAGACACCCCCCTTCCAGGATTTAATTAAAAAGGAAAGTGGATGAGCACTGGCAGTCATTGCAACTGCTTGGGGAAGGCAGATGTAATAGATCAGCTACTTCTTCTCTTTTTAAACTTACCTTCCCCATCAAGACAGGCTTCCAAAATAACTGTGAGCCAAAATAAAGCCTTCTTTCCCTAGGCTTGTTTGTTTGTTTATTTATTTATTTATTTTGTCAGATACTTTGTTTCAGCAGTGAGGAAAATAAGTATCGAAAACAGCCATTGTAAACTATCTACAATATCTGGGTCAAAGGACTCATCTCTCAGATGTCTTCTGTGCCTTCCATGATTGTCTCTCTTCTGTCACTCCTTATCCGTCTGGAATTTGTTTCATCCAAGCAGCTCAGCATGTTTCTGTTGCTGCCACAATTGCAATGTTCTAATAAAGTTTTAAAGAAAATACCCATCCCTTTTGGAGGGCATTTAGTTATGTAAGGGACACCACCCACCCACACGCCTGGCTCTGAATAAAGGGCAAAAAGGATGAACAATGAGCTAAGGGGTTCCTGGAGGGCCACTGCTGTGAACTGCTTGCCTGCCTTGCTATGCTTTGATTATAATGTATGTGTTCTCTGAGGAGATCATTTGAAAGGAAGCGATTATAAATGAAGATGGAATCCATCTCTAAAATCGGCAACTATCAGGATTAACTTGAAGGGATTTGGGGGCAGTAAGGAAAGAACCCGCTTTCTACACTGTTGCAAGTCTTAAATGTTAATAAATTACACAGTCCTTGCTAACTTTGTATTCTCTTCAGAACAGATCTTAAAGGAAAGCACATGTGCACCACAGAAATGTTTCCCTCCTACAACCTCAAGCAGTGCGAGGGCTGCCACTCTTAGAACTTTTATTACTTCATGATAGCAACACGGAGGCTATGATTGAGTTAGCCTTCGCCTCACACGCATTCCGGATCACTCTGCCATTGCTCCGCTTGCCTGTCTCACCCTCAAGCGGCAGCTCTGCTTCGGAGTGATATTTTTCATTATTTAGAGTTTTCTGTAATTTTATCGTGTGATGTTAATATTTAATACTACCACAGCCCCAGAGGCATCTTTGTACAACTTTAAAATGCACACATTTTATTGTTCCCCCCCCTCTCTCTTCTCTTTTACAGTTTTAACCCTTTATGCCTCTAGTATTCAGAATATCTGAATAGAAGAGAATTCCTATGTTATTCAGGGAGGGTTCTGCTCTCTCATTCCTAACTATCTCTCACAAGCAGGCTTCCCTTTGAGGACATGACTCCCCCAATCCCGCTGTTCTTAGTTACCTATCAGCTACTATACAAGAAAAATGGTTAAATTGGTGGGACTCTTTAAGACAAACATGAACATCAATCACATCTATGCACATCAGAAATAAGTGTTATTTATGTGTAGACTTTTGTGCAAAGTTTAGATATTCCTAGAAAAACACAGCACTTGTTATTATATGCAAAAAATTGATTTCCAGATGCTTCTTTGTCTTCCATAGAGCGTAATGGTGTGGGAAGGTGTCAATATATATATATATATATATATATATATATATATATATATATATATATATTGCACTTGATGTGGTGAAGGAAGGCTTTGATCTGCTTGATGCAGAAAAACTATAGTCAGTAAACTCAAAGATTCCTGGATAGATTAGGAACACAATAAATACAGAGTGTGCAGAAACCACTTTGGGGATAACTGATCGCATATTGGCTGCCGATCACTCCATCATTGCTTCCATCCATTGACTGATATTTTAAACACAAAGAATGATAAGAAACAGCACACTATTTTACCATCAAGCAAAAGGACAATGGCGACCCTCTATATTTCCTCTTGAACTCACAGCCAGTCCCCCTCCACTTTTTTTAAAATTTTTTAAAACAGTTTTTTGTTTTTCTGACTTTCCTCAGGGCTATTTATTTTCTAATACCTTGTCCTGTTTTGTGTTTAATGCCTGGGGGTGGGGGGTGAGGGGGGAAAGAGAGACACCAAAGACATCTTTCTGCATTCAGTAAAAATAGGTCTGTGTTTCCCCTTCCTGTTCCTTTTCCATCCAGGCTGGAAGCAGGAGACAAGTGTCACAGGAAATGGAGACTGAAGCAGAGTGAGCCCTAGTTGTGGAGACTATGACAGAGACCTGGACACTCTCCTTTTCTCCCATTCTTCCCTCAGGAAAGGAAGAAAAGGTGACAGAGCCTAATTAAAACAGAAAGGAGCCACTGAGCCATTGCTTCAGGGCTGAGATTGCATGCCGCACAGGGAGACTTGCATTGTTATCTGGAGATTAAACCGCCAGTACCCGCTCTGGGTTGTTACTTTCCATACTGCAATGTGAACTTCAATGTCTAAACAAAATGCCAACGCTGTTGTTGTCCTTGTGGTCTGTTCAACCAGGTAGATGATAAAGGCTTTGAGACAGCTCATCTCCTTCCTCGAGAGACTTTGCTCCCTTTTCTCTGTAGCCGTTACTTAGTTTCCTTGTTGTTGCGATCAAATACTTGTCAAGAGGAGACTCTATGGAACAAGGATTTATTCTGCCTCTTGATTTGAGAGCACAGTGCAGCACAATGGGGAAGGTCACCCTCCTAGGAAGAACAGAGGTGGCAGTGGGAACCAGAGGCTACTTGCTCACATCTGGTGATCAGCTGAGAAAGAGGAAGCCAGCACTTCACTGGGGGTCTCCTTTTTGTTTTTATTCAGTCTGGGACCCCAATGCAGGGAACAGATGATACTATTTACATCTAGGGCAGGTCTTTACCCGAAACCCTCTATGGACACGTCCCAAGAGCCTCACTACTGCCAAACAAAACAAATTGAGAATCAAAATTAATCACCATAACCATCTATTGTATTCTTCGAAACATATTCTAACTCTAAGTGCCATGTGTATTTGACATTTGCAAACAAATAGCTTTCTTCAAATCCCCTCTGTCTCTCTTTTCTATTATGTACCCCATGGATTGATTTTATCTTGCCCATATATTCACTGCACCAATTCAGGGACACACTGCATGAGGGGTTCCCACACGGACTGATTTGGATGCTTTATACTGAGGTTGTACAGTTCGTCTGATGACCGCTAAAGTCTTTTATGGTGTCAAGAGAAAATTTCCATATGTAAAAAGGCTCTTGGGATTTTTAGAAAAGAATTAATTCAGAATCAAGGCTAGATTTTTTTGTCTTAATCCAATCTCAGGTAGTCTCCGTCACACAGGGAAACCATTCTCCCTAATCTCAAACTGAGATGTTATTTTGAAGCACATCATTAAATGGTAGAGAAAATTACAATTTTTGTAGTCCTATGAGTAGGAAGACAAAGTACATTATTTGCTAATGCCAGCTCTGAGCCTGTTCCAAAGATTTCAATATTCAAGTTCCAGATGAAACAAGGAGACAAAAAAAAAATAAAAAAGTTCTGCTTAGACAGTTTCCCAAACCAAAGTGACCTGCAACACAAAATGTGGTTCTATTGATACTTTCTTTGTTAAGAGTAACGAACATATGCAGAATGGTATAATGTGGCCCCTCAGAGCTGATAAGCTCTCCGAATAAGAACAGAAAGAGACAGTTCTTATACAGTTCTGTGTCTACCACTTGCCTTGAGGAAGCACTTAATGGCTATTACCATTAATAGTAACTGTCTGAAGTTAATTGGTTTATAATGAACCAGTTGATAATACTGCTGCTGAGATTGGAGTAGAACTAAAATAATTGAACTTGAGTTTCACAAAAATGACATGAATGTAGCTTAATCTTGATATTCTACTCATGTTGGGGGCAGCATTGGGGACTGAATGAAGGGACGACACCTGGGAGGCCCCTGCACTACTGTAGCTCTTCATAATGACATGCTTGCTCACTACACGTATTTCCTAGATGGCACATCAAATCCCACTTTGAAACCCATGGCTCAGTTTTTTATACCTAGTTCTGACCAAAGCATTCACCTTCCCACTTAACAACTTTCTGCGTTAATAGAGCTAGCAGGCATGCCAGAAAGTGTGACCCAGACAAAATCCTTGGGTTTGCCTCTACCTCCTCCCCCACAGTCTCTGTTATTTCTGCTTTTTTGGTTGTTAACACCACCATTCACTGAGATATCCAGACTTATAGCATAGGAATCTATCTAGAGTTTTGGGTTTCCTGTAACAGTTTTTCAGTATGTTTTACTGATTCGCTTTTAAACGCATGTCTTAAACCAAGCACGTATCACTAGCTCACTGAATGCACTGATTTAAGTCCCTGGGAATCTCTCCAGTGTCTCTCTGGTGGTTTGAATATGAGTGGCCCCAGAGACTAACGTTTGAATGCTTGGCTCACAGGGAGGTGCCCAATTAGGAGGTATAGCCTTGTTGGAGGAGGTGTGTCACTGTAAGGGCAGGCTTTGAGGTCTCCTATGCTCAAGCTACATCCAGTGACAGTCTCCTTCTGCTGCTTGTGGATCAACATGTAGAACTCTCTGCTCCTTCTCCAGCACCACGTCTGCCTGCATGCTTCCATGTTTTCCACCACGACGATAATGGACTGAACCTCTGAAACTGTAAGCCTGTCCCAATTGAAGGTTGCCCTTTATAAGACTTGCTATGGTCATGGCGTCTGTTCACAACAGTAAGAGCCTTATAGGGCCCTATTCTCTCACTCTTGTCCTGCTACTACCTTCTTACATCCAGCCAATTGATGGGTTCCTGGGTATGCAAATTAGATCGAGGCCTTCCCCACTGAACAGCTTCTCCAATGACTTACTCTACCCTGCCCTGCCCCACGTGGTCATTTTCTGGCCGAAGAATCTTTGTTAGGCCTTATCGTGTACAATTCCCCACCCCCAGGCTTCACCCACAGAGGCTCCTCTGATGCTTGCAACTGTCTTCCATGCTGTCTTTTCTTAGGATCATTCAAGTGTGTTGTAGCTCCTTTGTGGATTGAGAGGGACTCAGGTTTTGATGACTTGCTCTCTCACTTCAGTGACTGACTCCTTGTCCCTTGACTCTTCCTACACAGGTTCCTTCTTAGTTCCAAAGCTCTCTCTAATCCTTTCTTGCTTCCCCATGCTTTAATTCACAGTGCTCATTCCGACACATATCTAAGTTACATATTACATAATTTTTGTCATTGTGCTCCTGTTGCAAAGAACATAAGTCCCAAGAAATTAGGACCATTGTCTATAGCCCAGTGCCTAGAACAGTGCCTGCTGTATAATAGACAGAATATATTTTTTTTAAAAGATGTATTTATTTATTATGTATACAGCATTCTGCCACGTGTATGTCTGCAGGCTGGAAGAGGCACCAGAACTCATTATAGATGGTTATAAGCCACCATGTAATTGCTGGGAATTGAACTCAGGACCTCTGGAAATACAGACAGTGCTCTTAACTTCTGAGCCATCTCTCCAGCCCCAGACAGAATATTTTTTTTAAAAAAACAGAGTAACCACATGTCCTTCCTACTTAAAAATTTGGCATGGCTTTTCATTATCTGAAGAACTGAAGCTTAAGTTTATTCTAAGGCAAATGCTCTCGTGGCTTCCAGTTCCAAATCTTCTGATATGAGTATCAGAAACCATGGAGTAGCCACAGAAACCATGAACGTATAAAGGGGCCATGGGAGTGGGGAATAGCAGGGTATAGGTGATATGAAGAAGGAATTGGGAAAAATGGGGGGCTCTAACTGGGAGGGGGAGGTCAATAAAGAAGAAGGAGGAGAGGGAGCCTAATAACATCAAGGTTGTCTGATAAAGCCTCGTGAATCCTCTTTCATTCATATATGTATGTATGTATATATTTACTTCTATGTCAAACAATGTCCCCACAAGAACCATAAAGTGACAAAACCCTCAGTACTAAACACAAGACATCCCCACTTGAGTTGTTGGTCATGGTAGTCCAAGTAACTCCCAAGATAATGTAGGCTATTGCTGTTGCTCTTGTTTGGCTCTCAGAGTTGAAAGTAAGGAATATTGCTAAAGACTCCATACAGTTAGAGCACAGGACTCAGATGATTCGAGGTAGACCTAACCTGAAAGCCTCCTCCCTGATGTGTAGCTTTCACAGTACAGGAAGTACTATGCAAGCTGTAAGGGGATGGAAGCAATGATGCCTAGGAACCACAGCAGTGACCAGCATGGCAAGATATCCTCAAAGATGCACCGAGTGGCACTCGTATGTTTGCTGTAACTAATTGGGTTTAAGGCTCACTCTACGGGAGTGAAATCATGGCTGGTTCTAGAAACTTAGCCGACTACATGGGGCTCATAGGTCACAGATCTTAGAGGAGAACCTACTACATCACATTGCTAGACCAGTGCCATTTCTAACTACAGGCTAAAAGACATCCTTATCCCCACAGATAAGCATGGCTCTCATTCATCATCAACAAAGCTTCTCTTTACAACAAAATGGAGACCATCACAGAAAACCACAACTGGACACAAGGTAGAGGCCAAAGGATTGTGTGAAGCACAACCCCAGTAGATACATCAAGAGTATGATTTCTGCACGCAAGGCTCAGGGCAGAGCTCAGAAAAGGGTAGGAAGAACCAGAGGACCAGGGTAGGAAGATTTTAAGAGCCAAAGTACCAGAAAGTTTGATGTGAGACCATGTCTCCTCAAAATGGTGACCTAAACAATACCTGAACAATGCCAATATCCACAGAAACAATAATGTGAATGGTGAGAAATCACATTGGGTCCAACTCCTAGATAAGAACTATAGGCAGGTAATGAGTATTGAGAGAGGAAGACTTAGTTTCTCCTAGGGAGGAACCTCCTTGTCTTTGTTAGGGGTTTATTGCTGTGAACAGACCCCATGACCAAAGCAACTCTTATAAGGACAACATTTAATTGGGGCTGGTTTACAGAGGTTCAGACCATTATCATCAAGGTGGTAACATGGCAGCATTCAGGCAGGCATGGTGCAGGAGGAGCTGAGAGTTCTACATCTTCATCTAAAGGCTGCTAGCAGAATACTGACTTCCAGGCAGTTAAAATGAGGGTCTTAAAGCCCACACCCACAGTGCCACGCCTACTCCAACAGGGCCACACCTTCTAATAGTGCCACTCCCTGGGCCAAGCATATACAAGCCATCACACTCCTAATTAATTATTCAGCACAGAGTGGTCAGCCCTGAAAGCATATACACACAAACAATAAAAATGGGCTCAGCAGATTGTATTTATATATTTGTACATGTGTATATATATTGCAAATATATATCAATTGAGAAGAAGTGGGGAGTGACATGAAAAGCACTGGAGGGAAGGGACATGGGAGATGTGGAAAGATGAATGGGAAGGGGGAGGTGATGAAATTATACTTGACTTAAAAATATATTAAAAATCAAATCTTGTCCTATCAGACATTGCCCTTTGCTGAAGTCCCTCAGTCTCACTTTATACTCTCTCCAGCTGCACCTCCTTCAGGAATCAGTCACCCCACCCTACCAGGTCCCCACAATTTAGGGGTTCCACGGATGGATGCCCTCTTATATTTGTCTGGATGTTTGCCTCTCTTCTCTGGCAAGCTACAACCCACCCATCATGTATGTCACCCGATCCCCCTCCTCAGATTCTTCATTCATGCTGACCTAATGTTTCCCACCAAATCCTGCCATTTATTTTAGTTATTAGGATAAATTCCCCATTGTGTTGCATTTGGTTACTTATTTTCTGTTTTCATTGGCGGGGGGCGGGGTGCGGGGTGCGGGGTGCGGGTCCTTGTATTTACCTGCCCAGTTTGTGCTCCTAATACCTACAACAGAGACAGACCTACAGTCATCACGGAGTTAATTAACACTTGATAAATGAATAGATTTCTTTTGCTCATAATTCTCTTTAACCTTCCTCCATCACACTTTCCTTAGACACTCTCAATAAAGCACGAACAGCAGCAAAATTGTCAAAATCAGAGGCTGGGAGGTGGCCCAGTGGTGAAGAACATTTACTTATTGCTCTTCTGGAGGACCAAGGTTTGATTCTCAGCACCCACATGGTGGCTCACAACTGTCTGTGGCTCTAGTCCCTCAAGATCCAATGCTTTCTTTGCCTTTCATGGGTACCAAACATGACCTGGTGTACAGACATGCGTCAGTCAAACCCAGATCCATACACATAAACTAAAACAAATAAAACTGTCAAAATTTGCTTCTTTGGAACTTTGGAGCAGTGAGTTGTGGGGTATTTTAACTTGCCTCAGCTCCATAGCATCCCTGAAAACGCGTAGCTTTGCCTTCATGGCAGCTGTGAGAACCAGCATCCTGGAAGTGGAATCAAGCCTATCCTTAGGATATTTGTGGAAACAGCAGCAGCAACTGGTATGTGCCAGAGCTTCTAGAAGTGGTGATATTGTTAAAGGCTTGGGGGGGGGGGAATAAACACACACACACATACACAGGAAAAACTGTCAATTTATATGTGAGATTTTGGCACGTGAGATGTCTACAGAGATGTAACTGGGATGGCCATGCACATGTGCATGGCTATGCAAGTGCCCAGGGACCTAGCAAGCCCTAATTACTTGGCTCTGGTTGACTTTGAGGTTCTTTGCAAGCTTAATGAAAAGGCCAACTGTAAACAGTCTGCTAGAGCATTGAAGGTATACACCAATACACCAAGAGCTGCTTGCAGTGGTGCATAGACTTCTTGGTTCGAGATAAGATGTGGAGCGTGCCTAGCATCTACTGGGTCATAGGTTCAATCTCTAATACAGAGAGGAGAAAAGAGAGAGCAGAGAGGAGAAAGGAAAAAAAGCAATGGAGAGAGGGGGAGAGAGAACTGTAGAACTATGAAAATCGCCACCTTATATATTAAACATGTATAGAGTTCAATAAGAGACTGGAAATATACTATAAAAAATAAAATATGGCTCATACACGGGGAAAGAAGGCATCATTAGTAACTGTCCCAGAAGAAGGGCTTGCAAGACTGAGGCTGTAAACCATCCACTGTACTTATAGTCAAGTGACTAAAGAAACCATTGTTAAATCATGTCTTGCAAAGAGTTAAAAGCTGACAAACAGTAGAATAGAGGTCCTGAAGTTGAGCAGAATAACAACTGCCTGAAAGTGTCCCTGTTGCACTCAACATAGAGGGAAGGATGCACGCAAACTCCAGTGTAGTCCGGATGAGATGGAAGAGCTTGAGGAACAAAGGGGAAAAGGAATGAAGAAAATTAGCGCTAGAGAATTACATCATAAAGGGCAGTAACAAAGTCTTGTCTATTAAGCCAGCTAATGGGGTCATTATAGGACCACTTTAGCCATCCCTCAGTAGCCTCTGAGACGGAGTCCAGAACTTCCTACAGATCACAGAATCCCACATATAAATGGAAGTGTGTGTAACCTGTGCATACCATACCATATAATTTAAATAATCTGGAGATTATCTATAATACTCAAATACAGTTTAAGTGCCACACACATAGTTTTGCATTCTATTGCTTAGAAAATAACAGGAAAACATCTGCCCGTATTCACAGTCAAAAAAGACTCAAATATTTACGATCCTGGCTGGTTGTATTTGTGGGTATGGAACTCAAAACATGAGGGACTGATTGTATGCACACATGAGTTGTACTTCTACACACTAATAATGACCAATTTGGGAATGAAATTTTGTATCATGAACAGAATACTTAGGAATAGACTTTTTAAAAAGAGAAATGAAATACTATCATATTGAAAATTACTGAATATCATTGCAAGAAATTAAATAATGCCTAATTAAAGAGAATGAGTTTATTTTCATGTGTGAGAAGACTACATATTGTTAGAATAGTAATGGTTCGCAGATTTTTTGTTTTGTTTTGTTTTGTTTGAGACAGGGCATCTCTGTGTAACCCTGGCTATCCTGGAACTCACTCTGTAGACCAGGCTGGCCTCGAACTCAGAAATCTACCTGCCTTTGCCTCCCAAGTGCTGGGATTAAAAGCGTGTGCCACCACTGCCTGGCCTGGTTCTCAGATTTATCTATAAATTAAATGAATTCCCCTTGGCAAAATCTCAGCTGTCTTTAGTTGTAAAAATTAACAAGCGATTCTTAAAATTCACATAAAAATATAAAGAATTCAGGATAGTAAAAAGAAAACTTTGAAGGAAAAAAAAGTGAAGAACTCAAACTTTCTGATTTTAAAACTTATTACAAAGCCACATTAATTAAAATAGGTTGGTACTGGTATACAGATTGCTATACAGTGCCAGGCAGTGGTGGCACATGCCCTTAATCCCAGCACATGGGAGGCAGAGGCAGGTGGATCTCTGTGAGTCTGAGGCCAGCCTGGTCTACAGAGTGAGTTCCAGGATAGCCAGGGCTACACAGAGAAACCCTGTCTCAAAAAACTGACAAAGAAAATAAAAGTTGGCTATACAGATCAATGGACTAGAAATGCAAGTTGAGAAACTGACTCTTATACTCAATTAATTTTCAATAAAAATGTCAAGATAGCTTTATGGAGGGAAAAGAGGGTCCAAAAATATTCTGGACAAAAGATTAATTAAACAAAAAGAAGAGATAATACAATCAATAAATAAACAATGGTAATAAGCAAATTTTTTTCAAAAGAAGTACAAATATACAATAAACACATGTAAAGTGTTGAATGGCGGAGCCATTAGTGAAATGCAAATCAAAACTGTGTTGAGCAGTGACCACTAACATGAAAAGCCAAAACACCAAAAACACAAAAACAAAGACAAAAACAAAACAATACAAAACAAAAACCCCAACCAACCAATGCTGGTAAAAAGGTAGAGCGAAAGGGGGACTTACTCACTGCTGGTGGGAAAGTAAATTACATTAGTTCAGTTTCTATGGGAAGCGATAGAGAGGCTCCTCAAAGAGTTGGAAGCAGAGCTTGTATATGGTTCAGCCATAGCAGTCCTTGAGGTGCGCACCCAACAACAGTTTTCTACAGTCACCTCCATGCTCAGGGTTACTGTGCTATTAGTCATAGTAGCCAAACTATGAAATGAGCCTAAGTGCCTATTAACAAATCAACAGTTAAGGAAAATGACATACATGCGTGAGTGCACACACACACACACACACACACACAGAACCTATAGGTCTGTGACAAATGGATGGTCAGTTCAGAGGGGGAAAATGAACCCTTGCCTCCTAAGACATCCTAAAATTGCAACAAATTGTGGAAAACACATAAGTAAATCATTAAGACATGGATTGGGGTGATTGCTTCTTTCAGAGGATCAAAGGAACAACTAATAAATGATTAAAAAGCCCATAACTGTATTTAATAAAAATTAAAAAGTTTTGGGAGTCAAAGGACAGGATTAAGAAAGTGAAGACTAGAAATGAAGAAAATATCTGGCAAAAGATTTTGCCTAGTTTATATAGTTAATTATTATTGCCCAACAATTAGAAGGTAATCCAATTTTTAAATAGGCTAAGAATTTAGACAAATTATTCTTCAAAGGGATATGCAAATGACCTGTGAATCCATAAAGGCTCACCTTCACTCACCATTAAAGAAAGACCAAAACAAAGGCACAAAGAAATAATACTTGATTTCCACTAAAGCAACTGAAATGAAGGACAATAACAAGTGTTGTCCAAATAAATAGAGACATTTTCAGCCTCACGGTAAACTGTAGCAAAGTGAAGCCACTTTGCAAGACAGTACTGCACTCTTCAGAAAGTTAAATTTAGCAAGACCACATGAGCCAGCACTTCTACTCAGGAACATAACCAAGAAAATTGCAAGAAGCATTCACAAAATAATTCATAAATGTCCCAGGCAGCATTAAGAGGCAAGAATGTTAATAGCCAGGACACCCATCAACTGGTGATCAAATGAATCACAGAATAGGTAAGTAGTATTGTGTCTGTACAAAGGAATAGAAGTCTGCCAATAACATTAAGAGAAGGGCTTATGGTACACTCTAATATGGATGAACTTCGAGAAATTATGGTCTAAAAGAAAACAGGAAGAGCGGCTGTCAAATGATTCTATTTTTATGTAGGGGAGACAGGGAATGGAGAATTGTTTGAATAGGGGGTGTGAGGCTCTTTTTTAGGATGGCGAAGTGGTCTAAAGTCAGGTAGTAGGAGTCGCAATTCTGAAGGACCACTCCACTGTGACATGCCTTTTCAAAAGGTAAATTTAATGGTTAGTGGATTTCACCAAAGTGTTTATGGAAAACAACATGGTGGATTTTGAGCATAGGTGGTTCTCTCCTTTCTTACCCTTGTCTATTTGTATAATTCAGAAGGTTCTGTGCTACTGGTAACTCTGCCAGAAAATGATGGTGACAGTAAGTGACATTTCAGGAATGGCTTTTAAGGCACCAGAGCAATAGCCTGAGGATAATGAGTTGTTAGGTTACTCTCTTATCCCGGGAAGGGAAGCCAACCTGATTCTGTCTATCATGGACCCCGGTGACTTAAGTTGTTGATGAATGTTCTATAAAGCGGAACGTCCCCTGCTATGCTTTCAGTCTTCAGTTCAATCAACAGCAGCTCTCACACTCATGTTTTGAACACACCTAAAGGAAAAATTTAAAATCTGGAGAATTTGAGGTCTTCTGCTCACTTGCAAAAGAAGGACTCCATTGTCCATATGTGTAACCCGGAAATTTCTTATATTTCTTTATAATAATAAGAGTTATATTTCTTTAAAAGGAGTCACTTTCCCCTACAACAGGTTGGTTATAATTCTGCACACTCTTGGGAAGGGGCACACCGTAAGGGGCACACTGATCTTATTAAGTCTAAATCTACATAGCGTTCTTCAGTGGTTGCTCCAAAGAGCTCGCTCAGTCCACTAGTTTAACAAATCCCACCGACCTCAGCCTTCTGGACTCTCATGGGCTACAACCCCTCTGCCTCATCTGCCTTCTCCTCACTACAAAGCCCTCCTTTGACACCCTCAGGCTCCAGGAGGGGACCATGGTTTATCACAGAGCACTGCATGCTCCTCCTGGCTTTGAGTGCAGTTTTCTTTGCTGTACCCCTACTCTAGACAGGCTGCACTACCCAATAACCTGCGCTGGCACGCGGAAGAGGAACACACTGTCTTTAGTCACAGGCGCTTGAGTAAGAAGGGAAGTTGTTTGGTATGCGGTACGGTCATCCTGTCTGCCAGAAGAGCTCACAACTAAATGGGATCATTTCATTCCCGGATGCTCAGCCGCTCAATAATACCTTTGTTTTTTGTCTTCCCCAAACCAATCTTAAATTTGTGAAAGGCATCAAGTTTGAGGAGTGGCAAGTGACAAAGCCCAAAGGCTGTTGGGAATTATTGGACATGGAACAGCCTGTAAAATCTGTGTCTGCAAAGTCTTACACAGGGCTGGGAGACATGATCATCTGCCCGTAGCTTCCTGATAATACCATAAAACATACCAAGTGAAAGTCATCATCATCATCATTATTGATAAACATTTCTCAAACTAGTTTTTTTTCTGAATATTGATTCCTTGTGATGTTAATATGTATTCTTGGAAGCTGCAAAAGTTTTCATGGTTAAATAAATCTGTGAAATTTGGAATAAGTCAAAACAAACTGCCTTTTCTCCTATAGGGCTTCACTGAATCTTCAATAATGCTAATGTGGTTTGATATTCTTCTTAACAGACTATGGTAGACCACCTTATTTTAAATCTACAATTGTAATTTATTTAGTAACCTAAAAATTGCTTTAATTAAAAAAATTATTTTGTGTACCCACCCAACATGCTGTACTTTTAAATTTCAGTTTATTATGGTACTGGATATAACATGAGTTCCACCCACTAAGAAGGGTTTTAAGCATGGAGCATATCCCTGTTGCCTATCGGTATGATGAGCAGTGGGTCTCTAAGCCCTGTTCATCTTGCATAACTGGAACTTTGGCCTGTTGATTAGTAGCTGCTGTTTTGCCTCCTGGCAGTCCTAGTAACCAACAACCTTTGCTTACCCTGGTTCTGTGCATTGGACTATTGTAGATCACCTCATGCAGGTTTGGAATCGTGCCTGCTTGCCTTTCTGTGACTGTCTTGTTTCCCTCAGTGAAATGTCCTCACGACTCCTCTGTTTTGTCCCAGATTGCAGACTCCGAGACAGATCTTTTAAGAGCCTGAATGCTGTGCTTTCCACACTTTACCCTTGTATCTGTTGATAACGGGTGTAGATGACTTACCTGTGGTGCATATCAAGAATAGGATTGCTACAAACATAGACAAGATCTTTTTAGATTTTGATTTCATCTACTTACGGCATAACAATCTGGAATTGGGATGGCTGGATCATATTGTATTTCCATGTTTACAATTTGGACGACTGTCACACTGTTTCTACAGAGGCTACAGCATTTCTGTCATTTCCATCAAAAGTGTGTGCAAGGTTCAAAATTTTCCTCGTCCCTGACAGCACTGGCTGCTTTTTCCCCCTTTGGAAGTAGGCATCCTGGCAGGTGTGAGGTGATATCTCATGTGGTTTTGATTTGCATTTCCCTGATGGTTAGTGACACTGAACATTTTTTTCATACACCCGTGGTCATTTGTACATTTTTCTGTGGAGAAATGTCCAGCCAAATCCTTAGCCCTTTTAAGAAATGTATTATTCATTTAAAAACATTGACTTGTAGGAGCTCTATTTGAATTTTCCAAGATCAGCCCCTCGTCTGATGTGTGGTTTTCAACATGCCCCTTGCTCAGCTGGCTGCCTTCACTGGCTGCCTGCTTCCTTGGCTGTGAATAAGTTCTCTGTTTGATGTACTAGTCATGGATCTTTGCTTTGCTCACCTATGAGTTTACTGTTGCATCCATGAAATCATTGCCAACACAATTGTAAGGCAGCTTCTTACGCCACGTTTTCTTCTATGAGTTTTACAGTTTCAGGACATATTTTAAGCATAAAATAGTTGTTTTGATGTCATGTTTGTGTCTGGGTGACAAGAGTCAATTTTGTTCTTTTGCATATGGATGTCCCAGTGCCGTTTGCTGAAGTGATTATTCTTTTTAAAAATTGTATATTATTATTAAATATACAATTTAATATTTACCACTTAATTAAGTGGTAAATATCAGATATATATATATATATATATATATATATATATATATATATGGACTTATTTAATGGCCTTTTATTCTGTTTTATTATTTTATATGTCTGCCTTTATTCTAACATCATGGTGTTTTGCTTGCTGTAGCTTTGTGACATATTTGGACATCAGGGAATATAAAGCCTTCAGTTTTACACTTCTTTTTCATTAGCTATAGGTTTCAGAATTGTTTTGTCTACTTGTGTAAAAAAATATGTATCAGTAGCATCTTTAGAGGGTTTGGACTGGTTTTATTGATTGCTTTGGTGAACACCTGTATCTCAGGAGTGTAGTGTAGTGTTTTGTGAAAGAATTTGTGAATTGGGGGTTTTAGATTCATCTTGCGTGAACTACTACAGCATTTAAGAGAGAAAACTCAATAAGCAGGACTTGCATCTATTTGTTGGTCCTCTCCAAATTTATTTCACTTAGACAAAAATATTCTTGCTGTAAATGGCATTGGGAAAATTAAATGAAATGTTATATACATACTAACAGAATCCTATGCACTTAGGGGGCTACAATAAATGGTACCTACACTTGTTTATAGAAAAAAAAAGATAATTTAGTCACTCCTTTTCAAATATCAAGCAAGCGTGTTATTTTAACTTTTGGTTAAATCAGCAATGTCTTCTAGGTGATCTAGGAAAGATGAACACATATGCAATATTCAGTCCAATTTTAATGACTCGCAGGATTTTTATATTCTAATTGTTGAGGTAAGGAATAGGAAAAGAACATCTCTCAAGAGTTCATACAGTATTCGTCAGCCTTATGAAGTAGAAATTACCCGACTCCATCTTATTGATGAGTGAACTTAAGTGAATTCCCCAAGTTCATGCAAGGCATATTAAATGGCAGAGCTGGGGTTCAAATCCAGGTGGCAGAACTCTAATACTAGCATTCAGTCTATACTGCCCCATGCTGCCATCTTTCCAACTTAGTAGCTCCTTCTCATGTGTACCTGAGAGGTCTCTATTGAGAGTATTTTATTTCTTGTCCATTTTTAACAAGCAATTTGCCTACTCAGTGCAGTGGCCTTAATTCAGTCTTACCTCAGTGGTCTCTGTTAGACTTTACCTCATGTTCAGATACAGGAAAAGATTTCATAGTTGGAAGCAGAGCTGTATTTTGACAGGGTCCTCTTCACAGCAGGTTGTGGTGAGGGAAAGCATTGTTGCTGAGATACTGGCTTGAGTTCTAGTCAAAAGCCCCAACAAACAGGCTCTGAGCTGTCACTCGCTCCATGACAAGACACTGCACTTCAGGGTTTAGTTTTTCTGTTCTGGATGGCCCGTAACAATTTGACTGACTGATTTTTGACTTTTAAATTTATGGTAGTGTGTAAGTGACACATATCCAGTAGAAACTTCAATTCCAATTTTTATCTTTTTCCTTGCTGGCAATATCCAATACAATACTCTCTCAAGATGCTGGGCAGTGGGAAGGAGCTGCAGCTCTCGATCAGCCACATGATTCCTATGGGAAACAACAATGCTCTACAGTGCACTGGGCTGCTAAGCTGTGATGTTATGTAGGAAGGTATATTAAGATATATGTTTGGTGTATGATATTTTCAGCCTGTAATGGGCTTAATGGGATGTAATCTCATAATAAGTTGAGACACATTTATATTTGTTCAGCCTCCTTCTCCTTCATGAACTCTGAAAGATAGATTAAATATTTTATTGGCTCTCTATGGCTGCAGTTGTAGCACTGAAATAGAATGTACACACTAGCATCAAGCAAAATGATTCACTGAGGTGAGGAATACTGAATTTCCATTTACAGACTGTGTGTGTGTATGTCTTCATGTGTGAACATGTACATGTGGAGGTCAAAGGTCAATATTGGGTGTCATTTCTCAGACAGTTTTTGCTTTGTGTCTTAAGATAGGCTTTCTTATTGGTCTGGGTTCATCACCTGGGCTAGGATAGGATAGGCAGTGAGCAAGCCTCCAGGGATCCTCTTCTCTCCAACTCCTCAGAGCTGGGATTACAAGCATGTGCCACCATGCCTAGCTTTTTGGTGCAGATACTGAGGATTGAACCCAGGTCTTAG
Organism: Rhynchomys soricoides; assembly: GCA_019843965.1. NCBI lineage: Eukaryota > Metazoa > Chordata > Mammalia > Rodentia > Muridae > Rhynchomys > Rhynchomys soricoides. The sequence continues at coordinate 7,515,463 of JADRCH010000033.1, read as the reverse complement.
TGCTTGCTGCATAGTAAGCATTTTACAGCCTGCACTGTCTATTAAGGCCCTATTTATAGTAATTTTATGGTGAATTTGGCTTTACTTACTAGTTCGTATGTCTTTGAGGGGAAATTGCTTTATATGCCTACTTTTTCTTTGTTTTACCACCTACGATAGCTCCTGCTATGTGCTGCATAAATACTGATTAATTATGCAAACAGAAAATCAGTTTTGAGAGTACTGTACATTAGAATCATTATTGCTAACATATGTTGAATTCCGATGGGTGTCAGCAGAATCTTTTAAAATCTTAATCAAGTGACATGAGCAAACAGTCCTAACTGACACTGATAGGAGCTGGTTCTCAACTGGCAGCCCATCTTCCCTGGGAACTGCCTAATGAGGCATGGTTGAGCTCCACTCATGGGAACTTAGACTCCACTGTAATGAGATGAGATCCAGGACTCTGTGAGATCCATGGACTGGAAAAGAATGGTGTTTGGGAAAACCTGAGAATCTGAGAATTTGAGTCTGTTAGTGGAATTGTGAAAGATTCTCTAGTACCCTGTTTCCTTAGGATTGAAGTCTTGGGAGAACACACACACACATGCATACACACAAACAGAGAGAGGTATTATTACATCATCATCATCATCATCGTTGTCATCGTCATCATCATCGTTGTTGTTATTCTGAGTCCTTTAAGTGAATATGTGAGCATTTAAGATTCCCTAGCACAGGTTCACTAAGAATAGACCATGCCACAGAAACCTGACAATTCCCTGGAAGGAAAGGCTGAGGACATTGACAAAGGCAGAGTAGGAGATGAACTTCTAAGGAGCTTAATGGTTAGGAAAGAGAAGAATGCGTTGCCCATGAGTAATGACTTGGAGAGGTCTTGGTGGAAAGACCAACCATGGAGGTTAATGGTAAAAAATCTGTTTTGACAGAGTGGTCAGGGCCAACACAAGAAAACAGTCCACAAAATCAACTGACCAAGACTCAAGAGGATTCACAGAGATCAGAGAGCCAATGAGTCGGACAGGTCCTCTGCATGTATGTTATAGTTGTACAGCTTGGTATTCTTGTGAGATGCCCAACAATAAAAGCTGAGTGTCTCTGGCTCTCTTGCCCACTTGTAGGACCCTCTTTCTCCTGCCGAGATGCCTTGTCTAGCCTTTGGTGTGATGGTGTGTGTCTGGTCTTATTGTAGCTTGTTATACCATTTGGTTGATGGCCCTGGGAGGCTGCTGTTTTCTAAGGGAACGCAGGGGTAGGAAGTGGAAGTGAGGGTAGTGGATCTGGGGAAGAGAGGAGATGGGAGGGAGAGACTAGGGTGAGGGGAAGTGAGGAAGGGGAAATGCAGTTGGGATGTGTAATATATAATGATGATGATGATGATGATGATGATGATGAAGAAGGAGGAGGAGGAGGAGGAGGAGAAGTCATGTTTGAGTTTCAGCTCAGTGGCCTTATATACTGTCAGTGTGAGGTGGGCTCTCTTTAAAACACTCATGGGCAAGCAGTATGTCTTGGTTGGATTATGTGGTTAATGAAAAGGCAAAACTTTATCAGATCAGATCCAGACTTTTCGAAGCTGACTCCCCATCCCCTTTTCACCTTGGGCCTGTTAAATTGTTGAGAGGTTCCAAATTAGATCCAAACTGCATCTCTGGATGAGAACTGTGAGTGATCACTGGCTAATACTAGCCTAGAGTATATGGAATTTGCACTTTCTACAAGAATGTCTTTGAGAAACCTTGTTAGGATCAGGCATATGTTACTAGCATTAAAATTTTCAGAGAATCACAGCGAATAACCTCTAAATAAGACAATATTAATTTCCATTCTGAACATCAATTCCTCATGTGTGGGAGTTATCTGTTTGCATTGCATACAAATGCGGGCGTTGCTCTTCTGGGCTTGCTAACAGTTTGGCCTCCACAGTAGCTGGAGCTTCTTTTGTGTCAGAAAAGAATTTGCTGAGCAGATGCATAGTGTGTCAAAGGTCACTGCAGTTAATCTTTCTAAAACAGAATTTCAAACCATCTCAGTGCCCTGTGCTACAATCCCACACCTCAACACTCAACAGTCTTGCGTTTCCCGGAGTCAGGCAGGCAGGACCTCTAGTGGCACCAGTTAGCTAGCAGTCAGCAGCATTACATGTTACATTTCTCTCAAATACTGGTTGATGATATCCACCTTTACCTCCTCCTGTACTTTCCAAATAACCGAACTTTGTGCAGCCCAAGTTTCTGATGTTCAAGTTGCCACATGTTCGATCTGTATACACATTTCTTAGAACACTCACAGAGAATCACTTCCCACCCACCTCTGCTAACTGGACACTTGAGAGCTTGCTTTTCTTTGGATCTAGAGTGTACCCACAAAGGCCTGTGTACTGTGTTGCCAGCCTGTGGCTCTACTGGGAGATAGTGGACTCTTTTTGAGGTAGGTCCTAGTGGAAGAAAGGTATGCTAGGGGGTGTGTCTTTGAAGCAGATGCCGAAAGCCCAACCCTTTCTCCTCTCTCTCCTGGGCTTTCCTGATGCTATGAGCAAGCAGTTTTATTCTACCACAACCTCCCATTGTGATGTGCTTCTTTGTCACATGCCCCAGAGCAAGGGAGCCACAGCACAGAAACATTTGAAGCCATAAGCCACAATAAACCTTTCCTCCTCTTAGGGTTGTTTACCTCAGGCATTTTGTCACAGTAATGTAAAGCTGACTGACATAGACATCTTTTTGTTGTTGTTGTTGTTTTTTGAGACTTTATTTACATTTCAAATGTTTCCCCCTTTCCAGATCTCCCCTTTGCAATCTCCCTATCCCTTTCCTCCTCCCCCTGCCTCTATGGGGGTATTTCCCCACCCACCCACCCACTCTCGACTTCCCTCCTTGGCATTCTCCTATACTGGGGCATCTAACACCCTCAGGCCCAAGGGCATCTCCTCCCCCTGATGGCTAACAAGACCCTCCTCTGCCACATATGTGGCCATCACCATGGGTCTCCATGTGTATTGTTTGGTTGGTGATCCAGTCTCCAGGAGCACGGGGGTGGGGGGTGGGGGGTCTGGCCAGTTGACACTGTTGCTCCCTCCATGGGGCTGCAAACTCCCTCAGCTCCTTCAGTCCCTTCTCCTACTCCTCCATCTGGGATCTCACGCTCAGCCCAATGGTTGCTGTGAAGTGACTCTTGGGTATTCCGAACTTTTGGGCTAATAACCACTTATCAGTGAGTACACACACTGTGTTCATTCCTTTGGGACACAGACATCTTAAAGTAATGCTGAACATAAAGAACATGCTAAGACCACCAAAAATAAATCAATTAACCAATCAGTCAATTAATTAATTGATTAGTTAATCAATCAACCAACCAATCAATCAATTCATTAGAAATGGAGCTTTGCTATGTTGCCCAGGCTGGACTCAAACTCCTGGGCTGAAGTAATCCTATCACTCTAGCCTTGTGAGTACCTGAACAGGCATAGCCACCATAACTGATTTCACTGAATGCTTCCAACCACTTCTTAACTTTCACGCTACAAACTTCCTCTAACATTCCACACTGACACCTCAATAGTCACTAGCCTCTGAGTTTGGTCTTGGAAACAGTAATGAAAAGTGAGTTTGGGAAATGCTCTATCTGGAAAAGATGCATGGGAGAATTTACTGGTATTTGTGGTGGCCAACCCTGCGCAGGTCTACAGTTATGTCTGACCCCTCTCTTTTGCTGGCTGGTCTGCAGAGGGTCTACTGGGTGCAAAGGACTGGACTCCATTCAGGCAGGTATTCTTCAACCTAACAGAACCACTCTTCAATCCTGCCAGACTCCCTGGTGGGGTGGTGTTGGGTTGTGTGCGTGCAGCTAGACAGGAATCTGGTCCTGGGGTTATTGATGCCTGTGTTGGCATGGGAAGATCTACTGTGGGGAGATGAACAGGGGATGAGGAAGAGAAGTCTCTCCTTTCTTCTGCCTCTCACCTGGGAATTTAGTATATTCTAGTTCCAAGTTCACTAGGTGCCTAGATGAGAAATCCTCCTTCAGGTTCAATAAATACTTGTTCAATGTCCAAATGAATTGGACACGTGAAAATGCATGAGCAAGAATGGTCTTTGGAAACAATTTAACATCTACTATCAAGAGATAGGCAGATCATAGAGATCCACTTGGTGGAACAAATCATTTTAAAAACCATATAGTAAATACTTAAGGACATACACAACTGTTCAAAGTGTGTGGTTAAGAGAAAAGATTAAGATACCAGAATACATGGGTATAGGATAAACCTCCAGGCACAAAGCAAAACCAGTCCATTTCCACTTACTGTGGTGGAATCTAGAAAGTCACTGTAGATGCCTGAGTTGGTCATTGCTGAGTCACTGCACATATAGCAAATACAGGAAATTCAGGGTTAGGTACCTGTGAGCCTTTTGCTATAATATTTCAGGCAATCAATCAATATCTGGTTTTCTTTTTTATTCCTTGTATTCAACCCTAGGTCTTCACACATGCTACGTAAGTGTTCACCATTGAGCTACATCTCCAGTACTCATTGTCTTGTTTTATGTGCATTCCTGTTTAAACATCTTCTATAGCATATAGACTATTGATCCATTAGCACTCAGCTCAAGCTACAGCTGTGCAATTCTCACTTTAATCACAGATATATTTTTCTTTAAGAGACATTGCAGCCCTTTTACGCTTGGGGACACTAGTTAACATGTCAGTGCTGTCTTGGAGTGCCATTTTAATCAGTGAAATAATGAACAAGCTGCACAAAGAAGGGAACAGGATGACACTAAGTGAACCACAAGAAAGACATCCTACCAGTATCAGAGCAGAAACAAGGCAATGCCACCTTCTTTAACCTCCACAGGGAATGTGAACATTGGCCAATTGTGCTCCCTAAGGCTCTGTGCATGCACATGCCCACAAGTGATGAAGAACACAAGAGAATTGTTGATTTAGGAGTTGATATTACATTTTAGTGAGTAGGTATCATTGTTTCAGATGCATCCCCGCAATGCCTGTGGGTCCGTAAAGGGCATGGAGATAAGCCACTCTGGAGACACTTTTAGGGAACAGGGTGAACAACTACTTATATAGTGGAAGCCTATGGACTGTGATTGGTTAATACATTACCTCAGACAGAACAGTGCATGCTCATGCCACCAGGGTCTCTGTGTAGATGAAGAACATAAAAGGAGACACGGAGAGTACAAACTCATTCACAGGCTAACTATTGGCTGCTCACACTACCTCAGAATTCAGTCTTCTGGGAATACTCAAGAGCATGGTGTACCACACTCTTATTTAGAAGTGCAGTATTGTATGTCAGGCAGGCTGACCACCAGGTCATGCCTGCATTTTCTCCTACAAGGAGGTAAATCTGTGAATGTAGAGTCTCCAAATAATGAGGAATGATGATCTATGCTTTGAGCATAGACAGCAGAAGGCAAAGATGCTTCCAGAGTGGAGGCATTGTGGGCACATAAGCACCAATATTTTTAATGTAATCTTCTAAATTCCCAAAATTAATTTGGCTCTTTGGCTAGCTGTGTGATGTAGTAAGATTAAAAATACAAAAAATGTCTAAACTCCAAGTACGGTGGTTCCAACACATTGAGCTGTAACTTTGAAAAGTATTTTTAATTCCCTCATATTTTTGAATGGATGATGTGGTGTACCGTCAGGAACAAGGTAAGTCTCTGAGCGTGGACTCAATTGGGCTGGAAGGGAGCATAAACATAAGCACGAATATGACTTAGCTCTACAAACATGTGTCACCTCTTGGTTAGCTTCAGCCCTTGACCATCCATTCATCCTGCTACACATGGCCAGGTGCCCCTGCACGTCTACCTCAATCACAGCTCTTCAGTCATCTCACCCCCTATAGTATACCTGCATGTATCTGCATCTCCAACTTCATTTTAAACTCTGGAAAGTCAAGGACTCAGTGTTGCTTGTGCACTCTTGAGTTAGGCTGCGTATGGTATTGCTTGGTACACAGGGAAAGTCAAATAAGTATTTGTTCAACACATAGTGACACTGTCATGCTCCGAATATCTCTACAGAGAAGGACCTCTGTTAGAAAAGTCACCATTAAACCAGAAGTCAAACCTCCTGCAAAAATGCACAGGAGTAAAAATGAGAAAGTTACAGTCTTAATTCAAGGACAATTTTTTTTTTTTTAATAGTCAAGTAAATTGAGATAATAGAAGTCAGAAGCTGGTATGTCCGAAAAACAAACACGGTTCTCACAGTTGCACACACTGCTGGGTGATTCCCTGGCTTATGATAACTGGGCAGTACATAGCAATTTCCTGAAGTGATCATACACAGAAAGCTCAATTTCTGAAATCTGTAAGGTGGATTGGATTCAGCCTTGAATCGACTTCTTTCCAGATCTTAGGATGTTCCACTGCAGGGTGTGATTCTATAAAATGATAACTGTCTTAATTATCTGTAGCTATTATAGCAAACTGCCACAGCTTCATGGTTGAAAACCATACAACTTTAATCTTGTAGCTCTGTCCATCAGAAACCTGGCATGGATCCCACTGGGCAAAGATCGAGGTGTGAGCAGGGCACACACTACACCAGAAGTTCTAAAACGAGAAGCTACATCCTTGTAGTCTCTAGAGGCTGCCTGTCTTCCATAGCTAAGGACCATCATCTTTCAGCTTAAAAACATGAGTTATTTACAAACTACCATCCCTTTGGTTTTTTGGTGTGTGTGTGTGTTCTCACGTGCACACACGCGCACATATGTATGTAACATAGCATGCATGTGAAAGTCAGAGGACAACTTAGTGGTGGTCTTGGAGATCCAACTTAGGTGGATGGGCTTGGCAACAAGCACTTTTAATTGCTAATTCATCTCCCTGGCCCCTACCTCCTCTCTCATTTTTAAGGAAATATTGTGACTATACTGGATCCCCTGGGGCAAATCAGAATTTTTTTAAAAAAGTATTTTAAGGGTAACCGCTAATAACATTAGTTTCTATCTGCAGCCTTAATTTACCTTCACACAAACACACTCACAAAGTGCAGGAATTCGGTCATAGACATCCTTGGAAGCTGCTGCTCTGGAGCCACAACAGTGCAGCAAGTCACTTAAGAAACTCAGTCTCTGGCATCTGCGGAGATGTCTTATCATTTAATCGTATTTTAGGTGCTTATCTTTCAAGAACAAGGAACTGAGGTGAGTCCCCAGGTCCCATGTTTTATAAAAGCCAGGTGTCCCGGTGCATGCTTCTAATCTCAGTGCATGGGAGGTAGAGAGAAGCACAACCCAGGGCTCACTGGCTAGCCAAACTAGTCTGCTAGGTGAGTTCTAGGCCACTGAGAGGCCCTGTTTTGTTTTTTAAATTGGTGAACAGCAATTTAAAAGCCTTTGTTCCCCACATACATACATACATACACATATATACACACATATAACATACATATATACACACATACATACACATATATATATACATACACATACATACACATATATGCACATATGTGCACTTATACAGCCACGAATACATATACGCACACACACACCACACAAGAAACCATGTCACTAGCTCAAATATTTCCCTTCCCTCAAAACAAAAGGAAAAAAAAAAAACAAAAACAAAAACAAACTATCCCAAGGTCAAAGCACAAGAATGAAATAATTGCTAAGTTAAAAATACACAAAAGCTCCTCTTTCCTATATTGATTTAAGAACATCACCTCCAAGCATGGCTTGCATGGGAAAATACCCACCACAGCTTGTTTTCTTGAAGTCTCTCCCATAGTGTGAGCAGAGATGAGCATGTTAAAACCTGTCCACTGTTGGCCTGAACTTGTATATACAGATTGGCTTTAAAAATCTTTGCTTCTTCATCATTTCTCTCTCAGGAATTCTGCTTTATCTCTCTAATTTGATTAGGAGATGCTTTCCTACCCCCTCTTGATTTTTCAACACCACAGAGGTAGAGTTAAGACCATCTCAGGCTGAGTGCTTATTGACTAGAAATCTGCAGGGGTGATAAGCCTCTCTGCCTCCCCCATGTCCTTTATGCAAAGTCAAAACACTGCAGAATGAGGGATATCAGATTCCTTGATCCATACACCCCCAGCTACCCCACACTACACACTTAGCAGACAGTAACAGAACATGCAGGGTTCCACACACCAGCCTCCCTGCTCCATCTTACTGCAAGAATATGTGACATTTGTTCTGTTTGCTTTTGAGTGGAACTAGAATCAATAACAAATTTGTTTTGCAGTCATTCCTAAATATATTTACTGTGTGAATATGGATCAGCAGGGATGGTGTGAGACAGCCACACTGGAGCTGGCCTTCTGTGCAATCCACATCAAGGTTTCCAATACTCCTCAGCAAGCCCAATAAATCACAGGGCTCAAGTGCTTCTGAATTCAGGCTTCTACCGCCAGCAAAATCATTAGGATGCTTTCAGGGCTTTCTGCCTTCCTGCTTCAATTCTTGAACAATGCCCATGCACACCCCTCCTTTTTGTCTGTCTGTCTCACCTGGCTAATGCTGAATTGTGGACCTTGGGTTTGTGCCCTCCCCAACTGTGAAGTAATCCTGAGGGTGAGGTGATCGCGATAAATGTAGCCAAGGTTGACCTTGTCTTCTCTCTCCATCTTCTCTCTGAGACAAAGTATGATACGCTATTTCCCGGGCAATAAAGACTGGCTTAATTTGGGACACTAAGGTGGTGGCAGATTTTGATGGAGCTTCTAGGCAGTGTCTTCAATTCAAGTAAGAGATTCAGAGGCTCATTTTCAACCATTTCAGGGTTTTGAGGACGTCTTGTAATTACTGATGAAGCCACTGGCCTAGAAGAACTGAGGGGTGCAGGACTCAGTCCCTAGCATTCCATCTTTGGAATTCTGCTACATGGAATAGTATGTTTCTTTTGCTTAAGCCTGTTTGAGTGGGATGATTTTCAATTCTGTTCTACGCATAGCTAGAGACCTTTGCTAAGTACCAAGTACTGCTTGGGCTTTTGAGGCATTGTTTGGAGCAAAGAGCACTCTATTGTTAGAGTGGTATGGGTGTCTGTGGGTGGAGACATGCCATTGTCTCTTCCCTTAAGAGTGAATCCAGATGAGTAGGTCAATCACCTGGTCATTGGACCACCCACCCTTAGGAAAGGAGGTCCACCTTAAGCTAAGCTAGAGAGAGAAATGATTAATCCTTTCATGAGATAATATACTTTTCTTCCAAGAATTCCCACCCTCTAGCCTAGTCCCTGTGAGCTGTGAGTTACAGCTGGGTCTGCATGCCTTTTCCTGACTCAGAAAGGTGTAACTTTTCCACTCCCCCCCCCTCCCCTCCTCCTCTCTCCCCCTCCCTCTCTCCCCCTCCCTTTCTCCTCTCTCTGATGATGACCAAAGCCTAAGCATTCTTTCCTTGATTCTTTTGCCTTCCTTATTTTTTTTTAGGGGTCATCTCCCAGCCATGTGGCTGTCTTTTGACCCCATGCGGACTTAACTCAAGGCTAAGGCTTTTGGTTTTCCCCTCTGCAGTCTCCTCTTCTAGATGCTGAGATTTATAACTTGATGGGCCTCAAGTTATCCTTTTAAACTCTGATAAAAATTTCCTCAAGCTTCCATTTGAGCTCATTCTCAAATTCTTTTACAAGTGAGACTAAAAACTCCCATAGGTGTTGGCATTTAGTCTAGGTTCCACCCCACAGTTACCTGGCAACAGCCAGGAGTGCCTGACACACTCTGTAAGGGGCTGCTTGCCCCCTCCTCTCTCTTGTTCTCCTGCTTACCCTCTTTCCTCCTTGTTCCTCATTCTCCCCCCCCCCCCCCACTGCTCATGGCCGGCCTCCACTCCTCTACTTCCCTCTCTCTCCCTCTCTCTGCCTCTACTACCCTCTTAGCTCCCCTCTCCATGCCCTGAATAAACTCTATTCTATACTATTCCGTCAGGTGTGGCTGGTCCCTCAGGGGGAAGGGGTGCCTCAGCATGGGCCAGCAGAGGCACCCCCTTCCCTTACCATCTTGTGGCTGGTCCCTCAGGGGGAAGGGGTGCCTCAGCATGGGCCAGCAGAGGCACCCCCTTCCC
>JADRCH010000033.1:7472007-7505381 GCA_019843965.1 Rhynchomys soricoides | reverse complement strand
GGGGGAAGGGGTGCCTCAGCATGGGCCAGCAGAGGCACCCCCTTCCCCCACACCTGAGTACACATCCACCAAACATATTCCTTCTCTCCTTATCTTTTTATAAAACACAGCAATAGGGAACCCCACTTCCTTACAATCACTGGAATCCTTCTGGAAGAAATAATTACAAAAGCAAATAGTAAACATACCCAATTGAAACTAGTTGGGGTGGCACACAGCTGGAATTCCAGTAACAGGAGGAGTGAGCCACACAAACTGCCAGTGCCACGATAGCCTGTGCTACAAAGTGAGTGCTTGCTTGAAAAACATCAGGGGCCAAGGATGTAGCTCAGAGATAGGGTACTTGCCTAGCATGAGAATGGTTCTGGGTTTATTTCCCATGCTCTCTGTTGGGAAAAAAAAGGTGACAAAAATACCTCCCCAAACCACCCAAACAAATACATATCTATGTATATCTATATATCTATATATGTAGATTATATCTATATATCTGTATCTATATCTATCTATACACACACACACAAACAATAAATCAAAAACAAAATGAGTCGGGTCAGCAAGAGAGACATAGAGCAAGACAAAGGATCCTAAGGGCTAGGGGGAAAGATGGGAGGAGCTGATTATCACTTTAATAGGACGGTCAGGTTTCACCTCAATGAAAATGTGTGATTTGCATAATTGGGGAAGAGCTTTGCAGGTGGGGAAACTGCCTAGGCAAATCCTCCATCTGGAGCCTGAGAGGGAGGGAGGGAGGGAGGGAGGGAGGGAAAGAGAGAGAGAGAGAGAGAGAGAGAGAGAGAGAGAGAGAGAGAGAAGGAAGGATGCCAGTGCAGTGGGGGTGGGGTGGGGGTGGGAGTTAAGCGGGTAGCAAGGAGCCCTGGGTAAGTTCAAGGCCAGTGCACAGGATTGTGCACCCGTGACTAAGTACAACAGGGAGCTACTGAAGGCTCTCCAGCAGAGCAGTGAGAACCACCAATCTGGAGACAGCATGGGCAGCAGATGTCCGATGGGCAGAGGAAATGAAGGAAGTCAATTTAGCAGCTCGAGGCTAACCCAGGTTGTTGCTGTCCAGGGTAGTAGTGGAGCTGTGAGAAGCAGTTTGGATTCAGGACATGTTCTAAAGGCAGACCCAGCAGGCGGCGTGTCCTGATAGAGATTACATGAGATGTGAGGGACAGAGAGGGTCAAGGATGACTCCAGCTGACTCACTCTCAAACGGACCTGGCTCGCAGATAACCTATTTATAACTCATGGATGTTACAAGCCATGAAAATGTTTACTTGCAAACCAGAAATTCAATATGGAGGATTTTATGTCTTCACCAACCGTATCTCTCCACTTAACAATAGTTTTCCTGGCTGTCGTCATAGAGTGAAGTTATTTTCCATGGCTTTGAGCATCATCACAGCTGTGACTAGAGTGACAGCCATCTTGTCATATCCTGTACAAATGTATCCCCTCTATGTCTCTTAGTGTGATGCAGTTTCCTCCTATCTGTAGCATCTTCTCTTTCTCTTTCTGGTTGATGGACTCAACATCTGTATACAGGATATTCCGACTCTAAGTTTGCTGATGCATCATCACAAATGTCTGGGTTGACTTGTCTATCACTTGCCAACTGGTGGAGCATATTCATTCTTTAGTTTTTCCTCTGGAACAGAATCACAGCCTCTATCTTAAGAAATGATATGTGCTGGGGATTATTCATGTTTGTAACAACGAATTTTCTAGCAGAAGCATGATTATTAAAAACCTTGGGAAGTGATGTCCTGTCTCACACTGCAGAACCGGCCCTTTAACTTAACACCATTGCTGGCATTGTGTTTGTGTAATTCCCACATTATCTGGCTCCTCTGTATCTCTGTATCTAGTTGTACCTCTCAGGCACCCTGCTGTTTATTCTTAAATACTTTCTCTTCATCCTGAATGCCCTGGGCTGCTTTTTTTCTTACAGCCTATGAAATCCCTGCAGCTTGGTGCTTTGCAGTAACTTGGGAGAGCCAGTGGTCTATGTTCTGCCTGAAGCCAGTGAAGGCGAAAGCTGGAGGGAGCTGTGGAGCCCACTCCATTTATGGATGAAGAAGCTGAAGAGCTGGGTGGCTAAGTGAATTGCTCTTGACCCTCTAGATGCTTATCATGACAAACTGTGCCCTGGGCACCAGGCATGGGCATATGTTCAGGAATCAGTTCTTTTAAGAGCTAACTAGAGCACCTTGCAGTTTAGACTGATTAACCAGTGACTTGGATAACAAGGCTGGGCATGGGAAGTGACCAGTGAATGCTTGTTCTGAGGCAGGAGCAATGCATGATAGACCACCTGATGTACACAACCTTGTAAGACCAGATTGTTTGTATCTATCTATCTCTCTCTCTCTCTCTCTCTCTCTCTCTCTCTCTCTCTCACACACACACACACACACACACACACACACACACACGGGGTGGGATAGTGTTTAACTTCCCATTTCCCTTCCATTACCACATCAGGAAAAGAACAGTAATTTTCTAGAGCAGATGAACCATGAGCATCAGGTACTTTTAAGGCAGCTGTGAAGTGAAAGAGTCTGCAGAGGTGTCAATAGTCCAGGCCTCATAGCAGCTGCCATTTCCTCAGGGTTCTGAACCATTGTCCACTTTCTTTTTATTGTAAGCAAAGCAGACCTCCATTGTCATCTATTTGTTCAAAAACAAATGAACAAACAAACAAACCCTTAAAACTAGAAAATGGAAGATGATCATTTAGTTATTTCCTGTCAATGGAAGCATTCATTTCTGGAGGAAGGATGAGGCTCTCAAGGCTCAGGAAGTGGAGAAAGAATACCAGGAAGCTCAGCCTTACAAGAGTCACATGGCCCAAGGGCACCAGACATCTTTTTTGGTGGAGCTGCCTGCAAGCTGTGCAAAGAGCTGCATGGATGAAGTTTCTGCAAGAGGTGACGCTGCTGATACCCGTGCTGGCGTAGTTGTGGGTACAGGTGTCTTTGTGTCAGTCACTCATGTTCCTGTATGGAAATTCTCACTCACGCTGTGTACAAGTAAATCCAATATCCCCATTGGTTTGCCAAGTAACACATGCACGAAATTGTTTCTTTGATCTATGATAGACACCCTATGGAGATGCGAATAGATATTTGGCTCTATCTCCTCAGGAAAAGTCACATTACAAGGGGCTAGCTAGAGTGGTGGTAGCTCAAAGGTGGCATAGCTGGCTAGCATGCCTGAGTTCTGGAGTTCCATCCATGGAAACAAAGAAAAGAAGCTAGATCCAGAAAGTCTCACTAACATGTCTGCATAACCATGAGATGCACAAGGATGACACCAGTGGACATGCCAAAGTAGACAGGAAAAGCTAATGGGGACTCAACCCCCCCTCCCCCCAGATCTACAGGCAACTCAAGAAATGACTGAAAACAGGAGAAATAGTCTTCCCCTGAGAAGAATATAGCACATGGCTATCCAATACCAAATGCTCAGTCTCAAACACATACAAGCAATGTTAGTTAGACTGATCAGGTTCTATGTAGTAGGTTATACATTCACATATGCGCATGTAATAGCAATTAATGAAAAGGGGACATGAATTTGAGAGCAAGGAGGGGTAGGTGGGAGGGTTTAGAGGGAGGAGAAGGGGGAAATTTAATTCTATTATAATCTCACAAAAATAAAAGAGCAGGGGAGCAAGATCGAGAAAGCAAGAGAGGAAGAGAGAGAGAGAGACAGAGAGATGGAGAGAGGGCAATAGGTTCAGTCCTCCCTTTGGGAACTTTTACAAGATTGGTCTAAAAATTCCAGACTGGTAGCTGCAGAGCGCTATACCCTGATACCACAGCGGTTCAGACTTATGACCTGACTGAGCCTTTGCCGTGGCTGAACCGTAACCAACCAGAACTGCCTTACTCATCCAGTTCGTTCTTTGAGGCCTTTTGCAAGGCAGAAATTGCTTTGCTGGAGATTTCATGCACAGTGGCTGGTGCTGACTCCCCCGCATTGTATGCTGACCACTCTGGACTGTATTCACCCGCATGTTATGATGTACATGCCTGGAGAATACTCATACAGACACTCAGTGTAACTGAACGATTCCTTCTCCAAAATAGAAAGCCTTGAAGCCCACATCCCTGCACTGCAGGTGGGATTCTAGCTACTGCCCAGCCTGCTGCCCTGTTGGCCCTTAGCAGTACAGTTGATAACCCTTCTTCCTATTTTGGTCTAAAGGGTAAATCTATTCCTTTACTGCCTGACAATGTCTTCCTGGCTACCCATAGTAGACTGACCATAGAAACAAAAGTTTGTTCAATGGTCAGTATTCAAATTGTCAGTTTTGATGCTTTGTGGTTGTACTGGGCCCTGTTGTGCCAAAAACTGATAGGAGGAAAAGGAAAGGGGGGGGGGGAGGGGAAGGGGAGGAGGAGGAAGTGGACGATGATGACGACGACAATGATGATGATGATGATAACCACGATGAGGAAGTATAGAAGATGGATGAATTAAGAAAGGAAAGTTGCATTCTATAGCTCAGTGAAAAGGATCCTAGCTTGGGTTGCCTGTAGGTGAATAAGAAATTGACTGTGCAATGGCTTATCTTCCTTAAACAAGAATGCTGGGCTCAGAGGTGTGAACTGAATGACTTCTGGTTGCTAATCCCTAGAGAGATTGTTTGAAGAGTCAAGTGATATGGAGGTCAAAGTTCAGCAAAGAATATCCACCAATGTTCTGAAATGTGGGGTATTCTATGTGCTCTCTCTTCAAATGTTGGGAGCACATTCATTAGAAACCAGTATGACTCAATCTCAAGAGAAGACCTTTGAGGAACTTGCTGAGGAGTCTTACATAGGATAGGGAGCTAGAACAAGACCGTAGGAAAGGTTTAGGCTGGGAAAGGCTGAAGGAAAGAGTGTGTGTTTTCCAAACAGCTATCTCAGCCATGCTGGGTAAGGGACAGAGCGAAAGGACTGGATGAATTATGGCTTAACCCCTTAAGGTCAACTTCAAGTGTTTTATTCTAAATGTTCTGCACTACAGTCACATATGGGAACATCTGGTTTACCTACCACTGTCTGAAAGAAAGTGGATAAGTGTCTTCAAGTCATGGTCTCTCATCAGAATAACCCTGGCTAATTAAAAATTCAGATTTCTGAGTCCTGCTTCAAAACCCTGACTCACTAGAGGGAATCTCCCCAGGTAATGCCTTGTAAAAGCCTCAGTGGGATCACATGGGGCAGGCAACCCTGAGTCTGTAATTGTGGGTTTCTGTTTGATACTTCCATCATGTTTATGAAGCATCTCTTTTCCTTTCCTTTCCTTGTTTGTTTCTTTGTTTGTTTCTTTCTTTCTTCTTCCAGTCCAGAGATCTTGATGTGAATATCTGGGGCTTAATGGATAGGACTTAGGGTGATGAACCTTCTGACACTGTGGCACGCCATTATCATGAGCAAATGTATTTGGTCTCAGTCACAGGTATCCTTGGATGCATGTGGCTTACAGACTTGAGTTAGACATTCCTGCTGGAGGGTCTAAAAAACTCTGAACAGAAAAAGCTTGGATGTGAAAATTTCCATGAGACGGTGCTCTATGAACAGTCTCAAAGGTACCTGTGGTCCTGTGTGTGTGTGTGTGTTAAGATGACCACTTCAACTGTCCCACCCATCTCTGGTCTGGCCAGTTTTCCTTTCTACCAGAGACATTCCTTTCTTAGAAACTTAATATTTAACCATGAGACATGTTAACTCAGAAAAGAGGCAATCTTCTCTTCAACTTAATTTCTTCAGAGGGATATGCCTGCAACGCTTTCCATGAAGCACTGCTCTCTCATTCTAATGAGCAAATTGAACTTTATCTGTCTCACTACATGCTGTTATCTCTGAGTTTTACCAGAAGCTTCCTTCTTAGCCAGCTGATCTTAAGCTGGGATCTGTCACCTGCTAGTCTGGGGTTTTCTGATCCGTTCTTGTTCACAGTCCATAGAATAAGGCCCTGGCTCTTGAATGTGGCATCTGTGCCCTTTACAATCTGATGGCCTCCTGCAGCTCCCTTAATTGTTCCATGTTCCAAGCTAACTATGTTTCTCAAGTCCTGTAGTGTCCTCTTCCCCCGGGGCCTGTGTGGCATTCCCTCCCTCTCCTCCCCATCTGTCACATTTTATCTTTGTTCAAGGCCTTCCTCCTGTCTATCCCTCAGCCACAAATTCCTCTTGTCAGAGCATCAGTTGTATTTGGTTAACATGGCCTTGTCACCATGTCACGAATTGGTTTCTCATTCTTGACTCTCATTTCTCTTCTTTCTTACTAGATTCCAAACCTGTTCATGCCAAAGCCCTTGACACACCTCTGTATCTTGTATATTGTCTGTCACAGAACAAAGCATAGAAAAACCTTATAATATCTGAAGAATATATTTAAAAAACATGGCTATTTTAAGTCAGAAAAACAATCCTGTTTTTCTTCTTCTCCAGTTAAGTTGGCTTAGCTTAACTATTGTGTTTTTTTTTTGTGGCTTAGAGAATTTTCAGACGGCTTGTGGGGTCTGTAATTTTAAAGTACTTTCGTTTTGCGTGCTATCCTCAGGAGACTTGTAGCATGGGACCAGAGAGGTAACAGAAGTGGGGCTGTAAGTCTGGCCTTCAGAGGACAAGTTCTCAATGTGTAAAGTACTAAGAATGAAGAACACATGCCATCAAGCATTTGCCAAAGCCACAAAAGATAATCACACAGGTTAAAATGTCTGACTTAGATATATTAAAAGGAGAGGTTCATTTTTCTCTTTTTGTCAGCCTGTTTTGGCACCTGGGATAATTTCATCTGGTCCCTAAGTGAAGACATGGTTGTTAATCTAGTCCTGAGCTCTCTGTCTCTGACCTTCTCTGGTGTCTGGGCCCCCAGTGGCCACTGCATCTCCTGGTTTATCACCACTGTGCCAACTCAGTTGCTTGTGGCTTGTCTGTGGTAATGTGCTATTCCACCTGACATCACTTCTAGTCTTCCAGAGGTTTCCATGTGAACTTCTGCCTTCACTTCAAACTCCAGACAACTTATGTCACCATCTGCTCCCTGACTCACTCATTCCTTTCTCAATCTCTAGTTTCCTAACCATTTACCTTGTCATCCAAGTTCACAATTGTTCTTGCCATTAGCTTCTTTATGTGGCATCTCTCCCTCTGCTTTTTGTGGGACTGGGGATAAGCTTAGAGCCTGTGAATACTCAGTAAGTGTTCTTACAGAGCTGCAGCGCCAGCCCAGATGCCTTCTCATTCTTAAATTAAATTAAATTAAAAGATTTTTTTGAGACAGGGTTTATCTGTGTAGTTCTGGATGTTCTGGATCACTATGTAGACCAGGCTGGCCTTGAAATCACAGAGATCTGCCTGCCTCTGCCTCCTGAGTGCTGAGTGCAAATGCCACCACTTCCCAGTTTTCACTTTCTGTTTTGAGACAGGGTTTCATCAAGTTGTCCAGGGTGGTCTTGAACTTGTGATCCTCACCACATCAACCTCTTAAGAAGGAAGGATCATGTGTTTGTACCACCAGGCCTACCTTATTTGCTATATTTTATTGATTCTTCACTCAAGATGTCTATCTTGTGCACTAAAGGCTCATTTAGACACTTTTTTTTTTTTTTTTTTTTGCCAAAGACGACATCATTCTTCGGAGCCATAACCTCATGTGTTCCTTTGTATTTCAACTACCACATACTAGTCTGGATGTCTGTTGCCCTGCTCTCAAATCCCTGTAATAAGTTTTTGCTAGCCATTTCTGAGATATACATTTTTAAATACTATTTCTCTCAACCCTTCACTAATTCTATGGATCACCTACGTAAGGATCACATCCATGATCTTCAGTCTGGAAACTGAACTTCTAGTAGTCCAAACAATGGATCCCTTTGGCTTTAAAGTCTAATATTCCCATATGGTAAATCCTTTTATCTTAGGAGGGCTCTGCCTTCCTCTGTCCTGTCTCTGGCTGCCTTGCTCTGGAATGTACCCTTCCTTTCCTAGTCTATCTCTTCAGATCCTCCTTAGGGTTCAAGATTTCAGTCATGTCTCATTCCATTTAAATCCACATCTAAAGAGCCTTTTGTGTCTATATAGTTGCTGCTCAGAGTGTCATCCGAGGATCAGCAAACCTTCATACCATCTTCAAGCTGCTAGAAAGATGGAAACTCACAGGCTAGGCCTGTGACTCCAAATCACAGCAGAGCTTCCTGAAGGTGAAAGATCCCTAGTCTACCCCATGTAGCTAGACAGTACCTAATCCAAACTCCAATTCACATACCTAGCTGTACTCCTCAAGCTTCTTGTACTGTGGGAACCTGTTTTATGTTTTGTTTCTATCTCCTGGATGTAATTTTGTAACAAAATGCATGTTTCATGGACAGACTTTAGTATCCATTCCTTAGCAACCCCTTCCAGTTTAGAAAAGGAACTCAAAGGCTTCTAGAAAGTGAATTAATCCACTGTATATTCAGCTGTTGCTGATGTGATAGCATTAAGAGGTAGGCCACTGACGAGGAGTTTAGGCCACTAGGGTTCTATTGCTCATGACCTAATGAGGTGGAGGCCCTAACAAAAGGTGTGTTGATGGTTTAGATAGGGAATGTCCATCAAAATGAAAGTGGTGCCCAGTTCCTTGTACCTCTGGACCACATCCTGGGCAGCCAATATGGCTGTATATGGAGAGGATTCATCTCGGTCAACCTTTACCTCCATTCACTTCCCATGAAGTCATCACAGTTGGTGGTGCTATAGGAAGGTGATGTCATTGCAGGGTGCTAACCTTGTCAACGGATTAAGCCAGGGATCCACTCAAAGTTCAATAGGTCATCAGAGGGCAGAGCCTGCTTGGAGGAAGAGGGTCACTAGGGTGTGCCTTGTCTTCACACCTTTCTTTTGCTCCTTCTGTTTCTTGTTGCTGGGAAGTGGGCAGGTTTGTTCATGTGCTCCCTGCCATGATATTCAGTCTCCTCACTTCCCAGACACAGTAGAATTGAGTAGCGATGGCTCTGGAACTGTGAACCAAAGTATACCTGTCCTTCTTTTAAGTTGTTTTCTCTGGGGTTTTCTGTCACAGCAATAGAAAGCTGACACAGGAGGCTTCAGGCAGCTTTACAGCTTGTCTCCCCCACCCAAGGATGCAGAATTCTTCTCCACTGGAGCTCAAAGCCCTCTTAGGTAACCGAGTTTGCCAGTACGCTGATGTCTGAATTTCTGGCCTCTTAGAATAAAGAGGAATACATTTCTTTTCATCATAAATTACCTACTTTGTTATAGCACAGAATGGATCAGACCTTGGCTGGTGATTTGCCGAGAAGCAAGTCAATACACTATAACCTCAGGTGACAAAAGAAGTAGGGACAGCTTG
Source organism: Rhynchomys soricoides (assembly GCA_019843965.1). Classification (NCBI taxonomy): domain Eukaryota; kingdom Metazoa; phylum Chordata; class Mammalia; order Rodentia; family Muridae; genus Rhynchomys; species Rhynchomys soricoides. The sequence goes on along the minus strand of JADRCH010000033.1, from coordinate 7,496,025 downwards.
CTCACATGCAGGTCTTGTTGAGAGCAGGTAGAGTTGCATGCACACCTTTCCCCCATTAAGACAAGGAGCTCCCGAGAGAGAGCAGACACTATGCTGAAGTCACCTTTGATGTACCCTGAATAAAGATCTTAGTAAGTATTCACTAATTGGATTTATATACAAATGGAGGGATAGCTTGTGTGAATGAACTGGAGAGATTAAGCCTAAACCTTGGCTGGACAGTTCTTACTCTAGTCTGCCAGTGTCCATTTATCACTGTATCCCGTAATTATCACTGTATCACATAACAGGTAAACTGTGTCAATTCCCAAGCTAGAGATACGCTCCTGTGTTCATCCTATTGACAGCACATTTCAATTTTAAAGGTCAAAGGTTAAAGTTGAGAGAAAGAGAAGAAATGCAAAAATCTTAGGTGAACATTGAAATGGCCATGGCATAAAGCCTAAAATGAAAAGAATATTTTCAATTATAAACATCTCAAATTTAGGGGCTGGAGAGATGGGTCAGCAGTTAAGAGCATTAATTGCTCTTCCAGAGGTCCTGAGTTCAATTCCCAGCGACCACATGGTGGCTCACAACCATCTGTAATGGGATCTGATGCCCTCTTCTGGTGTGTCTGCAGACAGCTGCAATGTAATCATATAAATAATAAATACATTTTTTTAAAAAAAAAATCTCAATTTAAAAATTGTTTTTTCTTGAGACAGGGTCTCACTCTGTAGCCTTCGCTGCTTTGGGAATGGCTACAAAGCCCAGGTTGACCTTGGACTCACAGAGATCTTGCTTATGCCTCTAAAATGCTGGGATTAAAGGTGTGGGCCTCCATTCCAAGCTGGGGTTTTAAGCAGATTTACATTACAGAGTGTTTACCACTGACAAGTCCATCCAACAAAATGAGTGCTCTCGGTAAAGCACCATAGAGCAAAGCAGGTAGCTTGGTGGTACGTGTTATCTCACAGCTTCGCTGTGTCTGGAAAACACATGGCTTCGATGGCCTCAGAGGAAGGTGACTTGAATGGCAATGTGGAACTGATAGTGTCATGCTATTCTTTCATTAATCTAGGTTCAAAAAAAGTCTAAAGAAGGAGATGACATTCAGAAATGGCACCTTGCAAGGAAAACAGGTCATCAGCTTTTGACCTCAGGTGGTTGAAGGAAAGAATGCATTTGGGGTGTGCACACACATTTGATTGAGTGTGAAGGGCAGATGACAACCTTAAGTTTTGTCCTTCAGACACCATCCAGCTTACTTTACACAGAGTTTAGTACAAATTTTGATAGAAAATCATACACGTCCATCCAGCCTCGGATCCACCTGACCTTGCCTCTCTTCTATTGGAAATGTGTTTGCCAACATTCCTGGTCTACTAGACACAGGTTCTGGGAAGAAATTCAGGTCTTCAGACTAGCAAGCCTAGCACAGAGAAATCTCTTTAGCTGCCATTAACTCCTTCCTCTCCGGAATGTGGCTCATTTCTATCAATGTGCCCCTGCAAAGAAGGCAGGAACATGTGCTGTATAATTTTATACATAATTGATAATATTCAACATATATAGCATTCCTCCTTCCTTTTGACTTTCTCTCCCTGTGTGTATGGAATAACTGAAATAAAACATTGAGATATTCCATGCACAGACTAGACTACTCTAGTACACATGCTAGTCATACATCACTTAGTAAAATAAAAACTCTTCTCTTGGGCTGAGGATGTAGCTCAGTTGGTGGAAAACTTGTCTGGATTTCAGGAAGCCTTAGGTTCCATCCCAAGCACCTCATGAAACTGGGTGTGGTGATGTACATCTGTAATTCCAGCATCTGGTAGGTGAAGGAGAAGGACCAGAAGTCCAAGGCCAGTCTGGATTGCACAAGACCCTATCTCAAAAAAAAAAAAAAAAAAAAAAAAAAACCAACAACTGGAGAAAACAATATCACACACAAGAATGTGTGAACTCCATAGTTTGATTACGGTACATAGTGTAGGGGGAAAAATCAGAGAATTGGATTGCAGGGAGTTTAAAATGTTCCCCCTTTGAGAGGGTGAAATTTAAGGAAAAACCTGACAAGGATAAAAGGTGGAGCTTTCACTGGCTAGGGAGAGAGAAGCCCAGGGAGTAACCTCAAGAGCCAGTTTACTGCTCTGAGAGTCCAGTATGTGCTGGACTCTCAGGGAATAGAAAGAGAGCTCTTTTGAGCTGCAGTAGGAGCTTTGGAAAATGAAAGCAAAGATGAGGTCAGATAGTATGCCATAGGTATTTCTGCCTGCTACAATAAAAAAAGACGTGTGTGTGTGTGTGTGTGTGTGTGTGTGTGTTTGCGTGTTTTTGTGTGTATACGAGCATGTATGTGTGTGTGTGCTCGAGAGCTCATGCATGTATGTGTGCATGTGTATGTGAGTGAATATATGTGTGTATGTGTGTGCCTGTGTGTGCATGACTGTGCAGGTGTATGCACGCATGTGCCTATATGTATGAGTAAATGTGCATATGTGTGCATGCATGTGTGTGTGCTTGTGTGTATGTGTGTGTGTGAGAGAGAGAGAGAAAGAGAGAGCCAACTCGATTTGCTGAAAGGCTAGATTGGGAATACAGGAGACAGAGAGGCATCAGGATCTGGGCATTCAAGATTTGTCCTGAGCAATCAGAAGATGTGGCTGCCATCTGTCTAGATGAGGGAAAGCTTCAGGGTGAGGTTTTGAGGGGATAAGGAACTTAGTTCTGGCAACTTGAACCATCATATCTTTGAGATGAGTGGCGAGGTTGAGGATGTAGGTGACTATTTGTGGAGTTAATGAATAAGCAAGATTGTATCCCAGACTTTAACCTCTGAATAGAAGTCAGCACTTTCATCTACTTTTTCATGACTTGAAGCCCCTATGAACATGACCCTGGAGGTTAGACCTTTGTGACCAAGGCTTAAACTCCAGGCCTGGAGCTCTGATGAGCCTATGGGCCATGCCCTGGGCACTTGCCTCTGTCTTCTGAAACTTTGTGAAGGTAGTGCATGATGCAGCAGACAGGTTTACAAGAATCAAAACCTTCCTTCATTTGCTCACTCCACATCTACTGGTCACCAGCCATGCCCTACTTTTCACTGTGTCTTACCTGATTTATATGCCAACCTTCTTTTGGTTTCTGTTTCAAATACATCCTTCACATAGATACCACAATAGCTTTTTGGGTTTTTTTGTTTGTTTGTTTTTGAAAAGTGTGCTCATGCTATTCTTATACCTATTTTTTTCCCTTTAAAGATTTTTTCTAATATTTTTGTGATTTATTAAGATTATTCTGCACACACCACACCTATCCACTGGCTATACTGAACTGCCTGTGATCAACTGATTTCCATTTCCAGATATAAATAGAATGCTTGGCATGCTATGAGCACCAAGAACAAGGCTGGACATGGCAGTCTCAGTTCTTGCTATAGTGCAATGACACTTTTTCTATAGTTTTTTTTCTTTTTACCACTTGCCTTCAATTTGCCACTACCTGCTCCACCCTCCACGCCACCCACACTTCTCCCGCCTACCAAACACTTAGAGAACACCTCTGAGGATTCAGCTTACCCAGCCCCTTATATTAGCACTGTCCTTAATCTCTCTCACCTCTAAAAAGGTTTCTTCCCTCAAATAGCATTGTTGATTTTGCCAGCTCTACAGGTGAGGCTAACTCTAAACATACTCCAGTGTCCGCTCAGAATATGGGGTACTGTTTTAAAAACAGGAAGTTACAGCTCAAGGGACAGAATTTCTTTCTTGAGTTTTAGAGGGAGAAAGCCTATTTTCTCTGGATTTGTCCCCTATATTGTCCACATGTAGAACAAGACATGCTAACCGGTTTCAGAGTGACTAAGCACCTAGCGGTATTGACAGTTGGTACTACAAGGTTTTGCGATAGGAAAAAAAAAAAAGGTTTAATGGTGACACTCTTGCTGAAACTAGGGAACTTATCTTAAAGCTGAGTCATAACAGGTTTGCAATTTTTACATATATTAATGTACTTATATTTGTGAGAGTTTGGCGGGAAACTGTAAGGGTAGGGGTTAAGCTGAAGACTAAGCTCGACAGTAGAATGCATGCCTACCATGTACAAGGCTCTAGCACCATAGAAACAATAGAGATTAATTTAAAAAACAATTAAACAACAACAACAATAACGACATTGAAACCCACAAAGAGCCAAATCCACAAATGACTAGCAAAGCAGACAGTTCACAAATTATGAAATACAAAAAGCAAATAAACACAGGAAAACTGTTTAACTTGACTAGGCACCTGAGAAATGCAAATCAAAACTATGTTGAGATTCCACCTAAACCCTGTCAGAATGGCAGTTAGGAAAAAGACAAGCAACAACAAATGCTAGCATTGCAGTGGTTACAGAGGTGGACAAAATGGAACCCATGTATCAGTGGTTCTCAACCTTCCTAATGCTGTGACCTTTTACTACATTTCTTCGTGTTGTGGTGACCCCCCAACCAAAAAATTATTTTATTGCTACTTCATAACAGTAATTTTTCTCTTGTTATGAATTATAGCATAAATATCTGATATGTGGGATATCTGATAGGCGACCCCCAAAGGGGACGTGACTCACAGGTTAAGAATCACTGCCTTATATACCACTGCCGGGAATGCAAACTAGTCTAGACTCACTGGGAATCAGCATGGAGGTTCCTCAAAACACTAAAAATAAACCTATCGTATGATCTGGCTATACCACTCCTGGTAACTTATTTGAAGGGCTGTAAGTTAGCTTATCACAGGGATACTTGCTCATAAATACCCGCTACGTCAGGATTTATAACATCCAAGTGTGTCCAACAACAGAGGAACTGGCAAACAAATGTGATATCTAATCATATTAGGCAAATTAAGCCGGTCTCAGAAAGACAAATACCACAGCTTTCCTTCTCATTTATGCTTCCTAGATTTTATGTGGTCACATCAAATCATGGACGTTTATTTAATATGAAATAGACATGAACTTGTTCAGCAGAGCAAAGGAGACAAATGAGAGAGAAGGTAGGAAAAGAAAAGGGAGCGTAAGGGGGATGGGAAAGACAGGGTTAAAAAAAAAGGCAACAAAAAACCAACCCCTAACACCACCACTGTACAGAACGGTGGCAGATATGGGGTTCCTGTATGTATTCTTGTCCCTCCTTCCTGATATGTCCTAAGCCACAGTTCTTAGAGCAGGCACACAGCTTCTGACAGAAAATGTAGGATGGCTCGGTACTCGAATTAGATGCACCCAACTAATGGGGGTCATTCACAACACGTGAGGAGTGGCATGAATACCATGTGCATATCTGTGGAATACGTGCATAAGCAAGGTCTTACTCTCGTGGTTAGCAGGTAGACAGAGAAATCCTGTCTATCATTTATGTAGTCTCAATCTCTGTTTCTGTCTCCTCTCTCTCATTTTTTTTCTTGTGTCTCTACACTTGCCTCCAAGCTCAGATACATACAGGTATATGCATTCAGATGATTAACATACGTTCCTTTGGAAGCCAACTGCGTTTATTAAATATTACAGTCAAAAGGCCCGAGTAAACCTCTTGGTCCCTACCTTTTGATTTACAGTGTGCGCGCGGCATATCTTATACTGGGGCTATGAAGATGGTTGTGATCCTTGTCTTGCCTCTGATATGATTAGTTGGTTAACAACTCAGCTGCCAGTGAAGCATTTTAGGGATGGTTCAAAATCACTCTGGTTAGGATAAAGTAGATTGGCCAGGCAGGCGAACCTTCCAGGATGCTTCTTAGCACGCGTTTGTTCACATAAGCTCCATGCACAAGCGCACATGAACACATATCCCAAACACCAAAACACGGTTACTCCTTCCTTTTTCTATTAAGATTTAAAACTGAAATTGCATCAGTGACCGGTAGTGTCTCTAAACTGTAAACACACTGACTTACAAAGGACACAGCTTAACTGCAAAGATGAGCCAACACAGCCACTGCTAATGTGCTTAATTTATTTAGAGATGCCTTCTCTGTTAGTACTTAAAATGTACTGACATCGATGCGAGTGTGATTATGTATTAATTTGCCACAGCATTTAGACATATCAATGAGACATTTTGTAAATTAAAATCACATCAACTAAGGGGACTTGTGTTGATTGTGAAGCCTTTTTATGTATGATTATAAGTGCCTTCCAATTATAATAGTTTAATAACTCCTGTGGTTATTCTTTACAACAAAAGCCACACATTTGCTAATATGGGTAAGGATGGTATACGGTGAACAGACAGGTTGAAAAGTATTGATTCTGATGCTTTAAATTAGATTCCTATTGATTTGATGAATGAGAGTTTCATTGCCGTAAGTGTTTTCATGGTGCTCAGCTTCTATTGCCGCGCATCAGCAATTTTTTTTGGCAGTGTACAGTAGGCAAATTAAATGCCAGGGCCTTGGGGCTATCCAGAGCCCCACTGATAACTTTGAATTACTACTGGAGATGGCAAGGTCCTTGCCTATCTCTGTCCCATCTCCATTCAGGAGGCTGAGCCGTAGACGTCTGCACATACTTCACACACGTGCCGGGTCAAAGGTGCTGTGGACCTGCCTGCTGTCTGGTAGAGGATAGCTAAGGATGTGTAAGGTCCCACAGCCTCTTATCTCCGATTTAGACATCTGTCCCAGGCTGGTCATTTGGGCAGGGACACTTTGTGGTTGTGTTATTGTAGTTGTTGCTGTTTTGAGATAGAGTCTCATGCTTCCCAGGTTGGCATCTAACTTACAGCCAAAGCTGGCCTCAGACTCCTGATCCTTTTTCCCCATAACTCCCAAGTGCTAGAATTACAGGTATGTGCCACCATATCTGGCTCAAAACCACATTATATCAGAGAATAATATTAGGGGCTGTGGAGTTAGGCTCATTGTTTCTTTAATTGAAAATAGATTTGTTGAGCACAAAGCATCACATGAGGTTCTGGGAAAACAGAGATCAGTAATGGCTTTATAGACTTCCACTTCTGATGACTGCTTATGTCCAAATCTTAACCACCGTATCATCTTGGTTAAGATGGTTACTGACAGAGCTCCAGTCTTCTGATACGTATCAGATTTATGCTTGTTGGAAGATTCAACTGTGGCGATGCATATAAATCAGGCTACTCTAAATGTCATTTAATCTTAATCCTGGGGGGGGGGGGGATCAGATGCAAGGCATACGTATACCATCACCCTAAGTGGTTGTGAGTGTAATCCATTAGTTGAAGTGCCTCTGACTTCAACGCTTTTAGTCAAGTCTGGGTAGCATTTATTCACAATATAGTAATGAGCACCTGACACTAGGCATACCATTGCCTGCCTTCCTCATGTTTTGCTTTCTCAGATGATGCATATGAGATGAACAGCCAAGCGTCTTTCCCTTTGGGGCACTGAGAATAAGAATAGTTGACCTTTTTTAATTTTTTTTTTTTTTTTGAGAGTCATGCACAAACTGTGCGAGACTCAAACATACTGGGAAATCCTCAAATTCAAGACAACATGCATTTTAAAATATCAGTGCTGTTGCATTAGGGCCCTCAGATCAGGGATGTTTAACTAACAGACCTTTTCTTTTGTTTGAAGACGTTTTGTTTTTATGTTGTCCTTAGAAGACCTCAAGGAGAGGTTATGAATCCAGTTTGTGTAAGAGCCTAATTAACTATTGAGCTGTGTGATATTCCCTAATAGTCAAATTAGTTGCATCCAAAACCCTGAGGTGCTTTCAACTGTTGAAATGAAGGTCCTAAATTGATCACGTGAATTATATGCTCCTTTATCAGAATGTCCAGAAATTTTTTCCAAAATGTGTAGACTGCATGATCATTTTACCATCCCAGCTAGTTTGCTTTAATCTGTCTGTTAGCTGTTAGGAGTCATCCCAGTGAATGCTGGTTTGCTTTAATCTGTTAGCTGTTAGGAGTCATCTGAAGGTCAGGCAGAGGAAGCCATGCTGGCTCTGAACTGGGGTTAGGGTGGGTACTCGGGCTGGTATCAGAAGAAAACAAGAGACACAGTGGAAGACAAAGGAAGCCAGTTTAAGCCGCATTCGCTGACAAGGGAACTCATTAAAAATGGGAGACCTAACAGAATCTCAGGGAGCTTAGAACACAAGAGAACAGCCTGGAAAGAACTCTTGTTCTATTTTTTTTCCAAATATATATTGCAATTGGTGTGTATTTATTTATGCAGTGATGGGTTTCACAAAGTCACTTTCACATGAATATATAGTGTATTGTGACTACATTCATCCCTGGGCCCTCCTCCTTATCTGAGGAGTTTAAAATGTCCTTGTCTACACTGTCGTTGAAAACCCACTAAGTAGGTGTCTCTAGGGTTGACAGGGATTGGATTCTGTATAGTCAGGGAGGGAAAACCACTGCTTGGGCCAATAGTTCTCAAGTGTGTTCCTCCGACCAAGATCCCCTTGGCATCTTTGGAAATGCAGGTCCCATCTAGACACAGCAGGGTGGAACACAGGTTAGTAAGCTCTGCATGTGATCCTTCTGTGTGCTTAGTAGGAGAATCATTATTTGAGATAATTCATATCTTACACTCCCACTTAAAAAAAAAAAAATCAAGGTAGGGAGAACCACTTCAGGCTGGAAGTCCATTATGACTCCCTTCAGTACTACAGAAAAGAATTAAAACATATATCACTCACTCCCCACAAGCATCCCTCCAGAGGAGAGGGAGTCTAGCCTTCCACTGTTATAGCCATTAAACTTTGTAGGAGGAATCATAGAGCCAAGAAATGACAGACTTCTGCATTCCACCTGGACTTGTTTGCAGAGGGCGTCATTGAGACTACCAGAAGAGACGGATGTCCTGGAACCTAGCACTGAGGTAATCAGAGGGGGTGGGGGGAGGCTTTCCAGACTAGGGAGGGAGAAATTCCTAAATAAAAAGAACAGAAAATTACTCAAAGTTAAATTTCATTTTCCCTTTTACTTCGAGAAAACAGTGGCTTTTTTGGGCCTGTTTCTGATATGCTAAAAGAATGGAATAGAGGTCCTCAGTAGTTAGTATTCAGTATGAAACGAGAGCTGCGTAAGAACATATTCTAATGTTGCCTTGGCTTTTCTCACAGCACCATCCAGCCCCCAGAACATTCTCTGGCAGCACCCACACTCTCCTGTGTGAGGGAATAAACTTGGAATAAGGCTGGCAGGCACAGGAGCCTCCTCCTGGTGGTGAGGGATGTGCTTGTGACTAGCTGGCCTCTGCCGACTCGGGATGGTGTTACAGGATGTCATTCGGCTTCAGCCAGATGAACTGAAATGTCACAGTGGTCTGTAGAAGACTGGGAAGAAGGCCAGGAGCCATAGCCAAGCAGAAGAGGAGGCTCACTGTGTTACTCTACACAGGTCTACTGTGTCGCCTTCTGGCCAATGGGCAGAATGAACAAGGTTGAAACCCATTGAAGGTGAATTGTTGTTTGTGGGCCAAACACTTTATGGGCATTTTAAAAAATTATCTTCACTTAATCCCCTCATATCAGACTCTGCGTAAATACAGTCCTTATAAACCAATCATCAAACCAAATAAATTCCTACATATGATTTATATATACACAACTAAATAAGATTGTCAACAAAGTCTAAGATAGTTGATTTTGTGGAACAAAAATCTCTCTCTCTCTCTCTCTCTCTCTCTCTCTCTCTCCCTACCTTCAGTTCAGAAAACAAATGCCCTATGAGATTATTATTTTAAGCACAAATTGCATTTAACAGACAGCGTCAGGTAAAGCCTCTGGGTTGTAAGTTAGCTACTAATTCCATCCGACTCAAGGCTGTGAAATGCATTTCTGTGAATCATTGTGTGCCGAGACCCACTGCCAATACTTGAGCAGACATCAGCAGCTCAGGGGAAATGAGATCTCCACACACAGTATACTGATTATTAAAGAGAGGTGCTCAGTGACCCAGCTTTACTCTAACGACAGAGCTAGATTCTCTGGGTTTACAAAGATGAGATTCTGAGGAGGAAAATGAGAAGCAGGGAGACACATAACTAGCAATTTGAAGCCGCTGCTGGGATCATTTGGTCTTTACATTTCCTCTTTTGTTTGCCTCATTCCAGCCTCTGAGAGTCCCCAGGGACTATTTGTTATTCTTTCCTGTCCAGTGGCCACTATGTTCAATTATGGCCCTCTGTTCCACTGTAGACTTGCTTTCCATGCTAGGGACACATCTTTGTTAGATATATTTACTCCCTCGTGTAAGCTCCATCATTTCTTTCCTTATTCTTCACTAGATTATTCTCTAATGATGTCATTTTGTTGTTGGTAATATTTTCATGCTTTCTACTCTGGATCTTACAGTCCTCTGTGACACCCCTGCTCACTCTAGAATACTGCCGAGCGCCTCTCTCTGCCTCTTCTATTTACACAGCACAGAAGGGCTGTTAGTCTTGCCAATGACAGGCTGCTCTGGCTTCTCTGGCACCTGGTACACAGCAGACCCTCAATCAATATCTGTTTAATAATATGAATAATATCTGCCCAAATGAGCAAAAATGAATGAGCCCAGTAATTTTGGTATAATCTTAGATAAAATTATAAAATAATAATGTCCACCCCTTTAATTGTATGCAACTTAATTTTTCTTTAATTGATTGAAAGAAGAAAGAAAAAGAAAGAGAAAGAAAAAACTGGTTCACATGAATCTAAACAGATTCCATACACTATGTAGATGAGAGATGTTCCCTGATTTTGACACCTCATGCTCTAATGCTTGATTGGTTTCTGGATAGGTCATGCTCAGCATATCATGGAGTGGCTGGTAACAGAGACCCCTCTAATTGCAATTCATAATCCTTTATTCTACCCTTTCTTCCTTGAAAGGCTGGTTATTAAGAATGGTGCCTTTGGAACACTGTGATGAATGTCCATCAGCAAGGGTCCTTGAAGAAAGCCCTGAAAAACTGGGGATTCAGTAAGGGAGATTAGGTCTGAAACTCCACCTCTACCTCTGTCTGTCTGGATGAAACTGGCTAAGACGTAAAAGTTTCTCTAAACCTCAGCTCCGTATCAGAAACAGAGGATGAGAATGATGAACGTATTGATGGTAGAGGCCAAATTAAAGTCTCAGAAGCTCTGGCTCCCAACAACTGTTATCCTTCCATAACGAGATGAGATAATCAGTACAAAAATGCTTGGCACGGAAAAATATTGTTAAAGCAGCATCCAAAACATGTATATAAAACAACAACAACTTGTCCCTTCTCTAGTCCTTGAGGAGTGACACATTCCTATGTGTGAATTTTACTGTCAATTTTTCCCCATGATTTTATGTGCTTGTATATATGTATGCATATATCTTCTTTTCCTTCACATTTATGGGGATTGCTTACACCTGAGAAGAACTACTGAACAGCATGTGCCAGAGGTCAAAGTCCAGGTCAAACATAGAAAGACAGCCTCAGTGAGCCAAGAGTGTCACTTGTACCCAAGAGTGTCACTTGTACCCACAATGTTCTCAGCAAGAGCAAGTTTAGCATGGCTATGGTGGAACAGCAACCATTCATGACTGTGGGTAACACTAGCAAAATACTGCGGCCCACTGACTACAGAATGAGATGTATCTTGCAAGATGGAAGAACCTTCATTGGTACCTTTAAGGCTTTTGACAAGCATATGTATTTGATCCTCTGTGATTGTGATGAGTACAAGAAGATCAAGCCAAAGAATATTAAGCAGCCAGAATGTGAAGAAAACCAGTTTTGGGTCTGATCTTGCTACATGGGGAGAACTTGGTTTCCGTGACTGTGGAGAGTTCACCTCCTAAAGATATTGACATTGCTTGTGTGCCATGTGCTGGTGCTACAGGTGGCACTGGGGTTGGAAGGGCAGCTGGCAGAGGAGTACCAGCTGGTGTACCTATTCCCCAAACTCCTGCTGGATTAGCAGGCCCTGTCTGAGGAGTTGGAGTCCCATCCCAGTGGATCATGACTCCACAGGGAAGAAGAACAGTAGACACTGCTGCTGTTGCTACTGCTAACATGGCTGGAGCCCCAATTCAGTACTCACTAGGACTTGGACCTCCACCTCCATCTATAGGCAGAGCAACCCCAATTCCAGGCATTAAGACTCCTCCATCTAGTATGAGGCCTCAGAGCCAGCAGCAGAATGAAGACAAGCATCCATGCCTCCTAAATGCCACCTCAGGGCTGATTCTGTCCAATAGGTGCTGATGTGGGCCTTAGGGACACTCTATCATCCATCTTCCCATTCTATCTGGATGACTGAGATGAAATTGCCTCACTTCTCTGGAACTTGATTTTGTCAGATGTTAAATGAAGATAATAGTATGTGATGAGGTTGACTAAATGAGTTAATACTTGCAAAGGGCTCATAGCCATGATTGTCCCATAATAAACACTTGATAAGTAGCTATTCTTGTTCCCACAATGCCTTTTGAGACCCAAGACCAATACAGGAACTCCCAGAGGGATGAATTGAAGAAGAATTACTATAAATAACATAAAAAGGTAACCTTTAAGAGAACTGGGAAGCCAGTTTATCTTCAGAGACAATATGGAGTAGAACATAGTTCAAATGAAATCCCACAGAGACTCAAACTACAGGGTCTGGAGGAGACCAGCATAGGCTGATGTTAGATAGAAGACAGGGAGGAACCACAGTCACCATATAGGATTAGCTGAAAGGAACATTCTACTCCAAACCAGGACAATTCCCCTCCTGCCTTCCTGTCTCGTACTCAGCAAACACTTTCAGAATCACTACTGTGTTCTCTACTGTGCTCTAAAGGTTTGGAGGAGACATAAATATACTATTATTACACCTTTAATGAAGAAATTATTTTTTTTTTAAGAGAAAGTAGTATATTGGCTCTGAGGAGGTGGTCCTTGAACAGAGACCCAAGCAAGATGGAGATGTGATTATCTAGAGAAAGAATGCTCCAGGCAGGGACAGACACCAACCTGCATCAGCAGAGAAGTGAATGGAAGGCTATGGTGAAGTCTAGCATGGTTGCATGACCATACAGGGAGAGTGAGCAGGGACTGGTCACGTGACACTCATAAGGCAAGATATGGATCCAACAAAAGGAAGTCTCTTAAGTCCAAAGCCATGAGGAGCTGAGGTCATGCTGGGCCATCTACCTTGACAACGTCCTTGACAACCATATCTCAGTATGAGTAAACAAAGGACAGAATTAGAAGAATGTAGGTTAGTCAACTCTTATATTCTTAAGGTGAAAAATCATGTGACTCTAAAAAAGGGAGAAAATATACTTGATATGCTCCACGTTCCTGGATTTGTATCATATTAATAACACGGTTAAACATAGGATTGGTCAGTATTTCATTCAAGCTTAGGAGCTTATTCTTACTGAAAAGCCTGGTGGTAGCGGTAGGTAGGCACTTAGATAGGGAACTTTAGACAGCTACTGCCCAGAGGCACAGTTGGTGGGGCTGGGACTGGAGAATCAAACCTAGATTCTGTAGGTCCTGGGCAATCTCATGTGGTTTTTCTTTTTTCTTTTTTCCAATTTGGCTTCAAAAGAAGATACTTAGGTAGACCTTCTAGAAGTAAAAGATAACTGAGTCAAGTAAAGCATAGGAAATAGCTTAGCAGGCTGGGACTCCACTTGATTTGGGCTATGTACACACCCCTCTTCTAATAATGTTCTTGGCAGCCTGAGACCCTTACCTCACTAAGTATACACACAGACACACAGACACACAGACACACAGACACACAGACAAAAACACACACACACACACACACACCCCTCTCCAAAGAATTCGCCTAACAACTTGTGGGAAACTTAGCCCCCATCTGCATCAACCTGCACATATACCTACTTTAACCAAAAGAAATATGTTACTTCCCATAGCAACCTCACGATAATGATCTATTTCTGGTCAAACATGTCTGGGAATGCATCTTGAAATGAAGAGAGGTGGGATGATCAGGCCTCAAACCATCTTGATGATATGTGCAGTATTACAAACTGTCCTGAACATACTTTTAGGGTCAATCTTGTATACTGTCTTATGCCTTATGCATAATTAGACATGAATAGTATTAAAATCAGGCACATTGTGGTAAGGGACATGTACAGTAGGAAAGAGGTTATGTGACTTGAATACCACAAGTCTTCATTATACTGATGTTTTTAGCAACCAAAGATCTCCTTCTTTTGAGCCACATTAAAGAAAACCTTGTGCAATAATTGGGACCCTTGAGCTCCCTCACTCATGTGGCCCACTGTCTCTCTCGACCTTATGACAAACAGTTTCTGATCTGTACTATTGCTTCACATTTGTGTTGTTTCTTTGTTGGCTTGCAAATCTGCATCTAGTCATTATTTTACTTCCTTGATTAAGAAATCAAGAACCTGGAAACAAGGGGCCCAGCCCTCCACCACCAGTAACCAAATCACAGAAAGGTACCAGGTATTCTAAGTCAAAGGAGGATTGTGTGCAAGACAGAAAAAATAAATTACAGGTGTTTTCTTCTCAGAAAGTTACTCAGCAGACACACCCACCAACCTGTACCCATTGGAAGAAGAGAGACTTCTCTGACAGGTTTAGGTAAAAAAAATCAACCAAACCAAAACCAAAACCAAAAATGCGGGCCAGGAGACACATACCAGATAAAGACCAGAACACCATGAAATCTGATTAGTCAAAAGTGCACAGAACTCAGGAAAACAGTTACTGTTAGAACAGAAATGCAATAAGTTACAAGAGGTTCCATCACAGTTCTGGGGTTAAAAACAGCAGAGCACAAGTTGATCAACTTTTCAACCAGAAAATACTTGCACACATGTACTTAGAGACTATTGTGTTTCTTTCTCTTCTCCCTCTTTCTTTTTCTGAATTACTGACCAGATCTGTTAAATTATAGTCATGTCAGGGATTTCTGGAAGATAAATAACAAATGCTGCTGATGGAAAATATTGACATTTCTCAAGCAATCAATGAGAATGCAGTAGCCTGTATGGCATGTTTAGCTGCCGATAACACAACGGAGCTGATACAAGCAAAAGACACAGCACTGTTGGCTATTCTTAGTCTATATGCACTGATGCGCAATAAAATTCTAGTGGTAGAGATGGGGCATGAACCAGTTTGGTTGTAAAGACTTCAAAATTCTAGCATACCACAAAATTGTTGGTATGTGTTTAGCATCTTAGATCTAAATTTTCAAATCGCCTTTATTGGAAAAAAACCTTTGCTCGATCTTTGAAGAAATTTGCATTTCTATGGAAAGATGGAACACAATATCCTTGGCTGAGTTATGAAAGTCATCAACATTTTATGGTATATGATTAGCACATCCCGAAAGCAACAATTCTAGAAAGCTTAAATTTAGCCAGGAAAAACCGAAGGCATCTTATCTATTCATATGTAGGCATGGGAATGTAAGCTTAAATGTCACATATTATCATGGAAATCCTAAGATCGCTGGATTCTGATTTCACATTTCAAAACCAAATAATAAAAAAGTACACTGGTCTATCATTAGTAAAACAACCAAATCTGATCAAATAAAACGGTAGTTAGGGAAAAAGAACTTTTCTTTTCTTTAAGGATGAGGAGGATATAATTCTTACCTGGAGTTCTAGGCCAGTGGAGACTAGAGAATCCAAATGAAAAAGTTTTCATGGAAACCTTAAGCTTTGGATTTTCAAAATAAAATTTAAATATTGAGCATAAAATTTGTTCTTTGTATTAGTCAGTAGGCCTTGTTGATAGCTTAGGAAAGAAATGCCTAGGTGGTCATCTGACTCAGTGGTTCTCAGCCTTCCTAATGCTGGGACCCTTCAATGCAGTTCCTCATGTGGTGGCCGCCAACCATAAAATTATTTTTGTTTTCTATTTCATAACTATAATTTTCTATTGTTATGAATAGTAATGTAAAATCTGTATTTTTCTATGATCTTAGGTGCTTGTGAAATGGGTCATTTCACCTCCAAAGGGGTCACAGCCCACAGCTTAAGAAGTGCTGATACACAGTGACTTAGATTCAGTGATATTTAAGTTGTAATTGAGAAGGTTATCAGTTAGGTTACACAATGGCGTGTTAGAGAGCTATCAAATACCTATAAAGAGCTTAACGCCCAAGCCTCGAAAAGTACAGTCCAGCTTCATCTAATTCATAGATATCTCACATTTAAAAGTAGGGTTTTTTCATGGCATAGAGCTGGGTATTCCTTTAAGTTGCTTTAATTCAATGTTGTTTGTTTTCTGTGTTGGGGCTCAAACCCACGGTCTTGTCATGTTAGGCATGTGTTCTTCTATGCAGCTAGACCCTAAGCTCCCAATATCTGTATTTTAGTTTGTATTAATGTAGTTATTTAGATAGCTGAGTTTACATCTATTATTTTGTTATTTGTTTTCTACTCGCTTATTTTTGTCTCCTTTCCCTCTTCTTTTTCTGGATTAAGTATTGTTGGTTTTTTTTTTTTAAGTATTGGTTTTAATATTCCATTTTGTTTGTACTAGTGACTTACTAACTGTACTTTTCCTTTGTTGTCCCAAGGTTTACATAGAACTTTTAGCTTACTATAATGCAACTTGGCACATAAGTGTAGTGTACCATTCCTAGGACACACAGACTTCTGTATTCCATCCTTCCTGCTACTGTTAACCTACATCTTACTTCTTCGTCTGATTTTAAAAACAAAAGAAAATGACCATATGACAGCTAGTTTTTTTTACTTTAACAGTCAATAGCTTTTAAGATGACTTTTTAAGATGATAAAAAGTATTTTATACTTATCCATATATTTACCATTACTGAGACTTCTCTAAGTAAATTTAAATTTCCACCTAGCATCATTTTCTTTTTTACAATATGCAGCTGCTACAGTCAGTTATCTTGGCCTTTTCTTGCTGCTGTATAAAGAGAACAGTTTGTTCCAATTTTGTTTTTGAAGGATATTTTTGTGACACATTAGACCTCAATGGAAAGAGTTTTGTGGTTGTTTTGTTTGTTTGTTTTTTTAACATTATGGATTTTAAAGACATTACTTGTTTCCATAGCTAATGTTCAGAAGTGTGCAGAATTTCTCCCTTTGCTTCTTTATGTGTCTTTCTTCTCTGGATGTTTTTGGAGGCTTTTCTTTTGGGGTTGTAATTTCATTATGCTGTGCTTGCTGTTAGTTCTCTCTCTCTCTCTCTCTCTCTGTCTGTCTGTGTGTGTGTGTGTGTGTGTGTGTGTGTGTGTGTGTGTGTTTCCCTTTAGGGCTTGTTGGGTTTCTTGGATCTGTGTATTTATAATTCCAATATCTAATTTAGAAAATCTGGTGGCCATTATCTCTTTAAACACAACCCATATATTTTGACATATACACTATTCTCATTAATACATATACCGAATTTCTTGATATTATTCCATAGGTCACTGCAGTGCTATTATGTTTTTCATTCTTCTTTTATCTTTGCTTCATTTGGATGATTCAACTATCTCCTTGAAGTTCTCAAAAGTCTTTCTAAAGTAGAACTAAAATATGTCTACAATTCACAAATCAGTGTGATTAGTGTGACACCCTTCCAACACTCCCCTACACAGGTAGTGTAGTCTTGCTAGGTACAGTCCATCCTCCTCTATGAACATGGACTCTGAGGGTTCTCATTTAATGGCCCAGGTAACGGTAGGTGTCTTTTCACAATGACCATCTAGAAATCTAATGCTTTCCCATCCTGTTGTCTGTTTGAGAATTTTTCTTATTACAAGTGCCTGGCTCTTTGTTTGGATCATAAAGTTGCACAATCAAGTTCCCAGCATGCACTGTGCAGATTTTGTGAGCTGGGATTCTTGTTTATTGCTTATTTGTTTTCCATACATTTTTACTGTCTACATCTTTGCCCAGACTCTATCTCTGCTCTGACCAGACTCTTCATCTTCAGTTCAGCAAGGATGTCAGTCATTGCAAGCTCTTCCAGGTTATCCTTGCTTCAACACCCATCCGGGTAGAAAGTTAGAAACAACCATAGATCTCATTAGTCTCTTTTCTCTATACTGTGAGTTCAAAGCCGAGATGGGCTTCATGAGGTCTTGGTCTCAAAACAAAGCACAAAAAAGAAACCATTTTAATCTACTGAGATGTCAAAATGAGTACAAATGATATAAATCTGATATAAAATGATAATTATTCACCATTTAATTCAATGGTAATAATATCAAACCTAGCTTCAGATAGATGCTTTATGTTATGGCAGCAATTTTTCCTTGATTCTTGATAGGTAAGGTTTTGAGATAATTGCAAGAAAAGAAAGCAGGGTATTTAAAGGGCCCAGCCACTTATACAACTGGAATGTGATGTCAAACATGATTATTAAACATTTATTTGGTACAAAAGAATATTCACAAAATATATGTAAATTTTAGAGTACTACTCTTAAATTTTTAATGTGCAAACAAACCACCTGGGATCTTGTTAAAATTGTAGATTCTGACTCAGATGAGGTGGGATGGGCAACATAACCTGTCTCCCATATTCCCAACAAAATCTTATATTTCTGCTTTGCAGACCTAGCCTTTGAGTCATCAGAATAAAGGCTGAGTTAATACAACCACCACCTGTGGATACACATAGACTATCACTATCTCCGATGGGCCCTGGGTACCCTTCCTGATCCCACCCCTTCCTGATATGGCCCTTTCCCTTCCTCTGCTCTCTTGATTATGTTTTCACTATCATGTTGCTTCTATTAATCATTTACTGCACATGATTATCTCCCCAAGTTATTTAGTTTACATGTTGTAGACTGTAAGGACCAATGGAATCACTTGTATATAAGCATACATTTATTTATTTATTTACTTTATTTATTTATGCATTATGTCCTGAGGTTCATTCATATTCTTCTTTCCCCATTTTTATTCATATTCTTCTGTGTAACCTTAGTTTGTTCATTTTTATTGCTATATGGAATTCTTCTTTATGAATGTACACACACACACACACACACACACACACCCCTCTGTTTTCTAATTGATAAGTTCTGAAGTTTCAGTTTCATATGGTCAGGAGAATTCCTGTTCAAATTCCCGATGCACATATTGAGACCTAATCATGCTATTTACATAGATGTTGAATCACTCACTGTTCCTTGGATATGCACATTTTCTACTTTCGTGACTGTTTTGATGCCAAACTATTTACACAGTGGCTGACTGCTTTATACTGCCACCAACTGTGCAGATCTGTTTGTTCTCATCTGTGTTGTTTTATAGTGCTGCAAAAGAAACTGTCACATGCTCAGTGCCTTAAATCTACAAGTACATTGTATGATGTGGTTCTGTAGATCAGATATCCAAGTGGGCTTGTCTGCGTTCTGAGCTTAGGGTCCACCAGTCCAATGTTGACTGTCACTTTGTCTGATGGCTCTGTAGGAGAATCTGCTTCCAAACCAATCAGATTGTTGGCAAAATCTGGTAATTCCCAATTACCTGACCACTCTCATTTTCTTGTGACCTGCTAGTTAGCTAGCACCTACTCTAAAAATCAGCGGACACATTCACATAATTATCTTCAATAGCCCTTTAGTCATCCATGGAGAATTTAAATGCACGACATTCCTCTTAACATTTCAATTCCCTCTGAGCTAGAGAAAACTCTGAGCTTCAAACATGTTTGTGTGATTAGTTTAGGCATCCTCAGGTAGTCTCTCCTTTGACCTTTAGTATGCTAAAATCACAGGAAAACCAATAGGGATGGAATACTACCATGGAATCTTGCCTACCAAAATTCATGGGTAGCCAAATTGGCCTCAATAATTCACTAGACCCCATCCGCATGGCCAAATGCATTCACTGCTTCTCCAGGTCACAGCCTCTGTTTGGAGCTTAACATCACAATAATCCAAATAATCTATGCCAGGTGGAGAATAGGTAACTGTATTAGGTCCTTTTCTGTTACTGTGCTAGAAAACCCTGATAAAAAGCACATTAGGGCAGAGAGGATTTATTTTTGGCTTACTGCTCCAAAAAGGATATAGTCCACAGGGTGGGGAAGGCTGGCACCAGGAGCGAGGCTAGCTTAGCAGTCATGAAACTAATTACATTTTATTCACAAACAGGAAGATAGAGAGGGAGAACCCAGAAGTAGACCATGCTGTAAACTTCAAAGTCTGCCCCCAGTGATGTCTCTTCTCCAGTGTTAGGATCCAAGAATCACTGAAGGAACCAGAGACTCAAATAGTATGTAAACGCAAAGAACATTTATTTTGCAGAAATTACCAGCATGCAGGGGTAAACCATTCATCAAAATAATTTTGATTGGTTTCTATGTTAGTTTCATTATATTTGGTGAGACCTTAAAGAACTTCAGAATCCAAACCAGCCCTGGGCTCCTTATCTCCTTTGGCTATATTTCCTAGGAGCTGGCTCATCTCCAGACTTATCCTCCCTAAGTCAGAGTTATCATGGATTAATGACCCATCATCAGTGGCTTCCTCTGCGGAGCCCAGTTTGCTTCCTGGGAGGGGTTGAAAATTTTGATTCCAAGGATTTTGAACCTCTCAACAGCACTGCCAATATGGGACAAGATGTTTAAATGTATGAGCCTATAGATGTGGCATTTCTCATTCAAAGTGCAATAATTTCCCATTCAAAGAAGTGTTGAAAGCAAATACCAGCCAGGAGCTTCCTTTCAGACCCTGGTAATCATAGCTTCTAGGTCTCAGCTCTCCTCTCTGGGCTCTAGGCTTCACCTCTGGGTGGTCTGTCCTTTTTCATAGTATTTGAATAGTTTTTTTGGCCTTCTTTAAGAAAGCTTAAGTAATTAATTAATTCATACATGTCTATAAGAATGTCCCCTGTGTGTGTATGAGTGCACATGTCTGTGCACTTGTCGAGGTCAGAGGAGGGTGCTGGATCCCTCAGAGCTGGGGTTACAGGCAGAGCTGGAGATATGGACACAGCTAGTAGGTGGGATCTGTGATACTCTGTGCTCACGATTGCACAGTAAGCACTTTTAACTTCTGATCCATCTCTCTAGAACCAGTCAGTTCTCTTCTTAGGCCTTTATGTGTGTTCCAGAGACCCAACTCAGGTCATCAGGTTTATCCGTGGAAAACACTTTTACCAGCTGAAACATCTCCCTGATTCTCAATCTCTTTCTGCAGCAGAGTCTGGGAAGTCTGAGGACCCCTTTTATTTAGTCTTGTGGGTGGAGTGTGTCTGCCAATATAATTTCATCAATGAGCTTTTGCATCTCCTGTGGATGTCACAAGGATTCACTAAACTACACTGAGGACCAGGAGTATAGTTTTCAGGCAGTACCATCACACTTTTGCCCTCTGCCAATCTACAGCCATTAAAACTTTCGAAAGGACTTTAAGGTTGATTGAAAAGATCTAGAAGAATCACCTAATCTCCTGGCAGTGTGTTCTGTAAACTTTCACTCAGTGAGTTCTTAGCAGATGTGTACAGGACACATTCAGACTTTTCCTGCTGCCTCAGCATTTATTTCTGACTTTTTGAACCCTTTTGTCATCTGGGGGGAAACTTTCAAAATCATTTATCCTGGATTGCTTTTATTTTAAGGCCCCCCTCCTTCTTTCTTTCTTTCCTCCCATAGCTTACTGTAAGCAGCAGAAGACAGGTCTCAGCTTCGATGGTTTTCCTGGAAAACTCCTTAACTATGTATCACAGTACAGCTTGTTGCTTAAGGCACATGTGCAAAGAGTGACTCCATTGACCTGGACTTGTTCATTTCTAACAGCAGGTTCCTGGCTCCTTCTCAGTCCTCCCTGCCAGCATTCTTTTTATTTTATTATTACAAATAGATTTTTCATACAGTCTATTCTAATTCGTTACCCCCAACTCCTCTTAGACCCACCACATGCCCCACCCCCCAAATCTACACTTATTCGAATACAAACAGGCATATAAAAAAATAAGATAAAACCAAACAAACCAGAAAAGAAAAAGAGCTGGAGGTATCACCATGTCCAATGTACTACAGTGCTATGGTAATAAAAACAGCATGATATTGACATAAAATAGACCCACTGATCAATGGAATCTAATTGAAGACCAACCCAGATATAAATCCACACACCTATGGACACCTAAGTTTTGATAAAGAGATGAGAAATACACACTGGAAAAAAAGATAACATCTTCATCGAATGGCACTAGTCAAACTGGATGTTGGCATGCAGAAGAATGCAAATAGATCCATATCTATCACAGCATGACTGTATAAAATTCAACTCTAAATGGATCAAAGACTTTAACTTAAAAGAAGATACACCAAATTTGATAGAAGAGAAAGTAGAGAATATCCTTGAACTCATTGGCACAGAAGACAACTTCCTGACCAGAACACAGTTAACTCAGACACTAAGATCAACAATTGATAAATGGGACCTCATGAAACTGAGAAGCAAAAGACACTGCCAATCAGAGGCAGCCCATAGAATGGAAAAAGGTTTTTTTTCCAACCTACATCTAATAGAGGAATAATATCTAAAATATACAAAGAACCAAGAAAAATTGGATTGCAAGAAAACAAATAATACAATTAAAAACACAAATGGCCAAGAAGTGCTTAAAGAGATGTTCTATATCCTTAGCCACCAGGAAAATGTAAATAAAAAACACTTTGAGATTTCATCTTACACCAGTCAGAATGACCAAGGTGAATAACACAAATAACAGGCCTTGCTGGCGAGTATTCGGAATAAAGGAGACACTCACTCATTGCTGGCTAGAGTGCAAACTTGCACAGCCACTGTGGAAATCAGTGTGGAAGTTCTTTGGGAAGATGGGAATAGATTTACCTCAAGATCCAGCTAGACTACTCTTGGGCAAATCCAACGAACTCTATTGCCAATATTCTTAAAGTCTAGGTTCTTATTTATTATCATTGTATTTGGGTGGTGTTTTGTGTAGATAAATATACTTAGGTCCAACTTTTGAGGGGCTCTAGTAGGCCCAAGCAAGGCAAACATGACTCTGGCAGGCCTTGCCCTTCTCTCATTCCCTCTGCCTTGCTAAACTGTTAGATAATATCCCTAAAGCCAGCCACCAAGGTCTATTCCCTTATTTGGCCACTTCATCCTCTTGAGACTATTAAGGTCCAGCTATCAAAGTACTCAAATCCAGCAATCAAAAGCCTCCTTTTGGCTCCTCTAATTAATATGCCCAATCACAATGAAAAAGCTCATCCTAAAAAGGAAATCATCAGGGTTTCCCCTTGTTCCTTTATAAACTGCCGTTTACCTATGGGCCACATCTGTCCCCTCTATCCAGGGACATATCCCTCGCCCCTCCTGCCTTATTCCTCCCCTTTCTCCTTTCTCCTCTATCTCCTGGCTTTTGTTTGTTTGCCTCTTATTCCCTGCCCTCTGCCCCTCTGGGGCAGATAAACCTCCTTCGTGCTGAGAAATGGATCTTGGTATGTCCTGTGACAAAATCAGTCCTTTCAATTTTTACTTACTGTCATGTAGATAAATATAGTTAGGTCTTACTTTTACAAAGGCAAACTCTGATTTTTAAGAGAATATTTGGCCACTTATATTTAATATAATTATGATTTACTTTAAAAAAAAATCTGTCAATCTCCCAACTTAGTTTTTGCTTCCCCTTTTTTTCTGACTTCTTTGAGAAATAACTTTGTGAATTTAATCTCCATATTTGAAGAAATGTTTTATTATTTTTGGTAATTGCCTTAGGGCTTACATTATTCATCGTGACTTTAAGTCTAGTTCCAAATCATGTTATTATACATGTTATTTCATATACAGTATAAAATCCTTATAACATTCAATTTCCACTTCCTTCTGTTTCTTGTCATATTGTTATATGGCTTACTTCTAATGCATTACAAACTTCTTGAATTCTTTACAATTTTTCTTTAGACATTCAATTATCTTTTAAAAGCAGTAAATCAAAAAAACATGTCCTAAGTTTATCAGATTTAATACTTCCTGTGTTCTTAATTTTTTTTGAAGATACCAATTTCTATCTGGGGTCATATTTCTTTCTATCTGGGGTCATATTTCTTTCTATCTGGGGTCATATTTCTAT
>JADRCH010000033.1:7457651-7471786 GCA_019843965.1 Rhynchomys soricoides | reverse complement strand
TCTCTGTTATCTCTTTACCTTTCAAAGACTTAGCAGGTTATAAGGTTCCTTGTAGTCTTTTCTTTCAGCACTTGAAAGATGTTCTTCCCCTGTTCTTGGCTCCCTGTTCTTGTTTGTTTGCTTCTTTGAGACTGAGTTTCTCTGTATATAGCCTTGGAACTCACTATGAAGATCAGGCTGGCCTCAAATTTACAGAGATCTACCTGCCTCTGTCTCCCAAGTGCTGGGATTAAAGGCACGCACCACTGGCTGGCTCCCCTATTTTTAATATGAAACATTGAATTTTTTGTTATTGTTGTTGTTCTGTGTGTATATTTCTGATTGTCTACAAGATTTTCTCTTTAGCTTGATTTTAATTTGTCTGCAATGGAATGCAGTCCAGTGGCACAGTATTTGTGCATGTACAGAGCCCAGGGTTCGACTCCCTACTCAGCAAAGAGTAAAGTGGAGAAACAAAGCAAGATTCAAAGTGATGAATCAGAGAAAGATTCGAACAGAATGAGTCAGAGATAGAATACACCCAACTCTCGAGAGAACAGACAGGAAAGAAAGGCTACTTAAGAGCACTGAAGAGCAAGTCAGTGGGAGGTCAGTTCAGTGAGTACAGTTCAGTTGAGTTCAGACAATGCAGTGGAGTTCACTTGAGTTCAGTTCAGTGTAGATCAGTTAAATACAGTTTAATTCAGTTGAATTTGTTCAGTTACTTCCATTCAGTTCTGTTCAATTTGTGCAGTCAGTGTATTTTAGTTTGTGGAATTCAGAGGCAGTTTTTCCAAGTAGAGCAATTCAGTCAGAAGTCAAGAGAAGCCAGTTTGAATCAGTCAGCTTGGAAAGGGGTTTGTATCAGAACAGCTGAGTTGAGCTAGTCAGGCAGCCTTCAGAAAGAACTTGAAACAGGGAGCATATTCACCAGTAAGCCCCTGAGACAACAATTGCATCTGGTGAATAAAAGTTACTTTTACAAAAGAAATTCACAGTACTATCCCTTCAGATACTTCCTCTGTGGCTTTGTTTTCATTCTTTTGCAAACAAGCAAATCCTTAATCTACCTGACCCTTATCCACACCTTTGTATGTTTTGCTTTTTCTTTTCTGACTCTTGAGTGTCTCCTGATTTACTTGAGGTAATTTTGGTTGATTTCCTTTCAAGCCTTCTGGCCAACTCCTCTGATGTGTGAAGTCTAACCTCAGTGTATCTGAAGAACTCTTCATCTCTGTGTGATGCTTTTCCCTTAGTGCATTCCCATGTTCCCCCATCCCTAATGCAATGTGCCACATTTGTAATTGTTGTCTATATTTTTCCACTGGATTTTCTAACATTTGAACCACAGTTGTTTGAAAGATACTGTTCAATATTTTTATGTAGGCTATCCCCAGATCCAATCTGTTAACTTCTTTATCCTTTAATTTTTTTTTTTTTTTTTTTTTTTTTTGCTTTGGAGATTTTATCACAGTTTTTAAAAGAATGCTAGATTGCATATAAAACAGGAGAGGGGAGGATAAAGGTCTTTTCACTGAGAAGTGGCTACACTTGTTCTTATGTCAAGTAAACGGTCTGGATGTTGTACAAAGAAAAAATGGACACTTTTTTCTTAGAAATGAGATATACAGAGCTTATGGAAGTTTACATAATAACGTGAAGGTCATGGCATGCTTATGAACTTAATTGGAATTAAGCAACTTTTGAAATTAAAGTAAGAATAATTCAGAGACAAATGTTCCTGAAGTACTTGATCACACTGAGTATTTTAGAGACATAGTTACAATATTTACAAGGCATATGAACAGATTTTTATTTTTTTCCACCCCTGAAATACTAAAACAACAGTAACACCTCACAATTGCAGAGCCTCACCAAAGGCTTAGGAGAAGTCAATTCCATGCACTGCCACAGGTAGTGGCTGTCCGGCAAGAAGCAACTTAGGAGAGGAAGGGTTAGTCCAGCTTGGTGGGGGGGTGGGGAGAAGGCATGGCGGAAGCAGGTCTGTGCGGGGACAGCAGGAAGAAGCTGCTTGCTCACATGTGGGAGGGACATGAAGGGAGGGGACCAGCGCTCTGCTAAAGTTCTTCATCTCTTCCTTTTTATTCAGTGCAAGACCCAACCCAATGGAACAGCACCACTTACACTCAGAGTGTACCCCTTTCCCTTAGCCAGCTCTCTGTAAAAGCCTTAACAGACACACCCCAAAGTACCTGTTACTGTAGGACCATGAAAAGAAACCTGGTTTCTGGTTGAGCTAAGGTTGGAAACCCTGGTGACCCTACAGGAGATAACCTTACAAGGGACAGTAGGCATTTTGCCATGCTCCTGGACACCAGGCTCCTGACACGAGGCCACAGCTCTCCATAATATTGTGGCCATCAGTCACATAAGGGCAACGCCCCAAGCCCCTCCACAGGTAGAGGACGTGACCACAGGTCATGTAGCCTCAAGACAGATCTCCACTTTAATGAGGTACCTGAAGGCCTGGAGGCTTAGCCAATAAACTCCCCTTCTCAGACACTCTTCCCTGCAAAGTGTATTTAACTTCAGGCCCGCCCTGAGAAAGGGGGGGTAGGGTTTTATTCATCTACTCTCTGCCATGACAACAAATGCCTTAAAACCATGGACTGGCTCTTTTCATCAGGATCCACCATGGGGAGCAATGGAGAAGGCCTTCATCTAAAGAGTTGGCCATCTAGACTCCTGCAGAAGGCCTCTCAGCACTCTCATCCATAACCACCAAGCCAGCCTCTGGCTGACAAGCCAAGAACTCTCATCCCTACGGGACCCAGCTGGAGCTCCCCTGCCTTTCCCTTTCAGCTTGGGCTAGATCCAACCCCACGGGGGCCCCCACTCCCACTCCGTTCCCAGCTCTTCCACAGCTCCCAGTGGCACAAGGGGGGAGGGCCCAAGAGCCTGAGAACCAGATGTTCCCGGCCTCCATACAGGCCTCCTGAGCCAGCTCTGTCAGTCCCCGGAGACCTCAGACTGTGCTCCCCCACCCTCAGAGCTGTGTCCAGCAGCTTCCCATAGCCCGACAACCGACTGGCGCTGGTATGGGGTAAGTGCAGTCAAAACTCCCGTGTCCGGCCTCCACCAGTGGCCTGAGTCCTGGGGGCGGAGCAGATGCAGGACACACTTAGCCCTACACTCCACTAATCCACTCCTTTATTTTTCAGGCCGATCAAGCTGACCCTTGAAAAATTAGACGTTTTATTGAAGCTATCAACTGTTTCATTTAGTATTTATCTGACACAGACTTTGCCTCCTTGGTATGGTAGACACTGAATGCAAAAATGAACGATGTACTTGAGAGGCTCACAGAGCAGTCGAGGCATAGCGATAGCCCCCAGTCTGCTTGTTCACACCGGGAGCTTACCCTTGAGATATTTACTCCCTGTAGGGAGGGTACTTAGAGGGGAATTTTGTTGTTTCATTTTAGATACATGGACCTGTTTATCACACAAATTAGTATAATAAAAAATACCTACATTTAAATTAAATTATTAATCTGTATTAATGGGAATAATATAAAGATTCAGTGAATTTTAAAGCAAACATAACTATGTAGCTTGCAATTTTGATTCTTATAGCCCAATCTCATATCAATTAGCCATCTAATAATAATGATAATGAATAGTGCTGGGTGCGATCATTTAAGTGACATGCAAATTGGTAAACTATTTAATCCTCACAACCACCTTGAGAAGCAGAGACAAATCTGTCCTCTCATTTACTAATGAGAAAACCAAATCACTGGGAAATGAGCTTGCTGGGAGCTAATAAGCTGGTCAGCAACAGCCATTAAGTAATAAAAGACAATATTTAATTCTAGGCAGCCTGGCTCCAGAGCTTAAACTTGTATCTACTAATCTTCATCTTTGCATTCTACACATGTTGTCATATGCACATAAACACATAAACTTAGGAACACAATGCCTGTAAACAAAATTCTGTGAGATTTTTCCAGTTAAGAACAGCCATCGTGCTGCTAGGGGGCTTACAGCATGGGGGGGGGGGGCAAACAGTCTGTTTTTATGTAAAAGGATAACATTAGAAGACTGTGCACATGGGGGCTGGAGAGATGGCTCAGTGGCTAAGAGCTCTGACTGCTCTTCCAGAGGTCCTGAGTTCAATTCCCAGCACCTACATGGTGGCTCACAACCATCTGTAATGAGAGATCTGGTGCCCTCTTCTGGCCTGATGGCATACACTGTATACATAATAAATAAATCTTAAAAAGAAAGAAAGGAAGGAAGGAAGGAAGGAAGGAAGAAAGACAGTGCACAAATAGACAAGACTACACAATCATGCCCTGGTGGTCATGGGCACGCTCCAGCAGTAGGACCTGCCTATGCAGCCTGGCTCTCATGAGTCTCTCTTGTCCTTCTGATATTCAGCATGTAGACACACAAGAGCCCCTGTCCCTCAAAAATCACACGTCCTCCTGCCTCTGGGTCTTTCCACTTTTGGTAACTCATAGCAAGACTGTTCCTTTAGTATTCAGTACTCAGGTCAGAGGTGCTTTCCTTGAAGGACTGCTTCACCATTACCATGTCCACTGGCTTGTTTAATGTTTCTTATGAGTCTTGTCCTTGTCTGAAGGTATTTGCTGGCCCACTTATGGTCCATCTCTCCTAACTAGAGTGCTCCACAGCAAGAATCTGCCTTTGTCTGTTGTCTTTGCTTCTGTCTTAGGTCCTTCAAACAGTTTCTATCTCATCTGAAGAATCTTTCCAAGTTTAATGACTGTGCTAGGATGCCTCTCTTTGGCCTGGTTTTAGGTTTATGATTGTGTCCCTAAGAGGAAAGTATTTGGTTTTCCCTTCTTTTCATCCTCAGAATGCAGAGCACTCTGAATATCAGTGAACCCAATGGCGCGCTTGGGCTTGTGAGTCTTTGTGATTTGTGGTCCTCGCCCTTGGGAGTTACTGGTGAGTAACAATGAGCTTGGCTCTTTGCAACTGATCTCCTTTCAAAGGTCCCCCTGCTTCATGGGTCACCACTGGCATGACCTTCACACATCCTTCCCCATCATTCACCAGCTGTCACAGGGCTGGACACATAAATGAGCATGTGAGGCTTTTGAAAGTACTCCATGGAAACAGCGAGCTTTGGGGAGGATTTTATTCATTTATAATATATTTAGATATTTAAAGAGTTGACTCCTGGGCTAAGTGCTGAGAGCAAAATGATGAATAGTGTGCAGCATATAGCTGTGAGTTAGAGACTACTTTCAACTCTGTTTTAAAAATCTAATTAACATTAATTTTACTTCATTAATTTGCTCTGTGAAATAAACACATATAAAATGATCTTTAATCTTCCTCCTGAACGTCTAGCATGTACATTTCAGCCCTGTTCAAAGGAATGTGATCTAAAATGGTGAAGTAAAGTCATAGTTACACTGAAATAATATTGGTTTTCAATTATCGAGTAATTTTTATACAAGGCTACTTTATTAGCTATTACATTATAATTAATTAAACTACTTTCCTGCTTTATATAATGTTCCGGCTTTGAAAGTGCTTCTGTGTGGGTGTGTGTGCTTGGGTGGCCGCGCCATAGCTGTATCCTTTGGCTGTATACAGCACACTTTTAAACCTCATTATCTGATTCTAAGCCACATAAAGCTTCCATCGGTTTTACAATGGGGCAAATAATAAGGCTTCTGCCTGCATCGCAGGATTTTATGGGGATTCATCAGTATTCACATGCTCACAGTTGTGCATTGCTTAATTAGGTATGTATAGCTGGGCACTGCCCAAGGCAGTGATGGCTTATGTGTATGATAGAAGATCACATATCACAGGCCCGTCACAGCTGCCTTTCTTTGTGTAAGTACACTGCGATTATTGTTTAACAATGACACACTTCTCAGAACGTATTCCTATCATTAAATGATCCGTGACCACATGTCTATGACCGGCGAATTCTCAGAATATTCTAGAACACAGACAGTATTGCTATTATTACCCCCATTATAGATATAATGGGGGCTTAGTGAGGTTTAAAAATTTGCTTTATACAGAAGGCCAGCAAATATTAAGGTTGTAACTTTTTGCCTTATTAAAATTGTCCCAGTGATTAACAGTGTGCGTTTGTGTATATGTGTGTGTTCGTTTGCTAAGACTATTAAATACGGTAATGCAGAGTAAGGGGTACATTCAGCAGGTGACAGCAGCCATGGTCTCTCCTGCATGCGCAGATGCTTACCCTCTTGGCTCCACAAGCTCTTCCCTCTGTACGTGATTTTGGATTTTTCTCTAATCTCTTCTTCTTAGGAGGATGCTTGTCATGTTGGAGTAGAGCCGACCCTAATGACCTCATTTCAACTCATTACCTGTTTAAAGAGCCTGTCTTCAAGCACCGTCACATTGTGGGGTTCTGGGCCTTAGTGCTTTGGAGAAATGCATTTTGATCCACAGTGCTTAGGAAAATGATGAAGAAAATGGTAATTAATACATAGCTTGTTTTTTTTTTTTTTTATTTTCAAAGTAAGTGAATTAAAGAGGTTATGTGAAGTAGTAATCACTATATAAGTCAAGAAACTGATTCCTCAGCACGTATGGCTCATATTTAAAAATTTAAATATAAAAATTCCTTGAATACATTTTCTTATTTATCTAATTTTTAGTAATGTTACGACCTTCACTATGTTGAAGATACTGCTAACCTACATTGAGTTTACTATGTTTTAGAGTTTCTAATAACATATATGAATATCTCAACTATTATAAAATTAGGGAGCAAAAAACAGAGGAGCTAAATGACTTGCTCAAGGTTTTATGGCTATTAACTAGAATAGTTGAAATGGAATCAAACTGGATCAATGATTTACTCTATGGATCTCCCAGATGCTTTCAAGTTTCTGCAAAGTTGGAGTAACTAGGGTCAGATTTACCCTCTAATCTAGAACAACTGCAAAACCTAGACATATATGAAGGAATGGACACCGGAATTTAAAAAATGAAGATCCCCAGGAATCAGAAGCCACATGATTGACCCAATTTACTGTCTAGGCTGAATACCCAGACAGACTCTCAAGAAGGTGGTAGAAAATGTCTATGTTCCACTCCCACCACATCTCCACTAGCTCACAGAGGGCTCTGTCGAGCACAGCAGCCGAGAAAGATAATACTAAGCAATACTCCAGTAAAGACCTTGATATATCTGGGGACTATGGTTTGGTTGCTAAGCAGTGTTTCCTTGTCCTATCTCTTGATATGCTGCCTGGATCATACTTTAATAGGGATACAGATTGACAGAGTGGGCAGATGTTTGGTAAGAATTGCATACATACAAGGGCTAACATAATATAGATTTTGTGTTCATTATTTAAAAAGAAACACATGACATCTTACTACTAAATGTGTTCTTATCGGTATACAAAGCATGTTCTACACAGTTAGAATTTTAGAATAAACAGCCATTTAGAATTACTGGAAGGTAGATACTATCCATCTATTCTTTCAAGGTTACCTGTCACCTCTTTATTCACAGATTATAACTATGTGGGAAGAACATGGCAACAAAATTACAAAGACCCCCTTTCTATACTCTGAATCATTGGAACCAATGATAACAATTAATTATACCCTGCCAACCGAAAACAAAGTATTAACAATGATAACTTTCCCATAATCAACTTTTTCAGTGTTGTTGGCTTATGTCAGAAAATGCTTAGTGCTCGCTGAACCCACTGCCTCAGAGAGCTATTCCATCTTGTTTGGTCTTTTGCCATTCAAATGCTGTCATATAAATAGTACCAAAAGCCACCTAAGCTACTATGTTGAAATGGTTCATCTCAACATTCATTTGAGATTTAACTATGTTTCTTTTTACTTAAAATGAAGGGGGGGGGGGAGTCAGACTTTTAAATGACCTATGGTCTATGCTCACCAACACCTCTTAGCTGCCCTGGTTGGTATGTTTTCAAGGGCAGGTGGATTATGCATCTGGTGTTCCCTGTGGAACCTGTCCTTGTCCCCGTTTCCAGTATGGTGGGGAGGGAACAGCTGTTGTCTATCCTGTCTGTTCTGAGAACTCAGCATTGTGTTTGACACCATGGGAATTTACCCACAGTGCTTTGCAGGAAAACATCTGACATTTCAAAATGATCCTTCAACATAAGCTAGACATGAACTGGAGGAATTAATGGAAAACTGGAAAACAGATTAAGAATTTGAAGTGGTTTCTTAAGCCTGGGTGACCCGCTGTAGTTTAAAAGTAAGCTTTATTTACAATTATACCCTAAAGCATAAGAGACGGTTTTCTCACAAGGATTAAGATAGGAGCTCGAAAACCTGGAGCTTTCAGAGGTTACTGAAGATCACACTGAGAACAGCTGCTGGGAATGTTAAACAGGAGAACTGTGGTGCTTTGCATGAAAGAAGAGCTTCATAAAAGAAAATATATCATTTTATTGGAAACTTGTGCCTTTAGTGAAGGGACTTGTCAAAGCAGCGATGAGAAAATGGCAGCGTGCATGCTATCTGGACACGGGGACATCAATTAATATGGTTTCTTAATCATAAAAGTAAGGTTAAAATAAAAACATAGCCTTCACATGTGTCTGTAAAACGGAGGCAGGGAACGATCTTCAGTACTCAACAGCAGTGTGAGCTCGGACGAATCGCTATGAATGGTAATCCATCCCATGTAATCTAGGATGAATATTAAAACCACAGCCCT
Organism: Rhynchomys soricoides; assembly: GCA_019843965.1. Lineage (NCBI taxonomy): Eukaryota > Metazoa > Chordata > Mammalia > Rodentia > Muridae > Rhynchomys > Rhynchomys soricoides. Next base: position 7,463,110 of record JADRCH010000033.1, on the reverse strand, counting down.
GGACACATTTTCCCACTCCTGCTTTTTTTTTTTTTTTTTTTTTTTAAACGTTTGCAACAAGAAAGATGGAGCCAGCCCTCCTGGTGCCTCCTGCTTCTGGATGGAAGAACACCAGACCCATCTAGTGGAATTTTCAATTACTGCACACAAATTTTACCTTGTGCCGCTGCTGCTGAATTAATGGTTGTGGTCTCTTTGTGGGTCATAACAGAAAAGGTAATAGTTAATTTCCAAAAGATAAAGGTGTCCTTGACTCCTGAAGGGAAGACCGTGAACTCCCCCTGCCCCAACCCCCAGCCCGCAGCACACTGCTGCAAGCGGACGGAAGGAAGCGCAGGCAATCAGTTGGCTGCAAGACAGACACCCAATAGGCATCTGGAGCTTTCAATTTTCCCTGGAAGTCAATGAGCAAGGTGAACTGCTAGGCAGCGGTATTCACCGCGGAACCCAATCTTTTGGTGAGCAGGGTAGAGAACTCTGCAGAGCCCAGCTGACGGATTACACTGTGACCTTTGTGTGAATCTCTGAGCATCCGAACTGGGTTTACACTCAATTTCATTTTTTGGAACAGAGTAGCTCATGTGGCTACAGTGTACCCAGGCCATTCTGTGTCCTGTCACTGAGCCAGCTGGACCTCTGTATCTTGGTAATCATGACAGATGTTACATATATTAGATTGTAATTTGGGTCAGAGAAATAAGTGTTCTGGGAGAGGGTTCTTTGGTGAAATGCAAAAGGTTACAAAGTACAAAGTTTTAGCAAATTCTGCAGCTAGGTCAAAGGTTACATCCTTATATACATGATTTATTTATTATTAGGCATCAGAATAAAAGGGCGGACATAAGGGGAGCAGAAAGATGTTTTTGTCCTGACCCATGGGTAGTTGAACTGGTTGGCAGATGGTGGCTTCAGGCTAGAAGGGTGCTCTGTGACCAGCACTGCCTGTGAAGGACACGTGGGTGGGTCTGGTGGTCTGTCATTAGAAGCACGTGATGTGTAAACGGTTGCTTCTGAGTTTACTAACAATTCCTGCTCTTCCGCCCCACCCTTCCTCTTCCTCATCCTCCCATTGTCTGCCCCCTGCTCCCCATTTTACTCATGAACATTCGAATCTTTAGCTTCATCTCTTCCATCTTCTACCTCCTTTACAACTTCCTTCTTCTGTCTCCTCTTCCATTTCCTCTTCCTTTCCTCTTTGTACCTCCTTCCTCTTCTTCCTCTTCCTCTTCTACAACTATGGCTGCATCTGACATGGTAGGGCCCCTAGTGAGAAAGAAATCCAGGACTCTAGCTAGAAAGCTGCTGTAGTCCACTGCAGAGGAGGACTCAGGCACAAAGGTGGCTACAGCCAGCACAGAGCAAGACCCAGGAACAATGAGAGATCACTTTTTGGAGCAACTGGTGGGGCCCAGGGGCTTCTTTTAAAAATATTTTTAGTGTTATCTTAGCAAATGTCTTAGGGTTTCCATTGCTGTGAGGAGACACCATGACCAAAGCAACTCTTATAAAGGATAACATTTAATCGGGGCTGGCTTACAGGTTCAGAAGTTCAGTCCATTTTCATCAAGGAAGAAGAATGGTGCTGGAGAATGAGCTGAAAGTTCTATATCTTCATCCAAAGGAAGCCAGGAGAAGACTTTCTCCCATGAGGCTAGGAGGAAGGTCTCAAAAGCCTTCCCACAGTGACATGCCTCCTCCAACAAAGCCACACCTACTCCAACAAGGTCACACCTCCTAATAGTGCCACGCCCTGGGCCAAGCATATACAAACCACCACAGCAACGAACACTCCTTGTCAGATTGACTTTCTTAAAGCCCTCTTAAGCATCCAGGACAGAATTGCTACTGAGTGTTCCAACACTTGTCGAGGGATTCTAGAGCTCAGTCCTCTAAATCATTGAAATTTTATTCCCACTGATTAGCAGTTTTCTACTGCCTTATTCCATATCCCAGCAGCCACCATTCAACAACTGTATGCATTAAACTATTTTAGATACCTCACCAAGGCAGAACCACATATAGTTAAATCCTTTCTATGGCTTATTTCACTTTGCATCATCTTCGAGGTTCATCTATGTCACATCTTTCCATAGATGGCAAAGAAGGAACCACTTCTTTTTCCAAGGCCTACTAATATTTTATTACATATGTGGTACACACACATACACACACATACACACACACACACACACATACACACATACACACTCACACACACATAGACACACACACACAGACACACACACAGACACACACACTCACACACACACAGACACACACACACACTCACACACACAGACACACACACACAGACACACACACACAGACACACACACACACACACATGATTTCCCTATGCACACATTCACTGAGAAGCATTTCATTGTGACAGTCTCTGTGAGGGACTGTATAGATCAAATTGACCTACAGGCATGTCTGTAGGGAGTTGTCTTGATTATATCAGTTGATGTGGGAAGACAAGTCACGTAGGTAGTGTTATTTCTTGGTCAGGGGACCCTGAATGATCTGAGAGGGGAGGGTAAGATGGGCACTGGTCTGGGTGCATGGGTTCATCTCTCTCTGCTCTTGGCTGTGGATGTGATCAGCAGTTTCAGGCTCTTGATGCCGTGTCGTCCCTGCTTACACACACTGTAGGCTGGAACTGTGAGGGAAAATAGACCCTCCCCTCTTCTAACTTGCACTTGGCAGGGGTTTTTGTTTTGTTTTGTTTTGTTTTATCACAGATGCAGGAAATAAATGGAGCCCATTCATTTATTTCTCTAAGATTTGGATTTCAATGATTTTGGATCAATATCTTAAAACTGGATTGTCAAAACATGTGATAGCTCTGGTTTCTCACGTTTGTTTTCTACCTTTATCAATATAATGGTCAAATAAAAGCTACATCTGAGGCCCACAGTGTGATTAATTTGCTATACAATGGGAAATGATCCCTACAATCAAACTAAAACACCACAGCACATGTTAATCTCCCTTTTGAAATGAAGAATGCACAAGATCTACTGTCTTAGCATGTATCAAGCAAACGATATTGTGTTTTTAGTATAGCTCACATTGTTATACATCAGTGCCCTAAAAGTTAAGTATCTCGTCACTGATTGTTTTACTTCATTTTTTGGGGGGACAAGTCTCATGAACCCAAAGATGGCCTTGAACTCATTATAGAGCCCAGGATGACAATGAACTTCTGATCCTTCTGTCTCTACCTCCTGATTGCTAGGGTCACAGGGCTGCACCACCAGCTAGTTCAGTAACACACAGTTTGAAACAGCATTGCTCTGTAACCTATTTGAAGATCAGAAAGTACAATGCTTCAAGTCTTTAACTTCTTAAAATCATCTTGATAACTTGTGAATTTTAGAACTGTATTTGTGTTATTTTTCTCTAAAAAAAGCCACTGATATTTTAATAGGGATTATAACAGTATAAGTAGCATAATAATTATATTATTAAGTCTTCCAATCTTTAAACCAAGTGAAGGGCTTCTATGTAAAGACTAATTCCATACGCTGGCTGCGGGAGTTCTTGTAGCCCATGAAAATAATAACAAGCAATTGCTAGCCATTTTAAACATTTTGAAGATCTTTTAGCACTTAGAGGATTTTGAAATCCTGTGTTTTGTGTGTGTGTGTGTGTGTGTGTGTGTGTGTGTGTGTGTCTATGGATGCTGAGACACGTCTCTCTTACTCATCAAGGAATGACCAGTATCACTGTAGCACAGGAGAGCATAGTGGTTAGAGCCTTTGCATGGGTAGAGCTCCTGGGTTCCCATCCTGTCTGACCTATGGCATACATACTGACATCTGACTATATATGTAATACTATATGTATTACAAGCACTATAGGTTTCTGTTGAGCTTGTAGCCTTCATTATAGAGATTTTTTAAAAATTGCCTTTTTACCCTTCCAGTTTCTCTTGCTGCTGGTAGAGGTCACGTGATACGATTTGGCTAGTGAAAGGTAACTGGAAAGCTGGCAGAGGGTTCTGGGAATGTTTTGAATTCCCACTGAGTGGGACAAAGGCAGGATGATGTCACCCCTTTTCTTTTCTTAACCTAAATATGGACATGACTCCTGGATGCTGGGCAGCCATGGAGACAAAGGGAAGCTGGCTATCAGAGGTGCTAGCTACGGACATACTAGGGGTTAGTGACTGCTCAGCTGATTGTTATAGGAGAAGGGGTAAATGACAGTCTCCACAAGTTCGAGGCCAACCTGGTCTACACAGCGAGTTCCAGGACAGCCAGGGCTACACAGAGAAACCCTGTTGCGAAAAACCAAACCAAACCAAACCAAACAAAACAAAAAGGAAGTAACTGGGCTCTTTCAGGCAGCCGGGTGGCTTTTAGGCAAAAGCGATTTTTGAGCTGAGTTATTTTACTTTGTTTTAAAATGGGATCATAGCAATATCTTCCCCATGAGATTGGTGCAAAGATTTTATACACGTACGTACACAATACATGTAAAGAACACAAATCTATACAAAAAGAAAAAGAAAAAAACCCCCACAGGAGTGAATTGTCATGTTTATTCCTATTTTTTGGTGAGGGGGGGGGTTTGTAAGTAAATCTTGGTCAAATGAGTAACCGGTCACAGTTAAAAGATGTAGGCTCAACCCAAGGCAGCAATACGATGCTCATGTTTTTGAAAAAAGAAAGAGAAAAAAGGAAAAGAAGATAAGGTAGCAAGAGGCAAAGCTAAAGAGGGGTCAGGTGGGCTCTGGGTGGGGGCAAAGTGGTGAAGGGCCAGTGTGTGGGTGCTGAGGTCACACCTGTGGTCCCAGGTGTGCCAGCATCAAGACGCTCAATAGACATTTGTTGGCTCACTGATTAAATGAATGAACAGTTAGGGTATTATCTAAAAAGAAACTGCTATCTCTTCCTTAAGGCGGAAGAGCTGGAAGCGGCAGGAAGGCTTTTCTCCAGAGCCATCTGTATGCTTTTATACTATTTGCCTGGAATTGTGTGGGTGAAGATGGAGCGCTCTATAATTGCCTGTGTGCCCTTGCAAGGAGCAGATAAGAACATCCGGTGGGGGCAGAAGCAGAGGCAGAAGGAACAGATTTCCCACAGAGAAAAATGTTCTGTTTTCATAAGAAAAAAAAAAAGTTCCTTCTATGACAAGAAGAGGAGACCCTACAGCGGAGCAGCAGATGCCTCCTAATAGAGAGAGATTGCCAGAGCTTCCCACCAGAAGCCGGCTGCTCATTACACAAGGAACATGCCGGAGCCAGCATGGCTGCACTCCCCTCTGTTCTGTGGGCTGGTGCTGGGACTGTAGTATGTACAGAAAGGTGTCTCTCTTTTCTTTAAAGATATTTATTTATTTATTTATTTATTTATTTATTTATTAATTATATGACTGTAGTATGTACAGAAAGGTGTCTCTCTTTTCTTTAAAGATATTTATTTATTTATTTATTTATTTATTTATTTATT
>JADRCH010000033.1:7394768-7457641 GCA_019843965.1 Rhynchomys soricoides | reverse complement strand
TTCTTTAAAGATATTTATTTATTTATTTATTTATTTATTTATTTATTATATGTAAGTACACTATAGCTATCTTCAGACACCGTTTCTTCTTGCTCTGGCCCCTCTCGCTCACGCGACTCTCGCTGTAGCTGTCTTCAAACACCCCAGAAGAGGGCATCAGATCTCATTACAGATGGTTGTAAGCCACCATGTGGTTTCTGGGATTAGAACTCACAACCTTTGGAAGAGCAGTCGGCGCTCTTAACCGCTGAGCCATCTCTCCAGCCCCCTGGTGTCTCACTTTCATTGCTGTGGCCATGGGTGACAGCGGAGTGGTGGTGGAGTTGTCAGAATCACACTGACCATTCAGATCCTTTTCGTTTGTTCCCACCTTACCCTGCTATGACACTTGGTGTGTTTCTAATCCTCATTGTAAAACATGTTCGGACAGCCATGGGAATTTGAGATCTACAAAAGGCTTAGTCAAGGGATTAGGAGGCAGATGCCTTTAAATGTGGTAATAAATCAAAAGCAAGACCTCATTCAAACAGGCAATAGCTTTGCATTCTGATGTGATGTAGGTTTATACATTTGCCCCCATGTTCTAAGAAATGAGGCTACTAAAAGTCTTACACATGCGCGCGCGCGCGCGCACATACACACACACCCCAGATATGAGTTAAAAGCATATGCTGATAACGGAATCTGCTGATGACATTTTGAGTAGCGAGCCCACTCAGCACAGCTGAAGGGTTTGGCATGGTACTTGTTCATGGGAACAAATAGCTGGAATAAAACATGGTGCTGAAAGTCTTCCAGTGACTGGAGAAGCTGAGAGAAATTAGTATCTCCTCCAACCTCCAAACAGAGCTGCTAGTTGAGGCTTATGATCATCTAAGTGAGAGTTTCATGTGGCTCTTTAGGGCAGACGCCAGCTTAGTCACACTTTCATGCAGACTCCTTGGGGCTAAGGAGGTAGAGAAGACAAACATTCAAAAGCACAGAGCTTGGACCAAAGCCTCTCTCACTTTAAGACTATGCCACCCAGAGATTAAATTTATTGTAGCCAGAATGTACTGTGTAGAACTGGCACTTTGAGAACTTAACATATTGATTTGCCTAAAATGCACACTGAATGTCCGGTACTAGCAATGGGAAGGATCCACTGCTCATTAGAAAGCTGTTATCAGTTAGATGATTCAGATTTGATTGATGCATAGGAGAAGCTCACTACCTCTATGTCCTCATTTCTGTAAACATCTATTATAAGTCCATCTGTACATAGGTTATATTGGGTGTGATGCTAAGGGGCAAAAATGTCCTATTCAAATAGACTAGAGACTCAAGGTCAGAAGCAGACCTCTTCTCTCTAGCTGTAAAGCTTGCTCTGAGTGGTCTCATCCTCAACTTGCTTCTAAGGTCTCAGAAGCAAGGGAAACCTAAGAGTTTCAATTTACTAAGAGAAATTAGTATCTCTTAGGTACTACTAGTAGAAAATAGAGAAGGAAGCTATTCACAAATACACAAAGCCAATACCACATGTTTATTATGTATCAGACACTAAGCAACTTTTAGAAACACCGTTATCATTCCCCATCTAAATGAGGAAACCGAGGCACTGAGTTAAAGTCACTCACGTGCAACTATTTGTCTGTCAGTTGAGTTATCTCCACACACCACACACACTATTTGTGTGTGTGTGTTTGATGTGTGCATATGTGTGCATATGCAGTTGTGTGTGTGATTGTGCCCTGTCATGGAGGTCAGAGGACCTTGAGTGTTACTTCTCACGGTCCACCTTGTTTGTGACAGGGTGTCTGTGGCTCGCAGCTGTGTAATTCAGGCTATCTGGCTTGTGAGCTTCTGGGGATCCTCCTGTCTCCACATCCTATCTGGTCATAAAAGCCTTGGGACCATAGAGGTGTGCTGCTCAGCTCAGCTCCATGTGTTTTTCAGAGATACAAACTCAAGCCCTCTTGTTTACATGCAGGCACCACACCCATGAGCTATCCATCTTTCCAGACTTATAAATGATTAATTATTGATCCACGCTACTCTGTGATCACTCCGCTGAAAACTACACAAACTGACTAGTTCCATTATTAATATAAAGATATGACATGATACAGTAGAAAATATCAGGACTTTTCTCTTGTTATTGGTCTAGCGTCAATGCTTTTCTCCAAACGATCCCCAGCTTTAAAATCCATTAATCATCATGAAGATGTGCCGTGGGAGCTGGGGCTGTCTGCCTACCCATTAGCTATTTCTGAGGTATGCTCAGGAGCTAGTTATGAAAGAATCATATTATTTAACCTGATACTGCAGAACTCGAGAAACAATAGACTTGAGTTGGAAAATATGTAGGCAGAGGTGACGTCTCTATGGAAACAGATGTGAAGATTCAGGTAAATAGTAGGCCCATTAGATTTTTATGAGGAAACAATAGATTTTGCTTGCTTGGTTTACTTTTCTATAAACTGTTTACCACGGAGGCTGATCACAGCTAAGGGTAAGCTAGAAACATGCTTCTCTCTCAGTCACTGCCCCTGAATGTGCCAACTCTTCTAGGAAACTATCTCTTGGTGACATCTTGTACAGGTGCCATATCTTAGTCATTAAATCTTGCCTTTTCTTATTTTTTAAGGCTTATTTTTATTTATGAAAATGTGTCTCTGTGTGTATGTGCATATGTGTGTGGGCCCAAGGAGTCAGGTGCTTTGGGACCAGAGTTACAGGTAGCTGTGAGCCATCTGACACGGGTGTTAGGCATGGGCTTCTGAATGAGCAGCTCGTGCTTCCATCCACTGAGCCATCTTGACCCCTCCATGTTGTATTCTCTATAGACTTATCTCTATAGACTTACATCGAACCAAGGTTTTCCACTGTTCCACTGACGACCAGACTGGTGGCTCGAGGACCTGATCTGGGGAGGCTGTTCTAACTCTAGGCTGCTTTCCACACGATGCAATTCCTTCAACTGCTGAAGTATTAAGAGAGATGAGATAGGTCAAGGATTCTGCTTTCCTTAGTGTCTATAGCTCAAATGGTTCAGTCTCCGAGCTGCCTCAACCATCCTATCAGCTTGATGAGCCGCCTTGTCTTACCACCTCATGAGGTAACTGAAGGAAGCCTGTCAAAGCAGCAGAAAGAGTTTTGTTCCTTCTTGGTAAGCTCTGTGGAGGGAGTCCTCTGTGCCCGGTTTACGATGTGAGATGCTGAAACCCCTTTCCCCCAGCTTTGGGTCTTTTCCTTCCTTCCTTCCTTCCTTCCTTCCTTCCTTCCTTCTTTCCTTTCTTCCTTTTTCCTTTCCTCCTCCCTCCCTCCCTCCCCCCCACCCTCCCTCCTTCCTTTGCTCATCCCCCTCCCCCCCATTCTCTTTCTCCTTTCTCCAATATGAACTAAAACTTAAGGAATAAAAAGCCTAGCAAATCATTATTGTCTTAATTCCAATGAGGAAACTTTAGCAGAGCAGAGGAATTATAGGAAACCATTTGTTTCCTAAAAAACTGGAGTTGTGCTTCCCCATGCCCAGGGTAGCTGCCTTCAGCCTGACCAATACTGAAATTAGCCACTGGGAACTCTGAGCTCAGTTTGCCCTTCTCCTATTCTGAGCTCTCCAGTTGTGCGTGCCTGGTGACTGGTTCAAAAATGCTGAACTCACGACTTTCTTACAAATGCTATTGAAATCTTCCGAAGGTTAAAACAACAAACAAACACCTAAAGGAATGAAGAAAAACATGATATTTATATGTTAGACACATGAAGGGATTTCTGTGTCTTTCATGCGGAAGGTTGAGTGAGTGCAGAGCAAGCTTGATCTGTGTTTATTACCTAAGAAGGAGAACTTTATTACCAAGCAGGACCCCTGCAGAAATCTACTGGCAGGGCCAAAGGTGAAGGATAGCACCAGAAAAGATGGTGGCAAAAAATGTCTGTCCTGTTTAGACCCCAAGGATCACACAGCTGCTAGGGCCTGCAGAGGGAGACAGCACCAGTGCAGTGGTTTACCTAAGACAAGGACAAGACATTAAGAAATGTGTGGAGAGGGGTTGGAGAGATGGCTCAATGGTTAAGAGGGCCGATTGATCTTCTGAAGGTCATGAGTTCAAATCCCAGCAACCACATGGTGGCTCACAACCATCCATAATGATATCTGATGCCCTCTTCTGGGTGTCAGAAGACAGCTACAGTGTAAGTACATAAGTACAGCTTACATAGTAAGTACAATGAGTTCAAATCCCAGCAACCACAGGATGGCTCACAACCATCTGTAATGAGATCTTATAATAGGTAAATAAATATATAGTAAGATTACATGTAATAAGTACAGTGTACTTACATATAAAGTAAGATTACATATAATAAGTATAGTGTACTTACATATAATAAATAAATAACTCTTAAAAAAAGAAATGCATGGAGAGTGTGTGTGGCTAAGATTAGTGCCAGCATTCATTCCTTACAAGGACACCACTGAGTTTACTTTGCAAAGCAACAGTAAACGTTTGTTTGTTTCACCTTGTTCAGCTACAATTCAGATGCTGGTTAATCCTCATAGTTAAAAATATCCCATACCTGAAATGCTACAAAACTAAAAAAAATTTTCTTTGAGTGGTAACATGAAAAAGTCTACACTTGACTTTGTGTGTGAAAAAAAATCACAGTTTAAGTAAAGAAAATAATTTAACACATTGTATAAAATTACCTTAAATATATGTGTATAAGGTACACACACACACTCGTGTGTGTGTGCAAGGTATACAGTCAAACATACATGAGTATGTATAGATACTTAGATCTAAGCTTAGATCTAAGCCTCTTCCTTCCTTCATTTGGGCCTAAGAGTTTTGAGCACTATCTCCTTGTAAAATCACTTTAAATACTCGCATCCCTGCAGAGACAGTGAAGTAGAAATGGCTGGACACATGTCCTTTAGTTCAGGGAAGAGGACCAGTGCCAAGTCTTGGTTTTCTGTTCTGTACACCCCCTCCCCGTGGTCTCTTGAAGACTCAGCTCCTTCTTGGGACACTCCCTTATTCTTTCAGAATAAATCACTTTTTATTGTGTGTGTCTGAGTGTCTTGACTGCATGTATGTGCGTGCCTGGTGCCTGTGGAGGTCAGAAGCAGGTGCTGGGTCTCCTGGAACTGGAGTCACCTACAGTTTGTGAACTTCCATGTGGGTGCTGAGACTGAACCTTGGCCCTTAGCAAGAACAGCAAGGAAGCACTGAGGGATTTCTTCAGCTCCCCTCCCTTATTCTTTGAGGCCACTCAGAAGAGAGGAATTTCGTACAACACAGCTCTCTAGACTGTTATCTCCTAGGGTTAAGGCTCCATTCCCTGTGGAACTTATTCCTGATGGACAACCTGGCACGTGGAAAGTTGTGGGAAACTAGGCTGAACTTGGAATAAGTGAAGAGAACTGAAGGGGGCTAGAAAAAAAATATTCCATCAAAATTAAATTTCCTCCCCCATGTGATTCCACCATTAGATAATCAGCCCACTGGTTTTTTAGAGGATTATATCACTCATTTTTTTTTTTTTTTAATTTAAGAGTTGAGTCATCAACTATTCAGAAGAAATACTGAGTGAACTAAAACCAGAAGTCTTTATGAGCTTCTGCCTCAGAAGCAATAACGCTGCTCCATTTCAATTAGTGCAGAACTTACTGGGAACATGTGTAAGATAAGAACATGTCAGAGGTAATGGCAAGGGAGACAATATGGAAGGTGCCAGAAACTTATCTGCGGAACTACAGGGAGGTAGAAGGACCCCTGCAGACTCTGCTCTGAGTTAAGAACTGTGAGTGGGGCTCTGACCTGCCTCCTGAGATTCTGTCACACATGGGGGAAGCAGAGGAGGGTGCTGAGGAGGGAGCAAGGTTGCTGGAGGGAGGAAGATGGGCAAGCGGGCTCCGCCTCTCCCATCTCAGGAAGTAATGTAACTCCTCCGCGTCCTAGTTTCTTCAAGTGCCAGCCCCTGCCCCACAGGGCTGTTGTGAGGCTTAAATGAGGCAGCACAAGGAAGGGTGAGAGCCGTCTATGGCAGCCATAGAGCCTAGTCATTCTTAACATGCTTTCCATTTCACAAAGAGACTTCCACTGTAAAGAATGAGAGCCAGCGTATACTGAATATTTGTGCTGCATGATGTTACATAAAGACCTGCGCTCCAGGATACTGCATGTAAAATATAAAATCATTTAAGCCTCCCGTCCTTATGAAAAGGGTCTTCTCACCAGTAGTTTGCTGGGTAAAAATATTGAGCATCTGAAAAAGTATCCCATGATGCTTTTTACAAGGTTGTCTTTGGAAGGGATTGTGTATCTTGTAGAACCCTCTCTATGTAGGTGTGGGCCTGCCCTATGCGACTATGAGATGATCCTCACTCTTTTGATTGGCTCATGAGACAAAGTCGGAAAGGCTTGCAGATATAATAAAGGTCTTTAGTCAGTTGATTTACTTAATCAGCTTGGGCTGGGAATACCCCAATTGGGTGTTTCGTTTAAGCAGACAAGAGTATTTAGGGACACTATTCTTTGGGACTTGATGAGACAATGTGGTAATTTGGATAGACAGGAATGGATGGGGGTGTTGGCTCAGTCCTAGAATCACATGAAAACTTAGTTCTGACAGCTGCTGCTGGAGCTGGGAACCACAGCATGACCTGGGGGCTAGGGATAATGGGGGGCTCAGCCACAAGCTTGACCTTGGGTAGAAAAGCTACCTCAATGGGGTCCTCAGTTGTGTTCTAACTCAGGGAAACTGACCCATGGGACCTGGGAAGCAAAGTCATGTGGCTTTAAGCTGCTAAATTGGTAACTTGTTATACAAAAATTAAACCTGAGATACCTACCTACCGAGTCAGGTCCTGAATTATTAAAGAAGCGTTGCATAAGGGAAAGATGAGTGTGTGTTTGAGTTTGAGGAGCTGACATTTTCACACGGGCACCGAGGTGTGACTGAAATCATCTCAATGTAGCTTTCTTGGAGCCCATCACTGGATTAATTGCAAGAGTGCTAAGATTAGGGAAAATATTTTCTTTTTTAGAAAAGTGTTATCAAATTGAAATATTTGCTGAGAGGGTAATGAAATATACTGTTGACTGTTGCTGTTTTCTCATTGTGAGCATGACTATTGTCTTCTGTGTGTGTGTGAAAATATACACCACCATATTTCCCATTCGAGTTATTTTAAGCTGAGTAGTTCTGTGGTGCTGAGAATATCCACGTAGTTATGCAATGGCCTAGGACAACAGTTGTCAACATGTAGGGGGGCCAAACGACCCTTTAACGGGGGGTGGCCTAAGACCAAGGTTGGGAACCTCTGAAGTAGAACCTTCTTGTCTTCTCTAATGGAGACTGCTATCCTTAAACATCAGCTTTCTATCCAGCCCTTGGCAGCTGCCATTTCACTTTTTGTCTTTATAAATTTGACAATTAATTACTTCATATTTGTCTTTTTTTGCAACTGACTCTTCTTTATTAATATAAAAGCTTTTTGTCTATTATTAATTATACCTGGTTAAAAGCCTGAAACATTGACAGACATTTAGCTAATTAAATCATATGGCAGTTGACAAACCTCTGCTCAAATATAAGCCATTTATTAAAAAGAGAAGGATATTCAGAATTTAAAACCTGATAAAAATGACACAATAAATCTTAATTCTTGTTTTTGTAATGTTTCCCCCATAGTCAGTGGTTAAAATGTATGCATTAACAACTTTAAATTAATTTATATTAAATCTATTTTTCATCTAAAGAAAATATGATCCTCATTATTTTTAGTATTTGGCACATGGATTAAAATGTATACTAAAAAATCTATGACTGTTCTATAGGCACGTCACAGAAAAATTTACAGGGAGGTTTAGCAGATTTATAACAGCCTGATTTCTTTCATCTGAATTTGAAGACTGAAATAAAGTCTAAGAGTGCACGAGGGGCAGAAAAAGAGCATCAGATTGAGCATCATCAGTGACTAGTAAGCATCAGGCCCACTCAGCTAGGTGTAGCCATATTAACTTGATGTGGCTCACAGTTACTTGACAGTCTCAATTAAAAGACTGCCTTAATCAGATTGTCCTGTGAGCACATTCTTGGTTAATAACTGATGTAGGAGCATTGTGGTGATTTGATTATGCTTGGCCCAGGGAGTAGCACTATTAGGAGGTGTGGCCTTGTTGGAGGAAGTCACTGTGGGAGTGGACTTTGAGACTTTCCTTTTAGATGTCTGGAAGACATTCTTCTCCTGACTGCCTTTGGATTAAGATGTAGAATTCTTGGCTCCTTCTCCAGCACTGTGCCTGTCTGGATACTGCCATACTTCCTGCCATGATGATGATGAACTAAACTTCTGACGCCAGCCCCAATTAAATGTTGTCCCTTATACGAGTTACCTTGGTCCTAGTGTCTCTTCTAAGCAATGGAAACTTTAAGACAAGTATTCAGTTAACTGTGGGCAGTACAATTCCTAGACAGGGGATCCTGGGCCTTATAAGAAGACTAGCTGTGTTAAGAGAGTGAGCTAGTAAGTAACATTATTCTACAGCTTCTACTCTAGGTTCTTGCCTTGAGTTCCTGCCCTTACTTTTAATGATGGATTGCAGCGCAGAAGTATAAGATAAAACAAACTCTTTCCTCCCCTATGTTTCTTTTGGTTATGCTATTTATTCCAGCAACAGAAAAACTATTAAAACAGAAGTTGGTACCAGAAGTGGGGTTTTTGCTGTGATGGACTTGAGCCTGTTGTTTTAGGGATGATCATGGAAGAGTCTGGAACCTTGAGAAGGCATTGAGTGCTCAGAGACTAACGAGCAGTATAGGAGCCTGAAAGATAAGGCCACAGAGAGAAGAACAGATGTCCAGTGGAGGCTGGCTATAAAGTTGCAGAGGTAAACAAAGACTCAGACATGGCTGCTTGTATAATATTCTGCATTAAGAATATTTGGAAGTGAAGCTTATGATTCACTGGGACAATGGATGCTGATTAAGCTGGTACCAAAGAGTCAGCATGATTAATAAGACACCAGTATCATTCAGCTGAAAAATTTCTTTAGTGTCAACACACAGAGTCTGTGATCCAAATGGGCCAAGACTGAATCTCAGGATGGTAGCTAGAACATGGAAATGTGTAAGTTTCCCATGGTATACTGATTTGGAAGGCATGAGAGATGCAAATTTGAGGGGCTTATGGGGAGTGGATGAAGCCTGGCACTGCATGGAGAGACCAGGATAGGCCACTGGTCAAAATGCAGCCTCAGTTTTTGTGTATGCCACAAGATTCTGGAGATGCCAGAACTGAGGCACAACTGTCAAGGTCAGCATTAGGTGTGGAGTGAAGGCAGGAGCCTATTATAAAAGCTACATATGTTGCAGAGCTGGAGGGGTGGAATTGCCTAATTCATTTGGACCTGGAAGGTTTTGTGTGAATCCCAATGTCAGACACTGAACTATATGATCTAGATTTACCCAGCTGGATTTAGGTTTTGCTTTGATTGGACTGTAACTATGCCCTGATTCTTCTCTTTTGGAATAAGAAAACATGTAACTTGTTTTTGGTTTTAGAGGAGCCCACAGTTAAGAGACTTTGCCTTTAAAAGACAACTTGGACTTTTAAATCACTGGCATTTTCTAAAGACTTTGGGATTTTTAAAAATTATACTATGTGTCATATCAATGTGCTATATTGCAGACAAACAGTTGTGAGGTGATGTAGTTGTGTATCAAGTTGACAAGAGGTAGAGTCTCCTAGTCATCTTCAGCTGTCAACTGGCCGTAGCCCAGAGGTATCTGAGGAAGTCTCAATTGGGAGATTGCCTACATCAGATTGGTCCACGGGCGAATCATTGGGACATATTCTTGATTCCTAATTGATATATGTGTTCTATACCATCTCTAAGAAGGGGAAATAAACCCTTTCTTCCTATAAGTTACTTTTGCTCATTGTGTTTATTACAGCAATAGGGAAGCGAAATAAGAAAACTCAGGAACACAGTATTCAACTCCTGTAATAGTAGCAGTCTGGGCTGGGAAGAGGAGTTGTAAACTCACAATGTCCACAATGCAGAAGCTGTGTATGCAGCACTAATTCCTGTAACAGTTCTCTGAAAGACACATGCTCTCTCCTTTTTGAACATGCCAAAGCTAAAGGGAGAAATATTAAGAAACTTGTCTAGATTCCCAAACTCGTGAGCAACACGCCAGATTTCAAAGTCATGTCCATAACATTGCGGAACCCGTGTGCTTCTCACCACATCAAATTTTAACTCATGCTTCCTGTGAAGAACTTTTTCCTTAACAACACTACACCAGTAAAATTTTAGCCAAATTTATTGGTACCTGAGACTAATAAGATGTATTTTGAGGATATGGTTCAAAATTATGATTTTGAAACGAGGGAAGTTGAGAACTGTTAGGTCTCAAAACATGGACAAGTGTCCCTCAGTACCCATGATTCCTCCCAGCACTTCTCACCCCGCCCCCTACCCTAAACCCCTCCCTTCAAGGGGCTGGGCTTCGCTCACCCCCACCCCCAGCCTGATGCCTATATATCACAGCCATTTTGGCTACACTGGTCTCCTGGCTCAGGCTGCCTCTCTTGGTCAGCAGCTCCTCTCTCCGTCCCCATCTCTCCTCTCATGATTTAGTTTAGTCTGCCAGCCAAGTTCAGACTGGACTCTTCCTTCTGCCTGCTTTCTCCCTTACATCTACAATAAAAATCTTCTCCATCCGTCAGCAGTAATCACGTCCTCCTCATTTATTTATTTATTTATTTTTATTTTTTTCATTCAAGTGTCCCATCCTAGAGACACAGAAGACAGTTTTCTCAGGATGACAAGAAACATCTGAGGACAGTACTCATTTGAAGACACACTTAGAAGCACCAGTAGTTTACTACTGAAAAGAGTCAGTCATTATAAAGACAAATAAAAAACACTGAGTAAACTCATCTAATCTGAGCCGTAAGGTGGGACCACGACATTCACTGCTGAGAATTCTGAAATAAAGAGTTCAGCATGGTGGCACACGCCTTTGATCCCAGCACTCGGGAGGCAGAGGCAGGCAGAGCTCTGAGTCCAGCCTGGTCTACAGAGCGAGTTCCAGGACAGCCAGGGCTGTTACACAGAGAAACTTTGTCTTGAAAAATCAAAATAAATAAATAAATAAATAGAGAAAAGGAAACAAGAATTCTAAAATAAGGAAAATAAAACTGTCCAACAAGGGTGTCATCTTACAATCACAGCCAAAACCGATTAGAGTAGGATATCATGAGTTTCTTTAAAGACACAAAATGGCTGTAGCTTGATTGCACATATGTATGTAATAAAAATAAATAATGTGTCAATCAAAGGTAAAATATGAAAGTTCCTGCACCAACAGTCTACACTGCTCAGAATCTAAAGAGTAAGAACTCATCCTGTGCGGTATTTCAATTTACAGTGTTCTAACAACTGGCACTGAAATCTTTTCATATGCTTGTCAGTCATCCTATTTTCTCTTCTGTGAATCGACAGCTCGTCTATTGTGTAAATATCCAACCTTCAACATCTAATCTTACTGAAATCTTTCAATAGATGGAAAAGCTTGGAGATGCTCTTGAAGTTTTTACCCAGACAACATGAGAAAGACAGAGATGCTTACAAAACCTGTTTCCTCTTCTTCTCATGCCTGCAGATAGACCAGATCCCCAGTCTTCCTCCCACGAGGCTTGGTCATGTGACTGATTAAATTCTAAACGTGTAAAGCAGACAAAGATGGTGCAATAAGTGCTCCATAAAACTTATCTGCTTTCTTTCATCATTTTCCAGCTCACTAAGAGAAGGCTCTAAGGACCTTCTAGGGGTCATGGATAACACAGGAGGATGCTGGGTTTTTGGGTAATCACGTGAAAGGCTGCACATCTGTAAGCTCCCATACAAGGCTATAAGTTGATGGAAAAATTAATCTGTTGGGCTAAACTACTGCAAACTGAAAATTTACCTTCTGCTGTAGCTAAAGTTATAGTTAGCGATATGTTAGCATATTATTTGAGAATTTCTATCCTATTTCTTCATTTATAAATTTAATATTGTTTATTTTTATTTTATTAGGGATCTATCTGGGAACTGATTCTATGTTCAATAAAATTTGGTTAGTGACCTTCTTGATCTTTTACAGATTTCAAGGGATATTGATGTTTCTCTATAGAGTAAGCTTTATATAAAAACCTGTATACATACATACATACTTACATACATACATGCCCACAGACATACATAAACACTTTACTTAGGTGAATAAATTACCTTTACATTCCTAATCTAATACAAGTATTTTCTTATGAATATGGATTGAACTTTGTCAAAAGCTCACCTACTCTTATTACTATTAGTAATATATATTTTTGACCTTTAATCTTTCAATGTAATAGATAACAAAATAGATAATTTTCATAGTAAATCATCATAAATTTCTGGCAAATCCTCTCTTATTACACACATACACACATATACACACACACACATATATGGGTAATATATATGTATATATATGTTTGCGTGCGTGTGTATGTGTGTGTGTGGACGTGTGTGTGCGTGTTGTCGGAGTTCTAGAGGGTTAGTAAGAGCTGCTGATCTTCAGCATACATGGGAATCCTGAAGAAGCAGGTTCTAATACCAGCAAAGAAACACCTCAGCATCAGCACAGATGAATTTGCCAGTAAGAGGTGAGGGAAGAGGGTCAAAGCTCCCTTCTTCCATGTCCATTTATGGAGGTGCCAACAGAAGGTGTGGCCCAGAGTTAGGGTGCTTCTCAATTCAAAAAAGTCCTTCACGATGTCCTCAGCGGCTTGGGTGTTAGTGGATTCTAGAGGGAGTCAAGTTGACAACCAAGGTAGCCATCATTCTAGGGAAAAGTGATTTTAGGCTTGCCCTCATCTTCTCAGTTGGTGCCTTCTACACTCCAGCACCAGCGCTTGGCTGTGTGCTGCTCCGGGCACACCGAGTACCTAAATCTGATTTGGGATTTGGAAATGGCATCCTCGAGGCATCTCTAGGCTGAGATGAATTTTCATGTGAGATTTCCAGTCTAGAGCTTCCTTGATAACCTAAACTGACTGACATGAAGCTGGCAGGTGGGGTCACAGCTCTTGGGAAGGATCTGTATTCCCTCACTCTCAACTCAGGCTCAGAAGATAACCTACCCTGATATTTCCTTATGCCTATGAGTAGATTTGTCCTATGGATATCTGTCCATATCCGTATGGTTATTTAATGTGGAACACCTCCAGGTTGATGTTTGCAAGTGATCTCCCTTCTCTGTCCTCTTTGGCTCAGAAGATCATTAATTTTTTTAAAAAAATATTTTATCTAAAGTTTTCCAGCTATCTTTAATGGATATTTTTAGGCTAACAAATTATTGGGAATGTTGCCTGAATAGGAAGCGATTGCTTTCTCAGCTAAGAACTTAAAAAAGTAAAGGGTGCTTAGCAAACTCAGAGCTACAGAATAAAAATTATACATAAACAAACAGATCAATTAGAGGGAGGGATTTGCATAACAAAGGGTTTCACCGTAGGACTACTTAAAATAGCAGGGATCTCAGGATGTGCTGGGAGCATCTGGGAGACAGTCTATTTTGTGAGTCTTTGTGGTCTGTGGTTAGAGAGGAACTGGTAAGAATCCTTTTGTAAAGCAGAGAATCCTTTTTACATGTGAATGATCACTCTTTAATTTGGCAGTTTGTGAGTTTGGGCCTTTGTATATCTAAGTTTTGTCATTTGGCTTCAATAATAGACATCTAGATAAAAGTCCTTTATAGAGAGTATAGAATTAAGTCTTCTGAGTATGCTTTTTGTATTTTGACATTAGATAATACAAATAATCTGCATATCTAAAGGAAGGAATAATGAGATCTTTCAAATATTGAATATGTGCATTTCCACATCATTTCCCATGGGTCTTGTTAATAGAAATCTGTCCAAGACATTTCCCATTTAATGATTTATTTCTTTGGATACGTTTACTTAAGCACACAACAAACAACATCTTTACCAGACCATAATTGTTCATTTATTAGGTTCCACATTAGTGATGAAATTACTGTCAGTATTAAACTGTTCTTACAGGGCGCACACACAGACTCGTTCATTACTTTGTCGAAGGCCAGCACTATAAGCACTGAATAGAACAGAAATATTTTTCTTCCCTCTAGAGCAAACAACGATGATTAGAAAGCTTATCTCATTATCTCTACAATCTGTCCCCCGAGTTCCATTCTGATACATCATTAAATATTTTAACAGAGTAGGATGTGAATGCATGTGTTCTGAAGGCAGCAGGAAGCAGATACTCACTGCTGCTGTGCTGTTGAACAACGTCTGATTCCCAGTCTGGCTGGCATATTGGAGTCTCTGCAGAGCGCCCAATAACCCTGATGCCTGGCTCCTACTCTCAAGATTTTGATTTAATTTGTCTGGGGTGAGTCTGATAGTGGGCATTTAACATGTAGCCAGCATTAAGAACTGAGCTTATTTAGTCAAATCTCAATTAATCAGATCAACTTAATCAGAACCCTCAACCAACCGACCCTGGGGAAGAGGAAGGGTGGGCAGGGCTGCAGGACTAAGTTCTATTTTCGAAAGAGAAAAGCAACCATTAGAAAAACTCCGGATAGCGATTCATTCTAAAAATGTGCTGTGATCTAAACTTCTGATTCACAATTCTCAATAGAATAGGATGAAGAAAGAATCCGTCATTGAGGAAATGGAGTTAAGTGTGTCTTTCTCTGCTTACCGCTCTTGCATCCTCGGAGAAAACAGAGTTAATTTTAATTAACAAGACACAATAGTGCCTTGCTGTACTGATGGTTGGGCGGTTGGCTCATATATACTGATATAAAACAAGTACATTGGATGTGGGTGATTCATGGTTATAATATCCCAAGGCAACTCCCTTTTCCCTTCAGCTATTACTTCAAGTTTATTCAGTGGTACTTGTTTAGTTTCTCCTTATGTAGACTTACTCACTGTTTGAAGTTAAAATAAAAAAATAATACTGTGATCATTTTAGACAGCAAACCAGTCTCAACTTGGTAATCAAATGTATTTTTCTTATATGCTAGTGGAAAGTGCAATCTTGAGAAGTTGAGGCCCCTCCCTGTTTCTCCTTGCCTTGAAAGGGATGGCTGGTCACAGGAGGTGCACTGGTTGGCGTCTCCTTCCCTGTGAGTACCAGACTCTGTACCTTTAGGTTCAAGCCATATCGAAAGCTTAGCATTCCTTTATCATGTTATATTACCCCTCACGTGTGTATATCTAGCTGTTTCTGACTATTCTCCACCCTTTACATCTGATACAGCAATATAACTTTTAAAAAAAAATCCATTCGTTTATATTATGTGTATGGGTGTTCTTCCTGCATGTATGTCTATGCACCATATGCATTCATGGCCTTCGGAGGCCAGAAGGGGGCATCAGATCCCCTGGGGCTGGGATTATAGACAGTTGTGAACTGCCATGTGAATGCTGGGGATTGAACCTATGTCCTCTGGAAGAGCAGCCAGCATTCTAACCACTGAGCAACCCCTCTCTCTTTCTAGCCCTTGCAATTTGTCTTTTAAAACTACTCTAGGAGCCTGGGGAGATGGTCGGTAAAGTGCTTCTCACATAAACAACAGGGTTTTAGTTCAGAGTTTCCAACTGCCACAGAAAGGTTGGGTGGCAGTGTGCCTCTGTGGCTCCAGTGCTGAAAAGGTATAGAGAACAGGATCGCTGGTCCTAGCTGGCTTGCCACTCTAGCTGAATCAGTGAGCTTCAGGTTCCTTGAGAGAACCCTGTCACAATAAACAAGGTATGGAACAACTAAGAACATTGACCTTTGACCTCCATACATACATATGTACTGTATATAATAGAACATATACACATACATAACAACAACACACACATACACGGATGTAGAACATACATATGGGTACACACAAACCCATTTTGGACCTCCATCCCCCATTGAGTCCATCAGTAGGCAGATACAGCCAAAAATTTAATAAGGAAGATGTCAGGAGTAATTTAGCAATAAGTAAACACTTATCTGGGGACCTTCCTCTGTTCTGCTCAGAGTCAGAGTTCCTTAGGTGGCGAGTATCCAGACTGCTCATTTTCCAGACGAGGAAGCTCATGAGGTCAAATGACTGGCTGGCTTATTTCATGGCTGCTCAAGGGACTGTGTGAAACTTTCATCATATCATATTGCTTGGTTTAATAGAACGGGGCATCCCACTAAATTAAAAAGGTTGTCAACTCCATGGATGAAAAACTCACGCAAGGAGCCGTGACTCATCTCGGAGGATGCTACATGAGTCTGTGGCATGGTGCAGAGAGCAGAGGCAAGCAATCCAACAGGCTCATGGCTTCCCTTCATCTACCAGCCTTAGGCAATTTCTTTAACTTTCCTTAAGTGAAGTTTCCCCAGAGGTAAAGCAGAAAACGAATGCTCACCCTAAGAGTGTGTAGCTAGGTGAATAAGGGCATAGAAGCTCTATCTCACTGCGCTGTCTCCGGTGCTTTAACTACTCTAGAAAATGCATATTTCAAAAGCTTTGTGGACTTTCATAAACGTTTTACAGAATAATCGAGCAGTGTATTGTTAACAACCTGTTTAGTAGCAACGAAGAAGAAGCATCTAGATAGAATTTACTCCTCCTGCCTCCAATTCCCTCTATTACAGACATCCTCCACTTGATCCTTACCCAGTTCAGTCAGAAGAGTCAGTTCCCATTTCATGGTCACAGGGGCCACCTTTTTTTTTTTTCTTTACATGTGCTATAGTTTTGTCAGTTTGCAACATCATTTGTAATCATCCGTATGAATGTGTGTTACTCCAGTCAACTCGAAGTGATCTGCATATTTAAAGCAATTAGGAAACTGTTTTGTACACAATGGACATAGGTCACCATTACTGGTGCTATGATGATATCCTCAGACTTTTCTACCTGTTCTACTCTGTGGAAGCAAAACACAACTCTCCTAGAATTATGCACTTTCTCGATTGTTTGAAATGCCAAGGACCATGGGTCACCGACATCAGCTCAAACAGTGTTTTTACTCATGAGGGACATCAAGACATTGCTTGGGGGAGTGAGCATTTGCAGAGAGGTGTTGGCAACGACTTCAGCTTCAAAGGGCGGTTTGTTTTATAATACATGCACACATTACATATCTTTTCCCACTTGGCTTTTGTCATGAAAGGCCCAAGACATTTATTTATTTATTTAGGCTTTATTCTCTTTAGAAACCTAGATGGAGGGGAGATGTTGAGACCACCTCTTAGAGAGAATTCTCTCATCATAATGTCCGAAATGAAAAGCCTTCTCCAGGGCTGGAGAGATGGCTTATCAGTTAAGAGCACTAGCAACTCTTCCAGAGGTCCTGAGTTCAATTCCCAGCAACCACATGATGGCTCACAACTATCTGTAATGGGATCCGATGCCCTCTTCTGCTATGTGTCTGAAGACAGTGACAATGTACTCACATACATACAAGACATAAATCTTAAAAAAAAAAGAAAAGCCTTCCTCTGCTGAATTTCTTATGGTAACTCATGAAGGTTGTTTTCTCTCAGGAGAAAGAATGCTCAGATGAGAACAAGCAGTCCATCCACACAGAAGGGCGATAGACTTGAGGATGTGTAATCTGTATCATATTTCCAGTCTGCTCCTTATCCAAGGCAGCCCAGAAAGGACTCATTTCGTGGTCATGGCAGCCACTTTTCACATGCTATTTAGCTGCTTCAGTATGAATGTCACTTGCTTTTCAAAGAAAGAGCAGAAAAGGTTCAGCCATGGGATTTTTATAACATTTTTAATAAACACTAAGCGATGTTTTATCTTTGAAAGGGACCATGGGTACCCTTCATTACAACCATGTTTATTAAAATAAAAATTTTCATACACAAAATGATATAGAAAGAAATCAGAGGAAAATCCAGACTGGGGATTGTAGTTATCATCCATGCTCAGTAAATCAAACCTGTTTATAAATATGCATATTTCTTATTTTTTAATAAAAAGAGAAACACAGATTTTGCTGGCATAACCAACTGCAGGTTATTAAAAGGGACATAAAAGTAGGCTTTTTTTTTTTTTTTTTTTTTTTTTTTTTTTGTACTGATCCTGCTGCTTCTCTTCTGGGGTAAGATTATCAGAAAGAAAAAGAGTCTTCTTTTTCCCAGCAAGGTATAGATTGGATAAGACACAGATCCATCATTAGCCTGGTAAATATCCAATAAAAACACTGTTCTTTCCACTGTTCCTCCTGAGCTACCTGCTGCACATTAAAGTGCTTGATGTTCGAAGGGCTACCACTTCCTTGGTCCCTGTCACTCCTCATGGTAGCAGGGGAGGGACATGTGATAGAGAGGAGGATGCTCGGGGTTCTGATGCTGCATAGTGGTCCACAGGTTCTCTATGAGTGAGGCTGGATCAGTCACACTGCCGCCCACCTTCCCCTCTTCCTCGCTCACTTGTCTAACAGCGCAACCCATGTGGCATGCTTTTCAGGAGATGCATTGGGGAACGTCTCATCATGCATAGCAGGGAGTTAATAAAACCCTGGGCAGAGGCAGGCTCTTCTACAGAAACCTAACAGTCTCTGAGAAGCACATTTGAGACTCATATTTCTCCAGTAACTGGCGAGAAACCCAGAAGCGTGAGGCGCACTGCGTGTTTAACAGATATTCTGGGAGATGGCAGCGTTGAACATGATGTAGCTAAGTTATAAAAAGATCGGCTGAAACATGCCTGGGGGCTCTGGAAAGAGACATGGATTCCAACAGACTCAGGCTTGAGTCCTAGCCCAGCCATGTACCACATCCTCTGGGTGTGCTGAACATGCATTGGTCTCTACCCCTTCTGCTGTGAAATCCGGAGGAAGGGATGATGCCTACGTCATCAGACCTCCAAGGGATAGAAATGCTTTGTCAGTTACAGAGCTAAAGAGAATGCTTTGGGAAAGTTGCGGGACCTTATCCTGGTCACTTCTCCTCCGGGAACAGTCCCGTTGTGCAATTTGGCTGGAGTCGTTGGCTGGGGTACACTCTGTAGCTCACTGTCAGGTTCTTGTGGCTGCCAATAAAAGATGTACCAGGGATCGCAGCCTTTGCTTGCAAGTGGGCAGGGTGAAGAGCGGCTGCAGTCCTTGGGTACAGGGGACATGACTACTTCCCTTGACAGTGGCTATGGTGATCATCTTGGAGATGGCTAGACCTTTGATGTATCTTACTCCTGAGCTCTATTTGTGGGACAATATGGGACCAATGGTCCAGTGCATCCCTAGCCCCTTTATCTACCCAGCATTTTCTTGTAGCTCTTGGATCCTTTCCTTCTTTTCTGTGGGAGAGGAGTAAGATTGTCAGCTCAGTATCTACTCCTACCCACTCCTGCTGCTGCTTCTTCCTCAGAGCAGAGTCTGCAAAACCCTCCTTCCCACCATGTATGTGAGCCTCCTCCACAAAGCAGGTCCTGATTCCTTCCCTCCAGGGCTCACTTCCTCCTCCTCCTCCTCCTCCTCCTCCTCCTCCTCCTCCTCCTCCTCCTCCTCCTCCTCCTCCTCCTCTTCCCTCTTCCTCCTCCTCCTCCTTCTTTTTGAGACAGGGTTTCTGGATGTTGCTCTGGATGGCCCAGAACTCATTAGACCAGGCTATCTTTAAACACACAGAGATGTGCCAGCTTCTGCCTATCCATTGCTAGAATTAAAGGCATGTGCCACCACAACCAACCCACCGAGACTCACTCAAAAACTGTAATATAATTATAATATACTCAGTTGTAATAGCTTCATTAGCGCTTTGAGAACTTCATGCATGCAGCCTCTGTATTTTACACATTTGTCTTTCACTTCCCCTAACTACTACCAGATTTACCCCCACCCCCCCCCAGCCCCACCCTCTCCCAACTTTTGTCTTTTTAATTTTTTTTTTTTTAGTTCACTGATTCCAATTTGTGCTGCTCATATATTCACAGGCTTGGGTCCATATATTAGAGCATGGTTGATTTAACCAGGAGTTCACACCCTCTGAAAACCCTAGTCCTCCCCTTCCCCAAAGCCACAGCTCCCTAGTTAGGGTGGGGTCATGAGCCTCTCCATTTTCTACACTGAAATTCTGGCTCACTTGATCTTGTTTAGGTCTTACACAGGCACCAATAGGCAATGCAGTACAAAAGCTCACTCTACTGTCATCTCTGAATGACACTGTTTGGGTCTGCTGCCCCAAAGCCTCTGACTTTTACAATCTTTCTGAAAGGCTTACTTTAAGGTTCCTGTCAGAGTGTCCCTATGCGGCTCTTGAACACGACTAGGGTCACATCATACGGTTCTCAATCTCACTAGACTGTGTGCTCTTCAACAGAGAGACCTAAATCACTCACCACTCTCCAGCAATTGGCACAGAGCCCAGCACAAGGCAGGTTGGTGGCAAATACTTGGTAAATGGGGTAGACTGGGACCTGAACTCACACCCACTGATTTACTCATACAAAGAAAGGTCATCTATAATGTAAGCAAGATGAACACCTGACTTCACTCTTTATGATCCCTCTTCCCCTGTTCCTCCATCTGCAGATGAGAAGGACCCAGGAGAGAATAAAATCCACCACACATTGAATTCCCTTTTCTGTGTTCATTTCTGTCTTGACCCTTAAAAATAACCTCATGATTGGCTGTTTTCCTGGTACTCTTAACCTGAAATAGTCAGCAATATGTTTATGGATAAAAGAATTGGATAATTAAAAGATTAATAAAGTTATCAGTCAAATTTTGAAACTATTCTATACTTTGCAGAAATGTCCCAAGTCAAAGAAATCTGTTTTCTTCTTAGCTTTGCACAGCATACCTAGGAATTGAGAGTCTAAGGATCTTCTCACTCAATAATATTGGAAAGTATAAGACCTTTCCAGAGGCTGCACCATCTTCCGGGCATTGCTTTTAGAGTCTGGTGACTGATACTATCAATTGTCCACTGCAAGATCCATTCCAACATCCCCCCCTCTGCCTGCTTGTCTCTGCAGAGGTTGGGGAAGGCTCAGATATGTCCCCTCATCTTCTTGAAGTTAGACAGTGGGTGACAGATGGTCAAAGAGGTGCACATTCCTGGAAGTCACGCTGAAAATGTTTGGCTTTCCTCTGGCTGCTGACTCCCCCACCTCTTCCTGTGACCGCTGAAGCTGCTGAACATACCTTGTAGTCACAAGGCTTATGGTGCAAAGAAAAGGCACCATCATGCAACAGAGAGTGAAGCAAAGACAGAAAGGCCTGGGTTTGAAGGACGCTTAATGACAGGGTAATTGCCTAACACATGCGTGGCCCTAACCACTAACAAGTATCTACTTTCTCTCTTAAAATTAAAATTATTTATTATTATTATTATTATTATTATTATTATTATTATTATTATTATTGTGTGTGTGTATGTGTGCGTGCGCATGTGTCTGCACATGCTACACTGTGTGTGTGGAAATCAGAAGACAACTTTTGGGAGAGTTGGTTCCCTTTTTCCACCATGGGATCTGCAAGATAAGCTCCAGGTCTCGAGGGCAAGCACTTCTACAGCTGAGCCATTTTGTTGGCCAATACAATTCATGCCAACTGGTCAGGTTTTAGTTCTGTAAGTAACAACGCTGCCCTAATGAAACAATTCCCATCCTCCCCAAGGGAATCCTCAGCAGTTGCCTTTTGTGTTACATCTGCCTGCTTCTGCATCTTTGAAGCCCGAACTATTCTATTTACTATGACCTCACCATACCTCCAGGTGGAGGGCAATGGTCCTTCTAAACCCCCATAGAGGTCATGGCTTTCAGATGATCGAGGACTACTTTCATTTAGCATACGGTATCCAAACTGAGATTCCTTTAACTACCATGAGACCATAACATTCAAACTGGTCCCCTAGATACTGATTCTAGAATATCACTGTATGGCTCACTAAGGTTGCTATACAATCTATCAAAAAAAAAAAATGGTGGGGTGGGGAGCTTAATGTAATCTCGTATAATATTGATGGCCAGAAGTCTGGAATCAAGGTGTCAGGAGGGCTGTGCCCCTCAGAAGGCTCTAGGGGAGAGTCCTTCCTTGCCTCTTCCAGCCCTGGGTTACTCCACGTATCCATGGCGGGACTCTCCAGTCTGCCCTTTCTTCTCATGTTCAGTGTCTCATTAGTCTGTGTTCTCTTCTCTTATAGGCACTGATGGGATTTCAAGTCCATTAGGAGAATTCTCACCCTTCCTAACGCTGTGACCCTTTAATACAGCTCCTGGTGCTGTGGTGACCCACAGCTAAACAATTATTTCATCATTACTACATACTAGTAATTTTGCTACTGTTATGAATTGTAATGTAAATATCTGATATGCACCTTCTAAGGGGTCAAGACCCACAGATTGAGGACTGATGGTCTAGATAATACAGGTTAATCTCCTCTTGAGTCTATAACCTAATTAGGTTTACAAAGACTTTTTTTTTTTTTTGACTACTAAGGTCATAACCACAGATTCTAGGCAGGCATATCTTAGGGGGTCATTCTTACAATTACATATTATTTTTCTTCATGTTCTAGAAAAATCATTCCAATTGTCTTATTTTTACATTGTTGGTCTTGTGGACTCTGAATGCTTTTAAAGCATGTGTGAAGAGATAGTTGTAGCAACTTAAGTTTTGTGTTGGGTCATAATTTAAGGGCGTTTTAGGAGGTACCAGTCGGGTTTAATAGTTTAAAGTAATACTTTTATAATATTCTATTCTTTATTTCTCATGTTAAGTATGACATAGATGACTTAAGATGGACAAAAGCATCCTAGGTGTGGAGGGTACAAAGGTCAGTACATGTTCATTAGCAAATAGAGGCAAATATCTACCAGGGTAATACGAAGTATGCAAAGACATTAATTAGTTTGCATGACGAGGAGGCCATGGCCTGGTGCATGTGACGTCTGAGCTCATATATTTTAGAAGGAGAAAGAGTAAGTTGTCCATGGTGTGACCCTGTCATTGGGATGGTGAGTTTAATGGCCCTAAGGAAAGGGCATGCCTTACTTTTCTGCTGTGAAGAGAACCTGTGGTCAAGGTAACTCATAAAAGAAAGCATTTAATTGAAAGCTTGCTTACAGTGTCAGAGGGAAAGCCATAACAATCATGGTGGAGAGCAAAGCAGAAGGCAGACAGGCAGGCACAGTACTGAAGCAGTAGCCAAGAGCTTACATCTGACCCACAAGCAGGGGGGAGGGAGAGAGAGAGAGAGAGCACGCACTTTTGAAACTTCAAGCCCCACCTCCAGTGACACTTCCTCCAACACGGCCACACCTTTTAACACCTCTTAATCCTTTCCAAACAGTTCCACCAACTGGGGACCAAGCACTTAAACATGGGAACCTGTGGGGACCATTCTCATTTAACCCACCACAAGCCAAGTCTGGGGTTTACAAAGAGTCAGAGGCTATACAGCCAAGAATCAGCAAGGACACGTCAGTAGGAAGCAGAAGAGACAATCAGGGCTGATGGTGAGCAAGTCGTCAGTGTCTGAGCTTCCACAGGGTTTTCAGGATTTTCCGTTCCCATGTCAAAGGGACCACGGTTCCACTGGCTAAGCTGCTCGGGATGCATCATGACACAGGCTGCCTGTCATTTCAGATAGAAGCTTGATTCTTTCAGCTCCAACGACTCTCTGTGTCAACTTCCTCTGAGTATTTCAATCACGCAGGCCTTCACAGCCATCCCTACAGGGGTTTTTCATAGTTTTGCTATATGCACAGTGATTTTAAAGTGGGAGATGAATAAGGGACCATGGCAGCACAAGTCGACAATTGCCAGCACCTGACAACAACTGTGACTGCAAAAGTCAGATATCTGGAGGGACTTCACTTTTGATGTCTCATCCTGACAGAATCTGAGGTCTCTCTTGCTATATGCAACACAATATCATCTTAATCTATGGAAACAGAGAATGGGAGGATTTTCTTTTCCTAAAAGAAGGGAAACATTAACCCATGATGAGAACTCTTCATTTGTTCCCTTTCATGAGGCTTTGCTTATATGGTATTTTATTGATTGTAAAGCACATGCTTGTTAAGGAATGCTAATGTATCATTTCAGCACTACCGTATGATTCCTTGTGGCCTGCTTATGTAGCTCTTATACATATACTCAGTTCTAGTTATCATGGGTTGGGTATAACCGACATGGAAGCCATGTTTAAGCCAGGTGTGGCTCACACTTGTAATCCCTACACTTGAGAGGTAGAAGCAGGAAGATAAGGAGTTCAAGGCTCCTCTCAGCGACACAGGAAGGTCAAAGCTAGTCTAGGCTACATGAGACCCTAACTCAAAAACCAAACAACCCCTTCCCCCAATCAAGCAAACCACAAAATGAACAAGAACCCATGGGGCTCAGTTGATGCTTGCAAATTATCATCAAAGAGATTACTGTTACATACATACATTTTTTTTTTTTTAAAAAATTAGGGACCCTATGCTTTGAGATAGAATGAAGAGATCCACAGTAACATGCAGATGTGTAATGCTCTGTTCCCATAGTGCATAAAAAATGACATAATATAGATGCCAAAGACTTTAACAAAAGCAGAAAAAAATCAACAAGGATCTTTAAGTGGGTGAAACAGTAAAGGCTTCTGGGATGTGTGTATGCTGGACGGACTTACCATGGGCAATGGTCATAGCTTAGTACCATTATTTGTTCTTTTCAGGGCTATGTAAAATAACAGCGCAACTTAGAATAGATGCACTTTGGACTCCATGAAGCCCAGTGGAGCCAGCTGCAGTTTTTGTCCTTAGGTGACTATGCAAACACTAGATCCTGTTTATTTCATTACACGTGAAGGGCCCCTGCAGTCCCTTTACAGCTTTTCAGAGACTTGACTGCTTGGAAAGTCACACCCATCAATTGTCTCGAGCCTAGGTCAGACTGAGCTAATCACTGAATGGTGAGTGAATGCAGCCAAACACATCTAAATATGCTTCTTACTGTAGAATAGAGGTAAAAGATTGTGAAGTTAGTAGACTTAAAATAAAATAAAATAAAAATTATTGTACATGCATATGCACTATTGGGTGCTTCCCCCATGCTGTGTGCGTGCACATGTTTGTGTGTGTGTGTGTGTGTGTGTGTGTGCGCATAGAAGTATCAGAGCACATCTGTGAGGTGAGAGGCCAGCTTTGCTGATTAGTCCTCTCCTTACATACTGTGGCAACTGGGAATTTAACTTACCAGGCTTGGGGACAGGTGCTTTTATCTGCTGAGCCATCCTGCTAGCCCTAAATGGTCTTAGTAAATAAATAAAATAGCTTTTCTGGGGCAGTCATTTTAAATTCAATGGAAGGAAGTTATGTTTTAATGTTTTGAGTTTGAAATATCAGGACTAGTGAGCCTGAGGTCTCCCTACCCCCTCCCTGTACCTTGTTCTCAGATCCACGTGAGAGAAGTTTGGGAAGTGAGCCAGCTGGAACAGGATGAAATAATTCACACTCCTGCTGTGGACAAGTTGTCAATCACTGTGCGTGAAGTCCAGCCTTTTTTTCCCTCAGGGTTAACAGTCATTCGCTTCTATCTGCTCAGGATATCGTCTTAATGATGGAGTCAATGGGCTCTACAAATAGCAGGTCAATAGCTGAGGACAAGCTGCCCAGTGTGTGGTGGAGAAAGGGCAGCCCAGCCCCAGGCTGACTTCTCTAATACCTGGCTGTAAAAACAAAGAGCTTCTGCTGGCAAAGATGGCCTCCTGCAAATTGCAGGGTATGGAAATTGTTGCTGGCTTCACAGTGCCTCTTTCCAGCCTTGGATCACAGTGCATCATTGTTTCTAATGTAGAGAGGAGCTGAATGGTCATGTGTTCCTACAGACAATTACTTCTGTGGTTTGTATCAGAAACGTTTGGTAGGTATCTCAGCTTACCACATCCCAGTGCAGCTCCTGATTCTAATTCCCCTACTTTCCATCTCAATCTCAGGAAATAGTTTAGGCTCCACAAACCGGTACTCAACCCCTTTCTTATCCCTTGTAGCTGGTTTCTAATTCAGCAAGCCTGTCTTCATTGGACCAAATATTCCCATCTCTCCACACAAATGCCTTTAGGACTGGCTCTACCACCTTGCCCACACTCAGCATCTGTTCCTTCCATAGTAGCCACGCCCATTACTCACAGATACTCCAAGCCAAGAATTTCTGCCACTGGAAATCCCTCGGGTGCTTAGGCTCCTACCTGGCATACAGCCTAGTCTCTGCATCCTTCGGAGCCGCTCCTTGACTATCTCTCTGACATCATTCACTATGAGCCTACCCTCTAGCTCATGATAGCCCACTTTCCCTTGGCTTGCACCATTCATTCAAACTGGAAGGCTCTTCAAGCCCATATTTTCTTCAGAGATTGCCCAATGATGTCATCTCCTTAACGACGTATATGGCAACTTTCCTTAAGATCTAATCTATTTGTTAGAGATTATAATATTATAAAACATCAAAGATGTTTTATATTTTCCTATCTGATATTACATTATCTCCTGCCTACTGACTGTCTTTCTCTTTAGAACATTGCTCCAATGTATTTTTTTTTTCTTTTTGCCTGTTGTGAAGATTGAACCCAGGGCCACACATATGCTAGGTAAGTCCTCTATATCAAGGAGCTAATCTCTCTGTCTCTCTCTCTTTCTCTCTCTCTCTCTCTCTCTCTCTCTCTCTCTCTCTCTGTGTGTGTGTGTGTGTGCAAGACCACTAATGCACATGCATGTGCAACAGCTCCAAAGATCAGAAGACAATGTTCAGGAGTCATCTCTCTCCTTTCACCATGTGACTCAGGTCACCAGACTTGGCAGACTTGACTGCCTTTATCAACTGAGCCATCTCACTAGCCCCTCCCCCCTTTACTGTTTATTTTGGGACAGTGTCTCATTATGTTGCTCAGACTGGCTTTGAACTCATGATCTTTCTGTCTCGGTCTCTCAAGTACTTTCTGAGTCCTTAAAGGCCCTCATTCATGTCTGGTCTGCCTTTCAATGGTAAGAATTTTACCCAATATTCCAGGCACCCTGGCAAGAGCAGTACCTAGAGGTGGCATGGGGATGTGAGTCATGTAAATGGCTGCTACTCCTGTACCCTCTGCTGCCAAATGGGTATAGCTTGTCTCTGACAATCTTGCTTCCCATGTGCTCCTTCCATGTCTTCCATTTCCATTCTTTCCCTTGGCAGCAGGTCACACAGGGTCTACATAGGAAAAGCACCCTTGGGTGAATATATAGCTTAGCCTTCACAATCAGTTCCTTAAGAAGTCTGAGGTGTGGCAGAAGCAGAACACAAGTCAACAGAAAGGCTGTTTTGTTGCTCAGGTGTCTTGCCTTAGGCAATGTATGGAACCGGAGCTGGATTTTGGCTCACCTAACTCTGTGTCCAGCCTCTTCTTCACTCTGCTTCCCTTCAAGCCACCCCAGTCTGCTTCCTGTCCATGTCTCTCTGTATTCCTGGATTTGTCCTGAATCCTTCATGCCATTATCTACCCTCAGAGTATCCAATCCTGCACTTGGCATCGAGGTGCAAATGGCCCATTGCACAGATGACTTAGTTCACATAGGTGCCTGCAGGCTGTCACTTGCTCTTCCAGGCTGGGGCAGTCCAAAGGAGACATACATCGAAGGATGATCTGTTTATATATTTATTTGGGGGACTGTAGGAGAAAGCATACTATCTGGGGTCTGCTTATTTGCTTTGAGCTTTTCCACTTAACCTGGCTCTTCAGACTGCCAATGCCCTTGGCATTTGCAGGTCAAGATATGTTTTTTTCTTGTATCTTGGTCTCTCTGTTTCCCTTACACACACACACACACACACACACACACACACACACACGAACATATGCATGAATGCACACAAGCATACATGTCATGTACAGCAGTGTTCCTTCCAAATCCCACCTTCATTCACTGTGAGCAACACATGTCTCCTAGTGGCCACCAGAAGATGGAGCTATCTATGCATGGTAGCCACCCTAGGGGCACTGCTCAAGAGTTTCTCTGAAAGGCTCATGTCTGTGTTTCAAGACTAACCTGGTGTATCTTTTTTCACAACACAAGCTATTCAGGGATATATGCCATCAGGGATGTCCGTTGGCTTTTCTCCTCAAAACATAACCAGCCTTCTTCGTTTGCAAAAGGAGCAGTGCAGAGCACATCTCCCAGGGATGAGGAGCCCTGAAATGAGGAGTTACGCATTGTCTGAAAACAGATTTCAGGAAGAAAACCATACACTCACTCTTGCCCTAAGTGGTGGTATCACGACACTGACATTGCAGGTGAAGAGGGGAAGAGTCTAGGGAGAAGACAAGCTTTTAGTGAAGGGAATTAGGCAGAGAAGAGGTGTTTCTCTTATTGCTCTAATCGCTGTGGTCCCTGGAACATGCCTAGAAGATTCAGTTAGTCCATAAACCCCAATTCCACGGAGAACACACTGGCTGCATCTCCACTTTGAGCTGAGTCTGCATCGCATAGTTGAGCAGAGCACAGGAGTGATTCTCCAGGAGAGGAGACCTCAGGATTTCATTTTCTAGAGTAGGTTAGTCTGATGGACCCAACAAAAATTCTCAGCATCTCACAGACCTGGAGACTCCATTATCACATAGCACATTTATCATCCCAGTTATTGTTCTCCAGTTACTGAACTCTGATTTTTGACATTCTTGATCCCCAGTTTCCCACACATTTAAGACTCTGATACAGTTCCCTATCTGAATCTGTCACTTCTTACGTCTCATGTTTTTGAAGATGATTTTGATTTCAAAAATCCCGAGTCAGGGCTTACAAAGAATGGCTACCCATAATTCCAAATGCCTTTCTTTGCTCATCAGAACTGTTTTGGTGGACTGATTGGCCTGGATTCTCCATCCTATTCCGTGCCTATGTGAATTCACTAAGTGAATTTGGGACTTGTTCTTGGAAGAGATGGATCAGATCCTCCTCTCCCATGTTGATTCGGGCATTCAAAATAGTTCCCATCAGCCATTTGTTAGCAGAGAAGCTACAAGTAGAGGGTCAGCACAGAGTATGCCCAGGGCTAGAGAGACAGCAGTGATTAAGAGTGCATACTGCTTTTGCAGAAAACTCGCTGGGCATACCTGTGTCTGAGGCCTCTGGTCCTCATCCACCTGATTCCTGTGTGCATATGCCCACACATATACACACACAAACACACAATTATACATATACACACATAAACACACAATTATACACATACACATTACAAGAAAACACCTTCAAACCATCCCAGTGCACACTTACTTTTGTTGTTTCTCTTCTGTGGTAAGGACATGCCTGAGGCAGCATGCTAGAGTTCAAGATAGGGAAATCCTGGTCATGTTAGCTGAGATCATCCAGCCCTCCAATCTTTCTACCCCAATAGACCAGAGTCAGATGCAAGTGTGTGTGGGGTGTGGGTCAGATGAAATTAGGAGAAATTTCCAGTCCAGTCTGGCTCATAAGCCAAACAATTGCCTGACATTTTAGGGTGTGTATTTTTGCATGATTGTGGATGCCGCATGGCTATGGTAACTCACAACGCTTCTGTCAATCTTGGGAACTTAGAAACTAGACCATTGCTTAGTCTTCTTTAAATGAAAGAACTCGAATGCAAAACATTGTAAAAACATATTACTGGGTTATTTCTTCAAACTTGTAAACAGTATTATCAAGGGTATAGAGAAGGCCATTAATCCAAATTTCAGGGCCTTGGAAAGGGATGGTACAAGGAAGTGACTTGTCCAAGGAAGAGGCTCCGTTTTGTAGAGGAGCTGGGATCCAAAGCCTCGAAGAATTCTTTGTGAAACTGTGATTTTAAGCATGGTTGCTAACCCTTTCCTTTCCTTGTTCCATTTTAAGGCATCTATAAACAGTAGAAAAGTGTGCTGGTGGGTAAAAGATGCATATTTAAAGGAACACTGTCACTAAGATAAATCTAATCTGTGGGCTGCATGGTACAGGACTGTTTCCATTTTGGTAAAAAAATTTTAATCACGTGGTATTTGAAATTTGTGTTAGAATATCTACAAAACTAAGAGTCTAATGAGTAACAAAGAATCCGAAATAAGGAATGGTATAAAACTGACACAGAATAAACTTCTGTTCTACCGTTTAAGAACTTGGTTTTTCATTTGGTACCCTGCCCTGTACTTTAGGTATGTTGCCACCAGGTGGCGGTAGAGCGCCAGACAAAAAGTCTGTACAGTAAGACTGCGTATGTTTTTGAGGTTCAAGCTAACAGCTCTTTGCCTGAGATCAAAAACCATCTGAGACTACACTTTGCAGTTTAACATAATACATTTTTTAAAAACCAAAATAGCTTAAAATTAAACTCCCGGCAATCCTTACGCATCTTTAAAACAGATATGAGTTCTAAGCCACAGAATCACAGAGCTCATTATTATTCGTTCACAGTTTCCACTTATTTCCATAATGGCTAATAAGAACCTTGTACCCTACCTTGATGGCTGTGTTGACCTTCCCCATTTTTTCTGGCGTGTTCCATACTGCCAGTCTCTGGCAGGATAGCATGCATTATAGGTTTCAAAATTCTTATTAGTTTTTCTTGGGGGGAAATTTTTTTTCTGGCTTTCCTTGTTCTTTTAGCATAATATCAGATTGTCTCTTAAAATAGAAATGTAATGATTTCTCTAGCAGAGCAATATGCAAGAGTGGTTATTTGCATTTATATGTATTTGCATGTATGGAGGACAGCTCCCTTTTATTTTCTATGCTCTAGAGTATTTCATTAGGTATTTCTCTCTGGAATCTTCTGGAAGCAGAAGCTGTTGGTCACAATTTACCAGTGATACACCCGAACTTCTTTAGTAACAAGTTCTGTCCTAAATGTCTTGAAAAATAAAAAAAAAACTCTTTAAGAAACAAAGAATTACCTGCCATATTAGAAATGTGAGAATATCAGAAAAACAAAACAAAAAACAACAACAACAAAAACCAAACCCCACTGGCTTCACTAAAATGCTTTATATTATGTGATGCAAAAGTACAGTCTTAGAGAATAGGGACTACCGAGCAGCTTTGAAAAGCAGAGTTTCCCACCATTATGGGTCATTAAGTTTAAAATTTGAGGCAAATTCTACACAGGTTTAGATTTTATTAGGCTCATGATAACTTGTGGCTGAATGAATCCAATGCCTCTGAGTAAAAGGGCTATTCTGCTCTCTGTTTCAAGAACAAGGACCTGAGCGTCTCCAGGTCAATGCTGAGGGTCAAACGTCAGCTGACACATAGTGTTCTAGCAATTTCATATCTAAGAATCAACATCGAAGAAAAGGGGGCTGGGCGGGAGATCCTCAGAGACTGGAGTTGGGGATAAGAAAGGACTGACAGAGACCTAATTCCTGGAGACTGGTGTTTACACATCACATGGGGCTACCTATGCTCCCCCATCCCCACGCCCTGCCCCGTGAGCTGTGGGCGTGGGGCGGAAGAAGCAAACACTGCTAGCTGTGAAGATGTGCCCCAAGGGCCCAGCTTCCAGCCGAACTCTGGGAAAGTTATCTGGGGAAGCCACCGAGAAAAGGCAAAAGAAAAATAAAACCAGAGAGAAGAGAATGGGATGGATAATAGCAAGTTGTCATTTGAGCCTCACAGGAAGCTTAGGAACCAGCGGGCCAGATATTATTGTCCTCTATTTATACACCAGAAACTGAGTCCCTGAGAGAGGAAGTGACTTCAGGCCACATACTGAGTGGTAGATATAGGCTTCAAAGCAAAGTGACCCGATTCCCAAATAAAGATGAAAGAAAAGAGGGCACATTTGAAACCTGGCTGCACGGTGTGCCTTTCTCTTTATAAACAGTAAGTAAAATTTCCATCTGACAGAAGCTTAGCCTCCAAAGTGGGGTCAAACTGAAGCAGTGTTGGCCACCATCAAAAGCTTCTGTGGAATGTCTAATATTACCTTGTTCCTTTGAATATTGACTATAATTTGCCATCCTTTTGACACACGGGGTTACGATTGTGAAAACTGACTCTATTAACCAACTTCTAATTTAGGCATGCCCTCGATGCTAGAGGCAGCCAATGGTGGTTTTTTATCATCATCACCATCACCATCACCATCACCATCACCATCACCATCACCATCACCACCGCCTCTGTGTCTGATACAGTTATAGCTGGAAATAGCTATATAACAAAGTTGCTGACTCAGCTACTTCTCCCTAAGCCTGCCAGCTTCTCCACCTGTTTACCGCTTTTGATCACGTCATGCCCCTGGTTAAAATCCTTTTCATGGTTCCCTACTGGTAACAGAGGCTAAACACCGAAAT
This sequence comes from Rhynchomys soricoides, assembly GCA_019843965.1. Lineage (NCBI taxonomy): Eukaryota > Metazoa > Chordata > Mammalia > Rodentia > Muridae > Rhynchomys > Rhynchomys soricoides. The sequence goes on along the minus strand of JADRCH010000033.1, from coordinate 7,425,326 downwards.
CACCTGGGATACTTTCAAGCACTTCACGCCCAGGTGCCTCATGTGAGCGAGCCCCTGGTGCAGCTGTTTGGACGTGGGGCCCATGCTTAGGGGATACGAAGGAACATGGAATCCAAGTTTTGCTCAAGGTCGAGTCCCAGGGATCACGCTGACTTTCCTGCCTGAAACAAGCAACCACAAATCTGCAGGAAGCGCTGGCTTTCATGCTATTAGACACAAGAGAACAAGGACAGTGAGGCCCAGGACAGCGGAACCAAACCAAGGGTACATGCACACTCATCTGCAGGAAAGAGGGCCTCAGAAGCAGCTGGGCTGTCCTGCGATTTAAAAGGGTCTAGAGAGGCCAGCATGGTTAGAATTTGCTGGGCGGAGGGGAGTGAGTCCTGAGCAGCCTCACGCAAACCTTCCGGAGGAGGCCAGACAATGAAGCACCCCGAAGAATTGGTGAAGATAACTTATAGCGCCGGAATCAGGCTGGTAATAGCTTTCATACTATTCGGGCTGGAACGCTCTGGGATTTCAAAGACACAGTTTGATTCAAGTACTCAGCACTTGTCTGCAAGCAAACGGTGTTCTAGTCTTGCCTAATAAAGCATAAGCACAAGATGAGGACCATCTTTCTTCTCTAGAGCATCTGAAGCACATAGATGGAGATACAAAAAATTATCCATCCCTCAACATGGTAAAAGGCAAAATGTCCGTGTGCGAGTAAACATTACACAAGCATGCAAAGAACGAGAAGAAAATCAGCAGACCGTAACCAGCCTCGAGCCAGTGCAGATGTTAGAGTCACAAGGACATTAAAGAAGTACCAGGAATGGGCAAAGACTCAAGTCTGAATTCTGGAGTCTCGGAGATGAAAATGTAAGGGATAAAGAGCAATTAGTTGTAAGAAGAAAAGAGTAGTGAGCTCAAAGACACAGCGATAGAAACGATCCAAAGGAAACAAAGAGATGGGGCGGGGGTGGGGGGGATGAGAACGATTTTAAGAAAAAAATGAGGGGCTGGAGAGATGGCTTAGAGGTTAAGAGCACTGACTGTTCTTCCAGAGGTCCTGAGTTCAATTCCCAGCAACCACATGGTGGCTCACAACCATCTGTAATGGGATCTGATGCCCTCTTCTGGTGTGTCTGAAGACAGCTACAGTGTACTCACATACATAAAATAAACAAACAAAAAAAAAGAAAAAAAGAAAAAATGACCATAAAAATTATGAAGTCCATTAAAAATATTAGCCTCATATCTAAGAAGGTAAAAAAACTTAATACACAAAAACTATGAATAAAATTACTTCAGTATACAAATAATAACCAATGGTAATAATGTGTAAAGGGCCTAATGTGCCAGCATTTTTAAATGTAATTACCCTCGAAAAGCATCTTTCATAAATAAAGGCAAAATAAAGCTTGTTCCAGAGGTCCAGACGCTGAGAGAACTCAACACTAGCAGCCTCATGCTATTTAAAGGTTAGAGGAAGTCCTTTAGGTAGACAGAAAACAATGCTCAGAGAAACAAGGGCCCACACAGAGCAATGGAGAGAAGGCTTGGCTTCCAGGGTACAGGGCCGTTGCAGGTAGCTGCTGCTCTCTGAAACACCCTGTGCTTCCTGTCATGCACAGCGGTCACTGTTGTCACATTTTTAATATTTTTCCAACAAGGGGCTTTTATACCTAAGCATTTAAAAATGATAGAGCAAATATTATCAAAGAACGGGTGGGAAATTAGCAAGTTCCCTTTAAAAACATTATTTTTTTCTTTTTTAAAATTAAATTTAATTGTTTTTACTTAATAACTCTACCTTCCACTCACTGCCCCCTCCCAGTCACCCCCTCCCACAATCCTTCCCCCATTCCCCTCCCCTTCTCCTCTGAGCAGCCCCCCCCCCAGTATTCCCCCACCCTGGCACTTCAAGTTTCTACAAAGCTAGGTGCTTCCTCTCCCACTGAGGCCAGACATGGTAGCCAAGCTAGAAGAACACAGCCTATGTACAGCAGCAGCTTTTGGGATCGCCCCAACTCCAGTTGTTCGGGACCCACATGAAGACCAAGCTGCACATCTGCTACACATGTGCAGGGAGGCCTAGGTCCAGCCCATGAATGTTCTTTGGTTGGTGGTTCAGACTCTGAGAGCCCCAAGGGTCCAGGTTAGTTGACTCTGTTGGTCTTCCTGTGGAGTTCCTATCCCCTTCGGGGCCCGACCATGGTGTTAATGTTGTGGTGTTAGGTTATCATGGAATCCCCCCAGAAAGGTAGACATCCAGTCATTAACACTGAGGAGACCTAGAGAAACTGTATGGCAGTCCTTCATGAATGCAAGCACACAGTTCCAGAAGCAGCTGGGTGAGAAGCAAATGACAAACGAACCAATTTGCTGCTGCAAACGTAATTCCAAATGCTATCCATGGGAGACAAGAGACAGCTTTCACAGGATACATGGGGGTATTGTTGCCTTAGCTACTTTATTAACTTCTACCCAGAGATATTAAAAACCAAACACTGCATTAGAGTTTTTTTTTTTTTTTTTTAAAAATAAAGCAATTCTGTATTATGAGCAAGGACTTAAGAATGCATTGAAACTTGAATATTTTTGCCTACTCCATAGGAACATTGGTCATTATTAGTACTGTAGGATACACTGATCCTGGGTTGAAATGATTTCCTTGGTAAATAATAGAAACGTCAATGGAAAGAAATTAATCACAGGTTCTACAATGAGATTCACAAGTTAATGAATTGAACAGTGTTCTGAGTTATCTGGGTGTACCCAAGTCCCTTTAGTAGACACACAGGGATAAAAGAAATTAACATTTTTTTTATAAGTTTAATACCTTTTCATTGTCCAGAAAATTAATGACAAGTTATTTACATGGGACTTAGCTTGTTATTTTTAATTTCATAATTTCATGGAGAACATAGATCTAAAATGTCCGCCACGGAGAGCTGTTGAGGTTGTAGGTAACAGTAGAAACATTAGTCAAACTGGCTAATACCATATGTCAAGCCTGAGTAACCTCTGAGAGGAAAAAAATTACTGGCCCTTTGAACTGCTAACTAGTTATTAATTCCCTTAACAAGCCTTCGGAAGGGCAATAATTCAAAGCAGATGCTCACCGAGCTAGCATTAGCTGAGGGAACAATTTTTTCTGCAGTCTCTCCTCATGTGTTCACATAGAAAGGTAGGAGTGTGATGTCATCACCAATAGTGGCCCAGACGGGAACAAATCAGACAACATCAGTGTCTGAACATGAATCTCAGATTAAGAGCTAAGAGGGTCAATTGTTGGCCTGTATTTCAGGTTCTAATTTGAGACAGGACTGGGCCCACAAAACCAACAGTGCTTCCTGCCTTAAAACTTTCATGTCTGTTCTATTGTCTCCGCCCAACATTTTCTGTAGCTCTATGTCTAAACTCCATATTTGTTTATTCAACTAAACTCGATTTTCAGAGACAACAATATACATACTACAATGGAAAGGTCTTCAGGGGCCTTCTAAAGATTATAGTTTCAAATACGCGCTTGTAATGTTCACGTCAAACACTTGGACTGTTTACACTTCCTCCAAGAAATAGGTTGCACAAGCTTATCATTCTCATGAGAACACCAGTGAGATATCACCACGTACTCCGTGTTTCACCCATAGTGCCTGATGGTACTTAATGTTGTTTGCAGTCATACCAACAGCCAGACTGCTTGTTGTCTCTTCTCCTCTCTCCACAGCTTACCTCTGTACCTCTGACAGCTTGGATTTGCACTTCTGTCTTCACTTTACAAGGAGAAAATAGCCACCAGAGCAGTCTGGCTCCCTTAAAATCAGCTACTCACTTCAGTGATCCCAGCTGGGAATCAACCGCCCCACAGTGATCCAGGATGGGAATCATCAACTAGCTATATGATCTGTGATGGGAACCAGCCAGTCACTGTAGTGATCAAGGATGGTAAATAGTCACTCTACAATGATCCATGATATGAGTTCCCTAGAGGCCTTTACTTTAAACCAGGATTACTGAACGTTCCCTTTATCAGCCAGGAAACAATAAATCATGTGTACTCAACACTTTATTACTTGAGCCCTACATCACATAAGGGACTGCTCCATACCGGTCTTCATTAGTTCAGATAAACAAAGGTCTTAACTTTGTCTTCTCCTTTTTGATCATATCAGAGTCTTGAATTTGAGAAAGCCAAAAGGTGCGTGTTGCCCTTCTCACATTAACCAACAAACAAGCAAATTCTGACCACCCGGTCCCTCTCAGCTCTAGGAGCTGTGAAGTTCTCTTTTCTAATTCTGTGTCTAAAGACTCAGTTTTGTCCCCCCCCCCCCCCCAGTAAGCACGTTTATTGAGTTAAGTCTTGTAAAGCTTTTCCATTTAGAACGTGAACTTCCCATACAGATGTCACAGAAATTTAAATCTGGTGAGTTTACTTTAAAGAAAAACATACTGGGTTGATGGTAGATGCACAGGTTAGGGGAGGTCTTGAACACAGCAACCCTGCTTTCAAATTTTAAAGCAATACTTGTTACAGAAACCTCTCCCTAGATTTTCCAAGGCAAACTAATTTAGCAAGTGCAACTAAAGGAGAAACTGTGAAAGAGGCAGCATAGGCAGAAAGGTATTTTTTTTTTTTTTCTGTCTGAATTCAGTGGTGCTTGTGATTAGTCTCTAAGCCCACGCAGCAAACCTTGAGATCTTTCCACCATTACCAACCTCGCTGTCACCCAATAGAATGGTTACTATAGAGTCCTCCCAGAATCCACCCTGTTTATCCGGAAGTACTGCCTATGCCAACATGCTACTTCCTGTCAACTCTTCATTAGGGAGTAACTGTATTCTGAAGGTATTACAAAGGATTAGTTTTCAAGTTATACCACTAAGTGAGATATATTTCAAGTTGAAAACTGGCTCGGCTAATCTATGGAAAGTGACCTCATTAACAAGTGCCTGAAAGGAGCTATGAACAGAGGGTCAAGTCTCACACTGAACTGAAGTCTGTGGCTGGTCTGGGCAAAACCTAAGGCAGCTTCAGTTTGTTCTTTTGCCACACAGACCAAGAACAATGCTACATAGAGCTTCAGACAGAGGCTTTCTTCTCGTAATGGTAGCTTTTGTGAGGGGATTAAAAAGCAAAAAGTTAAGAGTTACTAATGGCAAGCCAGAAGCCAAGATTCTATCAACTTCACGTGAGTTTTTAGACTCAAGAACAATTTCTGTAAGATGCTCTAGGAAAGATGTTATTTTTAAGGATACATTGAAAAAAAGCAAAGGGTAATTAGCTAATAGTAATAATGCTCATAAAAATAATTAATGGCATGGAATATGTAGCAACTAGACTCTTACAAGAGAGCTCAGCAGAAGCAGTAATACTTGTTAGCTTTATTTCTATTTACAAGTGCCTCCCCTCCCCCAAGCATTAGGATATAAAGCGAAACAAACCTCAGAAAGAATGATGTATCGCTGTCCTAAAACAAACAAACTAACAAACAAACACCATTTACACCGCCAAACCATAGCACCAATGTACATGTGCATTTTCTGTTACCTTTTTATTTCACTTTATTGCATTGGGAAAAAATAAAACACAAAAAACGAGAGTAAAACAGAAATGAGGAAGAACCAGAGTCCCTTATGAAGATGGGGTTGGCCACTTTGGGCTTGAATACACGGCGACATATGCTGGTCAGCATTTATAGAAAATTTATGCCAAGTATATGAATAAAACAGAGACAACATACGATTGGGTGCCCACTCCAGAAGATAACATTTTGATGATTTACAGCAACCTGTTTAGCAAGAGCAGAAGCAGTCCCTTCAAGCTTGGTGCTTGAATCCTAATTATGGAATAAAGAGAAGGAAACTCACAAAGTCCTAAAAAAAATGTGATGAAGAAATGGAGAGGCGATAATTCTGGCTTGTAATAGCGAACAGGGGCAAAGGTCACAACGGGAGCTTATTTTACCACCCCATCCATAGAGATAATGGAAAAAGCCCCAAGAGTCCATCTGCTCATTATGTCTTATTTCACCATATCAAAATGTCAAAAGACAATGACCTCAGAGCTCACTCTCTCTCTTTGTCTCATATCCACACCCCACACACATGAGTTTAATCTGTAAATTATTAGGTGTCCAAACAGTTACAAAGAAAGAAGAATTCATCTGCTATAAAATCTTATCAAAAGTTGAACAGTGAAGGTGTCAGAAAGAGACCGACTTACATTAATAAGTTCAAGCTCCCAGATCTTTTTCAACAGGTCCATCGATGTGTAGCCATTGATGAGAAAGGCTTTGGTGTAGTCACCCAGCTCAATGGAATCCAGCCACTCAGCTACAGAGGTGGGATGGTAGCCATCATGGCCGATGGGCCTCATCTGTAATTAAGAATACCACATTAGGAATCATCTAGGCCAGTCCCTTCTGTTCCAACAACAGGAAGCATCTTGCCACGTGCAAATTAATCTGATATGAAGCCTCAGATATTTCTGGATAGAGAAGTAAGGAAGGAGAAAATACTCGATGAACAATTCCAAATCATCTGTAATTTTCACGCCGAATTAGTTTTCGAAAACACACCCAGAAATTTCCAATTTGGCTGCTAAATTAGCTCTGTGTTTGAGATGATGAGATATATTAAACCCCCGTTAGAGATTTTATTGGTATTCTGTTGGAATGGAATTTCAAGAGATGTCAGTTGAGTTACCAGGGTCCCATGCGGAAGGCTGGAGGGACTGCATTTTCAAAATAGAGATGGTAATTCTCATATGTGCAACAGCAAAGTGTGTGAAAATACTGCATGACTTAAACATTCCAAAGGGATTCATGCTTATGCAAGACATGCATTGTAGGTGGTACACACACGCTGGAGGAACACAGTGCTGTGGTGAACAGTTAAAAAGAAGCCTTGAGTGTTTTAAGACCATGTGTTCTGCCTCAGCTCTACAGTATGGTAGACATGAATAGGGAACTTGCTGGCAGACAAGCTTCTATTTTTTTGTCAGCTATATACAGATTTTTTTTTTTAATACTTCAGGGGAACAAAGAAGTGTGACAACAACATAATGTTTCTGAGTTTAAATTGGAATGTGAAAATAATTTAAGCAGGAAGAACTTCTGGGTTGAAAAATTTTATATAGAGTCCTCTAAGTCCTTTATTTGAAATCTGAGTTGAATTCATGGTTCTTGCCTTTGACGTGACTCACTTCTGAAACTTATGCTGCCTGCATGCTAAGGCAAGGTTTGGTCCTGGGGTTCCTCAGGAGAGCCTGCCCCCTCATCAGCTGACGTCAGCCATCAGTGAGATGCCTGCTGGGAGCAACCAACAGGGCAAGATGTAGAATGGGTTTTCCTCTTCCATCAGACTTAAGGAGATTAAATATTAACGGAAATCTATGAGTCTGGTTTGTGAGCAGAGAAAAGATTCATTTAGGCACCCAGGATTCAGATGTTTAGTCTCAGCGTCATGAGCTTTCTGTCACTGTGCAGAATCCTACATTGAGATTCTCCTTGTTTTTCCCCTTTCCAGCCTTCCTGCTGTTCTACTTGTCAATTTAACTTCAAAACATGCCCGGATTTAAATGCCCACTATTTCAAGTTACAGTCAGATGTGTAAGATGTTTGTACTTGCTTTTCTATCGATTGATCCCCCCTTTTAGCTATTCACCAATGCTTACACACGTGGCCCTTCTTCAGTATCTGTTGTATGGAGTCAGGGTTTGCAAAAGTGAAGTTCAGTGGCTTGTACAACTAAGTGAATGTTGTGTATGAAACTAGAGACTAGGACCCAAAGTGGATGCTCAGACGTACTGAGTACTTGCTGTCTTAGTCAAGGTTTCTATTCCTGCACAAACATCATGACCAAGAAGCAAGTTTGGGAGGAAAGGTTTATTCAGCTTATACTTCCAATTGCTGTTCATCACTAAAGAAAGTCAGGACAGGAACTCAAGCAGGTCAAGGAGCAGGAGCTGATGCAGAGGTCATGGAGGGATGTTTCTTACTGGCTTGCTTCCCCTGGCTTGTTCAGCTTGCTTTCTTATAGAACTTAAGACTACTAGCCCAGGGATGGCACCACCCACAATGGGCTGGGCACCCTCCTCTTGAGCTGGATCTCATGGAAGCATATCCTTAAGGGAGGCTCCTTTCTCTGTGATAAGTTCAGCTTGTGTCAAGTTGACACACAAAACCAGCCAGCACACTTTCCTAGTTGGTAGATTACACACTATGGAGTGGGGTGTAGGCTCATTGGCTTGGTAGCAAGTAGTTGAGCTAATCTAAACACTTACCCCAGACAGAGGTGACTTCTCTTATGGAATAAGTGGAGAAAGAAGACAGAGGAACACTGGAGTTGAAATGAACAGCCTAGCAGAGACACCCTGTTGATAGTCCACCCGAGAAGCTGACAAACCCAGCAGTGGCTACTAGCAACAGGCTTAAGGAGCTTTGATAATTTTGAAGAGTCAGTTGTTCTTTCCCAGAGAACTGTGATAGGTTCTTTACAGGTTACCTCCCGAGCACTCACATACAATTCCTTGGAAAGATCAGTCACTGACCCACTTAGGTTACTTGATGGTCACTGCCAGCTGAGCAGTCAGGGATACCCTCCAGACAACTGCAAAGTGAACCTAATGGAGACCAAGGAAGTTCACCTCTTCTCCATTACCTTTCTTGTTGCCCAGATACCGAGCAATTGAGAATAAGAAAGGGGGGAGGGTCTCTTGGAAGAGAACTGAATTGTGTGTGTGTGTGTGTGTGTGTGTGTGTGTGTGTGTGTGTGTGTGTAAGGGGTGGAAATAAAGCTGGAGGTTTAAAATGGATTAGAACTGAATTTTCAGTATTTTACCCAATGAGAACATTATTGGCTAGATCTAAATTCACACTGAGAAGTACCAAAGAGAATCAACTGAACTCGATTGAAGACAGTGTCTGGGAAAGACATAACACTAAAATCTCATAGCCTGGTTGGTACTCTGGTTTCTCCTATAAAGCAAGACCTACCTTAAAGAGGCAAGAATGAAAGGTATTTTGGCAGGGTGACAGATGGGCTGGGTAGAATGGGAAGGTGAAGGTACTCTGGAAAGGGGTGTGTGTGTGTGTATGCATGTTCAGGAGTATGTGTGCATGTGCAGGTGTGTGTGGATGTGTTGGGGTTTGTGTGCATGTGCATATGCAGGTGTGTGTGTGTGTGTGTGTGTGTGTATGCCTGTTCAGGAGTTTGTGTGCATGTGCAGGTGTGTGTGGATGTACTGGGGTTTGTGTGCATGTACATATGCAGGTGTGTGTGTGTGCATGCATGTGGAGGGTAGCATCCACACAAATCTTATTCTATAAGAACTCAGCACTTATTCTGAAGGATGCTATGCAAACAGCAAAGAACAAATCACTTAGACTCCCTCCCTCATGGTAATTGTGAGCCTAAATAAGAAATATGTGCACAGATGACCAATGAATTATGGAGTCTCTCTATACCTGAAGGGAGGAAACCTTCATAGCCGAATGAAGTTGCAAAATGAACTTGACACATCCTTAATGCTATGCAGAGCGGTTGCTGTGCAGCACAAAAACTTCTCCCAAAGAAGGTGCTCCATCTGTTCCTTTATTTCTGCTTCTACTGTTACTACCCAGCTTAGCTTCTCATTACCACTTATACAAATGAATGCAAAATCCTTCCGCTTCCCCCCACCCCACCTTTGGCTCAACTTATACTCAGTAACACCTTAGCCAGACTTATAAATCTACCCCTGGACCAGAACATACAGTGATTCTGTTATTTGAAAAGTCTAAAGGTCCTAGTTCACCATCCAAAGCCAATTGAAACTAACCCCATCTCTCACTACCCTGCTATACACCCTAGTGATGCTATTGAGCACACGCATGTGTCAACAGTCATTGAGTTGCTAGCCACTCCCAAAACATGAATTGCACAAGGCACTGTTGATACTTGTGACAGATAATTTTCTATGCCTGTGATGCTCTTGTCTTATTTCTAGACTTATTTTTTCAAGGACTGAAATCTTCATGAATTACAAAACACATTATTTAAAGTAAAACTTTTAAGCCATCTCATGTCTTACAGCTAGCATTAACATAAATAAAACAACCAATTTATATCCTTCAGCTGAGAACATGGTTCTTAGCAGCAGCATTTCTCAGATAGTGAGGAGATTTCACTCCTTTGCCCAAGTAGCAGCTTAGGAAAGAGTCATTATAACTCGTTAGAGTGACATTACCTATTGATTTTGTTTCCAAGATGGCTTTCGACTCAGTCTGTCTTCCAAAGTGCACTTTGGAATCAGATACACCCAGAAATGCTACTGGTGGTTTTGGTCTATCTTTGGCAAGTTACAGAGCCATTTGAGACTATGCTACTGTTGTTTTTGGTCTTTGGCGCATTACAGAGCTGTTTGAGTCTCACATCCCTCTTTTCTAAAATAAGTACAATTAATATTGACCCCCTACCATTATTGTGATATTTTGTGGTATAGTGTGTAAATTGCCTAGTGTGGTGATTTGGATTCATAGCCATCCATTGACCCTTAGCCCTCTTCCTGCTCCACTGTTTTAAATGGCAACCACATACCATTTGAAATTACATGTTTTTGCCCTTGGCTGCTTAGCTTTAATTCTCTTGTCTTCTTTTCTCCCTTTCTTCCTTCTACTGACATCTTTGCTTCTCTCCCTTTGAGCTCACAGCTCTGTTTTTAGACATTTGTGTGACAAGGTAACCCAAGGATACAGAATTATTCTTCCAAGTTCTTTGCTCTCCTCCCATATTGGGATTACGCTTCTGTGCCCTATGCCAGGGAGCCACACTGAGTCTCGCTGTGGTTGGAGGTCCTTTCCAGCTCCATTGATGCTGGCCTACGGTATGGGTGGCTAGCAGCCTCTCTGCTCCTGTTCTACCCACTCTTTTGCATTCTTCCTGTGCTACAGGTACACAGGACTATACTTACATTATCACTTCAAGACTCATGCCTGCTGAGCACTTGTATAATTGCTGCTACTAGGAGAGAAATAAAGACTTATAAGTTAAATTCAACCCAAAGGTTGGAATTAAATTTGGAGCCCAGGAAGGTCTAGTCAGTGTGAGGGAACTAGAGCTGACCTCTAGATTCATCAGTTAGAAAAAAATAAGACATTTTTTGTTATACTGTTGCCGACAACTGAATTTTTGATATGGGGGTGGGATGGGGGAGGCTGCATAGAGTTACTGGTTATCTGAAAGCCTTTGGTGTTTATAAATTGCATCTATGGAATCTAACTCATACTCTTTAATTCATGAGTCCATTGGCAGTTGTTGGCACAGGGCTGAGGAGGGTGAAGGAAGCTGAGCTGAGGCAACATCATCGTCCTTCTTAGCTTATTGTGTGCCATCTTTATCCAGTGGTGATTTAAGTCGGTCTCTATTGTGCATGCTTACTGTGTGAGGTTGACTGTGGGGCATAGTCCTCTGTATAGCTAACATCTCTGTACCTCTGTTTCTGCAGTTTTCTTTAGCAGAGGCTCTATTTCTATCTACTCTCCCAAGATTTCTCTAATGCTAACTCACTTTTAAGTAAGCACTAGTAGTATATTAATTTCACCAGATTCCCTGCCCCGGTGAAGAAATGAGGTCTTAGGAACTTTTGTGGTCTCTAAGGCTTCCATCGGTACTCCTCACACACGGCAGGCACTTACTAAATGTTTAATGGATTATTTAAGGCACACATGGAACAAAATGACAAGGTCATTTCAGTAGTTGGCATTCATTGGTGGGACTCCTACATTTTTGTACTCTATGCCGTAAGCATTAAGGGTTTCTTTTTATGATCTAACACTGGTTGCATTTTAAACATCCATGTATTAAGAACCAATTCCAGAGAGTAGGTTGTACTATAAAATGCGATTTAGTTAATTCCATCTTCTTGATTCTGCTGGGGGACTCTGGGCAAGCCACATTGCCCTCTCTAGCTTCAGTGTTGTATCTACAGAGTCAAGGGGTTGGACCAATGACCTCAAAGCTCTACTTTACAGAAGCCCCCAAATTTTAAGATTCCATAATTTGTGAATTACTTGTAAGTTAGTGTCTGATATCCTTACCCAGTTTAAAAACAAAACCCCAAAACAAATAAGCCCAACTATAAAACTACAAAGAGGAGAGGAAAAACACAGAGATACATAGAGGAAAATCACATAGATTGCAGGTCAGACAACATCCATGTTTCTTTGCTGGCTCTTTGGCCACCCCCTCAGGTAGTAGTGTAACTGCTGCTCAAATTAGTGATGGCTAATTTTTTTTTTTTTTTCCATATCAGGAACATCTGGTGAGACCCAGTTAGGAAGCGACAGCCCCAGGGTCTGCCAGGCCAGCAGTACTGTGGAGCATGCGCAGGAGTCGGGCACAATCTGATGTGAGAAGCAGAGTTGTGGGCGGACAGCAGGCATTCCTAACTCTGGTTCACAGTGAGGCAGGATTTGACTCACTGAATTCCAAAGTCTGGGGAAAACCTTAGCTGGGACCAAAAATGGAAATAGCAACCAAACTTTAGTCTTCACTAAATTCAGATATGCTAAAGCATTTTCCACATGCCTTCCTGGTTGCTGCGCTCTGCCTGGACGTCCTTTGAAAAGCGCTTGGAATATGCCTAGCTTCAGATTGTACTGTAGCCATCGGGGGGGGGGGGGGCGCCTGTAGGGAAGGGTTCTGTGTACTCCTGACCTTCAAGGGAGTCGGCTCTGAACATCCCTGGCTCTTAGCTTGCCTGCTCCACTTCAGCCAGCAACTCACATTTTAAATGCTTTGTGTAGGTATGAAAAGGAAGAAATGCTTTACTGGCTTTGAAAAGAAATGTTTAAAACCAGTGAAGCAGAAGACTTACGGGGCTAAATGGTCGCTAGAGCCTTTTTCCTTTTCAGTCTCTTTTTGTTTGAAATTCTCAGGTCTGGGGCCTATTAGTATATTTATATATATTTGCAGTAACATGAGAGATACAAGAATATCCTTGAATGTGGTCATGCATTCAGGGAAATGATACAAGTGAAGTTTAGCATAGGTCTTTCAACACAGGGGCCATTTAAGCGACTGCAATTACGTAATCACAAGTCAGGCATGAGTGAGATTGTACAGGATGACCTTATATCTAGTCTCTCACTCTTTTTATCTGCTTCTCATGAGCTTGGTCAGCATAGACGAGGGACAGAAGGGAAGATGGAAGGTAATTAAAACTGATAATAAACTACACATGGTGGTGGGCTATCTGCAATCTCAGCAACTGGGAGATGGAGGCAGGAGGATCAGGGGTTCAAGGCAGGCCCTGGCACATAGTACATTAGAGATCAGAATGATCTATATGGAACACTATCTAGAAAATAACACCACCAATACCCCCAATGCTCCCCCAAACACCACCACCACCACCACCACCACCACCAACAACAACCCCCAGAAAACCAACTAACTGACTAATAACAGACAAAGGAAAAAGAAGGATGGTATACATTATATTTGGGGTTAAAGTAATATAAAAACAGTTTACAGAAAATCACTGAAATGGAACTATGATACTAGCATGGAAGTTAGATCAAGGGATGAAGGAACACCCTAATGCCAATAATGGGTTAGGTAGATGCTGCTGTCAGGAAGTATCACGCAATTAGAGACAGAGGTCACTCTATCTAAAGGGTGGGCTCATGATTGCTCAATTAGACCACAAGACACCTCAGCTTTTGGGGACTGCTATTATGAGATAGGTTTGTACCTAACAGGAACCTAATAAAAATTTGTCATGTAACCATCTTCCAAGTCATATTGGCTTCAACATGGAAAAGGTTCTTTGCTCTGGAGTTTATTTCATTTGAAAATCTTTCCATGTTCTGGAATGTCAATGCCCTCAGGATAGTGTAGGTCACATGGGAAAAATGCTACCCCAGAGTCCTCACTGTGTTGGAATCACATGGAAGCCTGCTGATTTTCGAGTCTCATTGAGGTTGGGCTGGAGGGAATATCTGAGGAGCTGAGTTTCTCACGAGCAGTATGGTGATGCTAACACTTCCAGTCCACAGGTCACCTGAGCAGACATGCTTTACAGCATGACAGAGGGACACAGCAAAGGTCTTGATTCCTTCTAGAACTGCAGAATGTAGGGCCAATTTATAAACCCAGACTGTTCATTTCAGAACTGTTACGTGCGAGAGACCAATGTTCTGTTCTACAAACTGTTGTATTATGAAACTCTTTGTTTTTGGTAGCATAGCCTTTACTTGAATATATGCAGAAGTGGAAATAAGGTAGGTTCCTAGGAACATTCATATGGAGTCAGTACCTTCACTTGGAAGTATACAGCAAGTATATCTCAAGTTTCTAGTTTAAATGGTTAAGCTTTGTGGTGGTTTTAATAGCCAAGGAAAAAACCTACCATACAGTAGAATGACATAGATAATTTTGTGACACGAGAAATGTACATACTGTAGACTAGTACCTGAAATTTGGGGAAGAATTCCAGGGAGTCACATGACCTTGGCATCATGAGCAGTACAGATGGGAGTCTTGGCTGCCACAGTTACTCGTTACACGACCTTGAGTAAACTGCTTATCCTTGCCAAGTGCCCAGCATCTGATTACTAAGGTGAGAGATGAAAAGAATGCTCAAGAGTTGTCATATATAGTCACGGAGACAATGCACGTCAAACTTAATGCAACACATGGCTCACACAGGAGCACCACAGATTTTATCATGGAAGAGCTGGCAGCCTGTGAGCCAGACCACAGGGAGATGGTGAAGGGTGTGAAGAGGTGTGAGCTGAGCATGAACCACTTCCAGGGGACGTGGAAAAGATAAGAATCATATTGAGGATGCAAAGCAAAGACGGTCAGGACAAGAAGAGATATGGGGAGAGTTTTTAGGAAGGTCTGGTCAATGGGGATGGATGCTGCAGAGCTAGCGAGAAAAACGAAGAGGAGGAGAGGGCGGGGGAATCGGGCATATAGGTCAGGAGGGATCTCACCGAGAAGAGCACAGAAGCCTGGCTGCACCTGGGTGGGGCAGGAGTTAGCTCTGAGCAGGCAGAATGTACAGAGATGAAGGACTTAGAAAACAACAGAAACATGTATAGAAAGAGAAACGAGCAAGGACTCAGGGTCGATGATGGGGAATGGTTCTGATGTTTAGATCAGGAATCTGTGGGTGAGCACTGAAGGTCCTATTCCCCAATTGGTTCTTGATCATTCAATAAAGATGCTAGTGGCCAATGAGCTGCGTGGAATAGGCAGGACTTGAAGTTCTTCTGCAAGCAGGCTAGCAATTGCAGGGGAGGAGAAAAGATTCACCATGCTTTGGAGGTATAAAGATCCACCAGCCAAGTGAGATCTCAGGCGGTGTGGCCATTGGTGGCTTCCATGACTGGGCCTGGGGTAGCATGAGGGCAGATTTTAGGGTGCTGAGCTGGGAGTGAAAAGAAGGCACTATAGCTGAGGAAGACTTACAGCCTGGCCATCGAGCTAAAGCACTATAAAAATAAGCTAATGTGTGTTTGTGTGTCTCTTATCTGCTGATCTGAGGGAACCTGGCTAGGGCTAGTAGCGCAGTCCACCCAGAGCTTAAAGCTGGGTAGCAAAAACTACATGCTACAAGTATCCTATAGGAATGAACCTGAGCATGCCCCGGAGGTTGGGGAGAAGACTTGCTTGGTGGCTAAGTTTATTTACATTTATTTATTGTATGTGTAGTGTGTGTGTGTGTGTGTGTGTGTGTGTGTGTGTGTATGTGTGTATGTGTGTTATACATGGATGCCACAGTATGCATGTGCAGGTCAGAGTTCAACTTTCCAGAATCTGTTTTCTCCTTTCACCAAGTAGGTCTTATGGATCAAGTTCAGACTGTTGTCAAGCTTGGTAGCAGAGCCTTTACCCACTGAGCCATCTTGCTGGCTTGCTTGGTAATTTTGATTGCCTTTCTTGAACATTAAGGAGCTGTTGCATGAAATATTAAAAAAAAAAACAACAAAAAATCAGTCCACGATACACTGGTAAGGCACCTGTGGGTGGGCCAGCCTGTTCTCATCTCGGCAGACTCTCTGATCCTGAGATCCGAAATCTCTCCACCCAGTTTGCTATGTTCCCATGGCGGGTAGCTGCCTTACCAGACCCATGCTTCCAAATCCTTGTGGCTGACTTTGGTGCCCTGCCACTGTACCTTTTCTTCAGAACTCAGCAGAGTCACTTCGTGAAGGAAAACACCACACAATCTTAGTTTAGAATCAAAAGGCAACACAATCGCTGGACGAAACAACTAGCATACTAATGTGTAAGCCATCCTAAGTTAAATCCTCCAGCTGTGGTTCCCAATGGATCCACCTGAACCGGGGGCCTCCCCTACCTATATTGTGTTCTCCATCAACTTCC
Organism: Rhynchomys soricoides; assembly: GCA_019843965.1. NCBI lineage: Eukaryota > Metazoa > Chordata > Mammalia > Rodentia > Muridae > Rhynchomys > Rhynchomys soricoides. Next base: position 7,408,958 of record JADRCH010000033.1, on the reverse strand, counting down.
TGTCCAAAAGGAAGTATCATTCTCCTGCTTCCCCTCTTCTTCTCTCTGACCCAGAAGTCCTGCCTACTTCTTGCCCAATGATTGGTCCCCTGAAATTTTTATTCATTAGGGGAAGGTTCTCCAGAAGTCACCTGAGTACTTGATTCACTCCTCAACCCAGGCAGACCCTCTTGGGGAAGAGTAATTAGCATCAAAATACAAACAGCACTAGGGCAATCCACAACAAGGAGCCAAGGACAGTTGGAGCTAACTTTGAGAATGGATAATCTTTCTGTAAAAGCAGTGCACATATATGGAAGCTAAGTGGTTTAGACTTGGGGTAGACTCTTATGTGGGCAAGGGTTGTCATATGTGTGGCATGCCACTGTCCAGGTAAAAACACACAGACCTATGACTTAATTGACCACCTGTGTCCAGAGCACTGATGTGCAAAGCACAGCTGCTAAACTTGTCTGTGCTGCTGTGATGAACTGGGGCCTCTCTTTTGCTACCTGGGTATGCTCTGAGTTCTCACGCTACCTGACAGGGTTTTGTAATGCACATAGCCAGTACTATCCCATATCCTCTCTGTTCTGGTTCCTTGTTCTAGCCTCTTGGACTCTGTACTGTTGCTACCCAAGACTCAGAATGTCAGTACCCAGAAAAATAAACCAGGACAGACAATGAAGTTGCCAAGTCTAAAGGCAGGTCTATGAGGTAGGGTGAGGATAAAATCTCCCCATTCAGTGAGCCGTAGGCTTAGAGATCAATGTATTTCTCTCATCCATGGCTCTTAAAAGAATGATTGAACATGAAAGAGGAAAGCTGATTCACTGGCCACAGAGCTCCAGAGAAAGGTCCACATGCCAATACCCAAGAGGCTGGACATGGAAGCTTTGCTGGATAGACATGTCTACAAGACAAACAGCACTATTACCATCGAGAAATCACCTGGCAGCTATACAGTACTCTAAAAAGCCCAGAGTAATTTCACATTTGTTATCTCATTTGTCAAGGGCTTTAAGTGATGTATAGAAAATGCCCTTTATAGAGTCTATGATCCTGAGTTATACTATTTCTTCTGTGGGAACTGGAGGGTTAATTTGCTCAGATTCTGGCTGAGAAGCAAGGTATGGTAAATTTTCTGCATTGTAGAGATACAGCAAGGGGAAAGATCCAAGCAGGAAAGGCTCTGCAGCTGGAAGCCCCTCTGTTTAAGTTCAGACTATGCTGTAGGTACAGATTCTATGAAAGAATAAGGAGACACAGGTAAGAGAATTGTGTCTGAATGTTGCCATAGAGTGCAGACAGCTGTTGGTCATGCCACCAACTAAGCCTCATTGACTTTGGGTTCCTGGAATCTTCAATTATAATTCCTAGCTTTTGGATTAGGGCAGACACTGAAGAGTTCATATCTTTATACTTTTTTTGTCACAAGATTTAACTATCTAAACTAGCTTATCTATCTATCTATCTATCTATCTATCTATCTATCTATCTATCTATCTATCCATCCATCCATCCATCTATCTGTCTGTCTATCTATCATATATCTATCCATTGGTTGGGAGGAAATAAAGGAAAGTAAAGTGTTTTGCATGAGATGGTGTCTCTTCATGTCTCATGAAATAAGAGAAATGAATTAAGATTTAGCCCAGAGAAAGACTGAGATATTCCAAATTCTAATGTATTAAACCATGGAGTAAATAATAATGAAACAATGGACAGTAAAGAGTGTATAGTAAGAAATGTTTTCAAAAACACATGGGGAACCAACCCTTAATACCAGAGTATACAGAGAAACTTCAGCTAGGTGTCCTTGAGAATAGGAAATAAGTTTTTTAGTCATAGGCATTGGTTGGACCACAATTTAAGAGAATAGAATTGCCAACACAGATAATTATAAATCATGATCAGAGAAGGATAACACAAACAATAGTGATAATTACAATAGAATCTATTGTCTGCAAATGTTTGAGTGTTCTGTAGCCAGCCTTTGGCCTTCTCAGCTTCATCTGCAATACATAGAAAGTAACTTTGTGGTCCCACTTGAGAACAGTTATCTGCCCTGGGAAGCTGTGTGGGCTATGGGTGGAACAACCCATAAATGGTTTACACAGAACACATTTAAACATTGTCCAAGGCTTGGGTGATTTTACTGAATGACTGTACTGTACTGTTCCCTGAAGTTTTGGGTTAAAAATATGCTTAAAAAATTCAATAGAAGGAAATGTGTTTTCTACCATTTTTTAATTTACAAACCCTATTGAGATCATGTTGACCCTAGAGCCCTGTGCTAAACATCTCCAATTGCTTCAATTTATTTTCTTGGTGCAAAGCTCTTTTATGAAGCAAGGGCTTAGATTAAAGATGAACAGAGGATCCACTGCAGCAAGAATAAGATGCTGAACAGCACTTGCTATCATTCACATTTTCCAGCTCTCCCAGTGATGTGAATTATATTTAGAAAAAGACACGTGACCTCCTCGTTCTGCAAGTACGTGTTTTCTGACATTCATGTAGCTATCTGATTGTTAATATAGCTCACTGCTCTCCTCCTTAAACAGAAACTTTAAATGCTACTATCAACCATAAAGATTTTTTTGCATGTTTTTAGTCTCAGTGGAAAAAAAAATTCCTCAAACCTCAGTTTTCAGAAGATAATGAATACTTTGAATATCAGTTCTATTTATTTGATATTTAAAAACCATGTCCTTTCTCAGGACCTCTAGGTATGTACATAACTTTATTTGCTGAAGTACTTCAGATAACTGTACCATAAAGTCAAAGTTAGCAGTTTACAAATGAATAACTTATGTTCTACCCGAGTCAAGCAGTACAAAGGATATCATTTGTGTGTTAGTCAAAACTAAGCATTCACTTAACACATTCACTTAACAAACCTCAGACCTATCCTCCATCTATCCATCCATCCTTCTTTCCATCTATCAATCCACCCATTGATCCATCCATTGATCCAACCATTGATTCATCCACCTACTCATCCATTTATCTATCTATCCACTCATCTCTCTATCCATGTATTCACTCACCCATCCATCCATCCATCCATCCATCCATCCATCCATCCATTGCCATTTTCACTCTTCAACTACTCTGTGCCTACTGTACTCAAGGAGCTTTTGTGGAGGTCTCAGTAAACAGAGTTCCAATATTACCAGTCCTTGTATTTTAAGAAGTGGAGATAGCTAATGGTTGGAGGCAAAACATATTGTGTGTTATGTCAGAAAACGGAAGTACAACATGGAACTGGAAACCCTGATGTGAGCAACAATAGATGGGTGGGTCAGGGGAGGTTTCATCCAGAAGATTTGATAGTTTAAAGACAGTGAGAGGAAGACTCAGGTAGAGAGAGCAGCTAGCACAAATTCCCTCCCCCCCAAGGAAGAGACAAGCCCAGTGAGCTTTGTCCAAGGAATAACAAGACCAATGGGTGAGTTCAGTGTGTAGCTGCAGATGAATAGGGTGCAGGTCAGAGAGGTAATTGGTGGCCTCATGTCTAGATGGTCCTCACAAGAACTCACCTTGAGCCTGAGGGAAGCAGAAAGCCAATGCACACATATGATCAGAGGTTAGGCATGCTCTGGCCTATGTTTCAGAGGAATCATTCTAGCTCCTATGTGGAGAATAGCTAGTAAAGAGGCCATTTTAGAGGCAGTGGAAATAATTCAGAGTAAAGAGGGTGGTGTCTTGAACAGGAAGCCAGAAAAAGGTGGCAGAAAATGGTCAGATTTGGGATATATTTTGAAGGTAGGTCAGCATGATCTCCTGAAACACAAAATAAAATGTTCTTTGTTCTCTCACATGGACTGGATCTTTCCAGCTTGCTGACTAGAGCTGTGTGATGCAGCTTTCACCTTGAACAAAACTGTGCTTGCCTATCCTGTGTGGAAATTTATGGATGACTGTCAGGATTGGTCTTGGAGTGGTCCATTTCAAACGAGGGATCCAGGAACAACAAAAATCTGTTCCAAAATGAAGCTAAGGCAGATCCACTTGATTCCAGGAACAAAAGATACACATGTGGAGGGATGGTATTTCTGAATGCATTTCAGGATCTGGTACTCTCACTGGGTCCTGGCTTTTCTGGGCTTAAGATGAAAAGGCCTATGTGATCAAAGTGTTCTGGAAAGGGGTGAGAGAGGGCACTGGGAACAAAAGGAGTTAGCACTATTGGCTTCAGAAACATTATCAGCAAGCAGAGATGATGTCATAACAGATATTGGTGTCCTCAACTCTGGGCATTGGCAGTTGGCAATGATACCCATCTTGGCAGACTTCAATGGCATTGGCAGAACATCCACTTGGCATTGGTCAAGGTGCCCTTAGTGGAAAGACTAAGCACTGCCCCAGGAGAACAGATACTGGGACCTTCAACACATTGAGTACCTGTAGCTCTGACGCAGTTTTTGTATGTAACTAGTAGTAGTTTGGGACGACTTCTGCATAAGTCCCGGTGGCCTGATTTTAAGCTTTGGTGATAAGAGCCATCACTACAATAAGCTAGAACAAGAGAGGCCGAATAGCACAGGTATCCTTGGCCAGCCAGTGTTTTAGTTAATGGTGTATGTACACTGCAAGGAAGCTGAGACGGAGCCTTAGTGGGAGGTTCTGAAGATCCAGACCATATGAGAGAGACAGACAGAAACATAGAGAGAGACAGAGATAGACAGAGAGACAGAGAGAGGGTGTGAGAGAGTGAGCAAGATAAGAACACAAGGAGAGAACATTCAGCCAGCCAGCCCTTTCTTCTTACCATGCCTAGTCCTCTCAGGCAGCAGCATCTGCCTCAAGTGGCTCCTTCAATGCTCCAAAAATACCTATTCATTCTTTGAGACTGAGTTCAAGAATCATCCATCCCTGCATCCAGAAGTCCTTCCCTGATCCCATGCATTTAGTTTTCCCTCTCACAGCATTTTTTTCACATAATGTTTTAGCTTTGGACACAACCATCTCTGTCTACATGTAAGGTAGAACTCCTTGAGGCATAGACCAAGCTTTATCTGTTTGTCCATTATTATCTCAGAAACTCACACAGGGCCAACAAGAATCATGATGTAATTGAATAGGGTGGATGGATGACAGCTGACTGATAGATGTTGTGGGCTTTATAGCTGTAGCTCGCTGCATTGGCTCTCCTCTCTGGACCTGAGCCCAGGATGCTAAGGTCCTAGTTCTACGGTGAATTGTTACTTTGTGACTACATCATGTAACATTGAGAAAAAGTGTTCTGTCCAAGTAGATGCCAGGAAATGCTGACAGATGATGGTGTAATTGAATCCCAGAGGCAAGAGGCACGGGGATCAATCTTTTCTACATTTCCTGTAATCATCTTTTATACACTTGTGGGGGAAATTTTCACATTCCAAAGTTTCTATGATACATTTACTTCTGAGTATTTAGAAAAATCAGAAAATGCATGACCTTGCCACCAAGCAGTGGCTTCTAAGCAAAGAAAGATACAAGGGTTAGAACTGAACATGCATTTAAAGGAAGGCTTTTAACCTGTCAGAACTCCCACGATTCCTAAATTGTAACCCTAAAAATTATTTAAAGTGCATCTGTTTGGCACTTATTCCATCATGGATTCTGAGAATAACAAGTAAGGCTAAGATGTGCTTCCTCTGAAAGACTCTGGCAGTGTCTTGAGCTGCAGACTCTCTAAGAGCGGCTGTTATCTGTTCGCATTACAAAAGAAAGAGAAAGTGGAAATTCTGATTATTGGAAGCGAGGTCAGTAGAAAATAGAGATAACTAAAGTGGGACATAAGAAAAATGACCGCTGGCCTTTTCCTAATGGCAGATGAACTGGGATATGATCCTGGAGTGCAGAGACATACCACTTGGGCCCCCAAAGCACAGTGACTTGACATGACACTATGGGCCACAAAGCAGAGACATGCTACTTGGACCCAGAGAGCACAGAGTCATGATAGTCAGGCCCACAGAGCACAGAGACATGCCATTAGGCTCCAGAGAGCACAGAGACATGCCACTGGGGTCCAGAGAGCACAGAGACATGCCATGGGGTCCAGAGAGCACAGAGACATGCCATTGGGGTCCAGAGAGGACAGAGACATGCCATTAGGGTCCACAGAACACAGAGACATAACATTCTGGTCCATGGGGCATAGAAATGTGCTGCTTGATTCCACAGAGCACAGATACCTGCTACTGTGCAGACCGAGGCTATGGAGGAAAGCAGGTAAGAGTATAGACTCTGGACCAGACACAATGGCTTTAATCTGGACTTTGCCACTTGGTCGCTTAGGCAAATTACTTAATTTTTCTGGGCCTCAAGTTCTTTATCTGTTGACTCAGAACTTAAATGTAAGAGCTAAGTAAGTTAACTGAGAATTAATCTGATAGCATACACAGCCAGCATATGGAAAATATCTATTTAAATGTTTGCTATCGATAGGGGGGTTCACTCTTTAGTATCTTTCTGGCATGTGTAGGATTGTCTTAGGCCATGTGGCTTCTCAAGTAGATTGTCTACTATGACTCTGCGGGAAGTCAACCACCAGGACAGAATCCAAAGGCAAATGATGGATGGGAGGACTTGAAGCAGTCTTGGAATCAAAAGGTCCTGTTGACCACCACTCTCACCAACAAAAACAAGCCCAAATAAATAACATGCAATGAGAGAGTGTTTAGCTTGGGGTGGAAAGATATGAACTTTGCCACAGCTGACTTGCAGGTGCTTGTTTGAGACTGTTGTGTTTGACTTGTTCTCCCTGGAAGGCCAATGTGACAAATGAATTTCATGACAGGATTAATGGTACTAGCTACATGTCAGAGGATGGTTATTACAAACGAGAAAAAAAAATAGCACATCCATCTGGCTAAGCCAGCTAAACAAATGCTTTGGTCATTTTTTGCCTCAAGCATCGTGAGCTATTTCAAAAATCCCACAACAACGATGCTCTCAAGGTACACAGGAATAGCCGTTTGAATCATCTGCTTCCTCCTCCAGAGACCCTCTCCTAATCCCCAGGAGAAGAGGCCTCACCCCAACCTTCCATGCAGCAAAGATTGTGATTTTGTTTCCATTCTAGCTCACACCATGCCTTGCCCTTTGCTGCACTGGTAAGTTCTTTTCTCCCTTGCACTGTATCTAGAATGTACATGCATGCCCAATGCATGCTCATTTCACTTGAATGTTATAGATTAAAAATAAGAATATAGTCAAACTGTATTCAACTGTCAAATAAACGCATACATGGTACAGTACTTTCTGCCACTCTAACAAACAGAAATTGAGGGTTAGAGAGTGTAAGTAATGTGCCCAAGGTGATGTAAATGGGAAGTAGCTAGAATGGGATTAAATTGGGTTTGACGAAAGCCCAAGAGAGTTCATGTTTTTGAGCCCCTGCAAAACTGTAAGTCCCTTAAGACACTGTAAGTGGATTATTTAGCTTACTCACCTCAGTGCCCCCTCCTGGCATCCCCATTTTGGTTGGAAGTACAGTGCTTAGATGATACAGAGAGGTCACTAAGGACCTCAGTTAAATGGCTTTGGTTGAGGCTCAGTTTATCTGCCTATAGCAGCATTCACATACTCCCAGCATTCCCTGGCCACTCTCCTAGGTGCTTTTGTCAATATCCCAAATTCTATGTGTTTATTGCCTTTTATAGGCATAATATAATCTGCATGAGGACAATGACCTTGCAAGCCTTGTTTCCTATTGTCTTACTTAGGGTTTTACTGCTGTGAACAGACACTATGACCAAGGAAACTCTTATAAGAACAACATTTAATTGGGGCTGGCTTACAGGTTCAGAGGTTCATTCCATTACCATCAAGGCCAGAGCATGGCAGCATCCAGGCAGACATGGTACAGGAGGAGCTGAGAGTTCTACATCTTCATCTGAAGGCTGCCAGCAGAATACTGACTTCCAGGCAGCCAGGATGAGGGTTTTACAGCCCACACCCACAGTGACACATTATTCCAGCAAGGCCATACCTACTCTAACAGTGCCACACCTTCTAATGGTGCCACTTTCTGGACAGAGCATATACAAACTATAACACCTATCAAATGCTCACAAGCTAGATAGAACAGCACCTAGCATGTGGCAGGCAACTCATAAATATCTATTTTATGAATAAATAATACAGGCACTTTATTTTTTATGCCCAGAGTAGTAATTTTAAGAATCACTAATGTGCTGAGGAATCTCACAAATTTCTTGGTTCACCTTCAACCTTCTTTTAAAAAATACATTTAATAGATTGAAATAGAGTACACACACTAAACCAGGCTCCATTTTAAGTGCCTCACACTATGGAGTTATTTAATTGGCATAACATGCCTACAGGGTAAGGAAATCATTACCTCCATTTAAAGGTGAAAGCAGGCTGAGAAAAGTTTAGAAACTTGCCCATGGTTCCACAACTGGGCACAGCACAGCCAAGAATCAAATTTGGAATCTGGCCACATTCCCAACCATTACAGAATGCTGCTCTCTGGCTTAATCCTATAAAAATGCCATCTCCATGGAGTTTAATGCTGTAAAGATGGGTCCCACTCTTTTCTGGAGAATTCCCTTCCATCTTGCTCATTTTCCCCTCTTCTCCACCCAGATCAAAGAAGAAATAAATAAGATTATTTTTACTTATTTCTCTCTATGCTGTGATGCTTTCTTTCCTGGAAGTGATGTCTGTCGTCAGTGATGTCATCTCTGTGGCTGCCTCTAAGGATAAGCAAGACCCTGGAGGCTGCTGGACAGTTGACCTGACCTACATGAGCCTTTATTCTCCTGTCTGTATCTTCTGCCTTTTCAGGTCTTTTGGATCCCTGCCATAGTCTTTCCTGCCCAGCCTCAAGAATAGAGCTGAGAGGTCTGTGCAAGCCTCAGAAGCTGCCTTTTAAGCCTGAATCCTAAGATGAAACCCGATTTTAGAAACCCTCTTGTTCTTGCTTTCATCTTTGGACTCTCTCCTGTCTTGTCCCCTTTCCCCTGACTCACACTCATTTCCCAGTGCTGGGCCTGTTAAACAGCACAGTATTCACCAAGAGGTCACAAGTGCAAGAGGCTAGAACTTAGTTCTGGTCTCCCTTTCTGGAAAAGGACTCAGGTAAGAGGTCAAGCAGGATATTTAAAGTCTCTTCCAACTCTGAATTGTGACTGTGTCTTGAAAATATCTACAAAAATAAATACTACATCTCCTTCATTCTCACCAGGTCTACAGCCTAAGTCCAAGGCACCCAGTGCTCTTTAGCTAACAGAGGTGAACCTCTCAGTGTTGGAGGTGGACAGCTCCTGGCAGATAGCAATAGATAGGGCCCTGTTTCCCCACCCAGTTCCTCCTCTGTTTTTCTGTAAACATCAGGGAAAGGGTTATTATTACAACAAGATTTCAGTAGCTCTCTGGTCTATGTAGTAAACTGTTCCAAAATAAATTCATTTAAAGTAAGATATGGAAAAAATCCCCACTTTTAGGCATCCCCCCAACAGTGTAGCAGCCATTTTTCTTTTTGAAACTGAATGAAAACAACCAACCAACTGACCGACCAACCACCACCACCACCACCACCACCACCACCACCACCACCACCACCAACAACAACAACCTGAATATTTGACTGTACCAGTCCCCTCACAGCTAACAGTTCTTTAAATATCTATTGACCTCAACTGCTGTGGCTATTTTTGCACTCCATAAATAGTGAGATTTGTCATTGCAAAGAGAAGAGGTTTAGGGAACTCCGGCCATTGCTTCTCCGAACATATTCCTAAATAACCAACTAGTTCTTGATCCTCACCTGCAAACAGAAGGTGTGAAGGATGAGAGAGGAAGTCTCTAGGAAATTAAGGCCACCACTGTTAGGGGTAATTTGTTCACAAAGGAGCTGCCCTGTTGCTTTGTAAAGCTCTGGAAAGAAAAGGCACCAGGTCAGGAAATATCCTTAAAAGCATCTTCCTTTTCCGTTCAGGATGGATTCTAATCTGCTCTCTTAGGTGGCTTCCTTCAGTGCAGTAATCACAAAGTGAGCATTAGTATGGTCCAGGACTGGATGCTCCATGCTTTATAATGAAGACAACACAGCAAAGATGCTAGCCTTGAGCAACAGAGAAAAAACTAGTCAGTAGGACACAGTGACACCACAGAGAGGTCAAATGACCCATCTTGCTCAGAGAAAAGTTGTCCTGACATGTGTCTTAAAGAACTATGTCCCTTGAAGTGAATTGAAGAAGATGGGGCAGCTGAGAGGCAGAGAAGAAATAATGTTTTGGGCACAGAATGTCTTGAATCTCAAGAATTCTGTCATTTTTTGTGCACAGGGAGTTTATGCTACTTTGCAGTTTAGTGAGTGGCAAGAACTTGACTCCAGAGGAATCCAATGTGTGATCCATTTCTAGGCCAGACATTCCACAGACCATCCTGGGTGACCCTCCAGGCTCCTAGCTCTCCTGCTTTTGGGGACTGTTAGAGGACACATGGCTGAAGCGACTGCACGGAGAAGAGGCTGTGACAGCGGACCTTCTATGAATGAGCAGGAAGTGTCAAGTGCTAAGCAACCTGACACTTTCAGTTTCTACGCTGGCAACAGTTCATTTCCCGACTTATGTGGCGACTTATGTGGCGTGCCAGGCTAAGGAAAAATGAGAAGGAGCTCAGTGGCTTGCTGTTACTTCAAAATTTATAGACATCAAATTACTTAAGTTTTTTGACCTTAAAGGCAATTACTCTTTCTTCCTTCCCTAGTCTCCAATGGCACCAACTCCTTTTCCTGAGCAAAGACTGATTTTTACAGCCTTACAGCAAGTTGAATGCTTTTTCTTTATGTATTCCCAGTGTTCTGTGCCTATCCATTGAGTTTTCTTTATAATAGACACTATAAAATAACATATATTATGCAATATGCTATATAACATAATAAAGTATATTATTGTATTTGTAAAGTAATAAAACATGTCAGTGATATACTACAATATATGTAACATGTACATATATTATTTATGGCATATAATAAAGGAGTGCCATTGAAAACATATATATACACACATTATTTTTCTTAATAAAATACATTTTTTGTGAAGTCAAGAGCTATGGGTTATTTTTATGTTATTCTGTATCATAAACCTGTGCTAAAGAAAGGACCTGGTATGCAGAGGCCCTCTTAGTTTTTTGCACAATGAATAACACTAAATTAAACAAGATGCAGGCCACTTTTATTGGAACATAGGTTCTCTCTGGACATGTTAATTTGATGTCTCATGTGGGTTTCCTGGGAGGATAGATCCATAAATTCAGAGGCAGAGGTTTGTTGGCCACTCATGTGTAAGAGATAGCAGAAACTCTGGAGGGGGGCAGGAGGGTGTTGAGAGATAGTATGAGCAGATAGAAGAGGGGAGTGTGAAACCCCAAATTCTGTAGAGTATCTGTGTGAAAGAGAGGAGGCATAAGAAACTAGCAAATGCCAAGGCTGGAGGCTTTGGGGTTCTTTTGTCTCCCTGTGTGTAGTAGGCAGAGCTATGTGAGGGAACTGTGTGAGATGGGTAGCCCAGGTTAGCTCTTATGGAGAGACTTAATAAGCACCTATTTATTGATTGATAAGTGTGGGGCTCTGAATTGTTCCCACAAAGATGGCCAAACAAGTGACATCTTTTCCAACAGATATATATAGCTAGGGTTCCTGTCAATCACTATAAAATGACTTTATCACACAGAGTTTTGGGCATGATGCTTGGAGGCTGCTGGGCCATCCTGGGGTCTTATATTAGTCTGATACAGTAGGCAGTATTTCTGATCTGAGTTTCTTTCCCAACTAAAAGATTCTTAGATGCATCTAGCTGGAGAATCATTATTACTAATGTAAGCTAGCTGTACATAAACTATGTTTCACAAGTCAAATCAGGCCCATTGCCTGTTCTTGTCATTAAAGTTTTATTAAAATGTGTGTGCACACACACACTCATTCTTTCTGAGTTTCCAGTGGCTGCTTTTATTCTGTAACAAATTTGAATGGCTGCAAGGGAAGATATATGACTGGTCAAGTATAGTCTGACTGTTTATAAGAAAAGTTTGCTAGCTCCTGGATTGAGGAAGCATACTTGCATATTCTGGAACAAAAAAGCATTTTTAAGATTGCATAGAGCCACATAGACCATTTCTCACCAAAGGTCAGAAACTACAGAAAGTAGAATGCTCTATGAACTCAGACTTGAGCCCTGTGCATCTTCTTTAGGTTGGGACCCCCACACTAAAGTGGTGTATATGCTTATAGGAGAGATTCGACTCACGGTCTCTTTTTAACTGATGTTCAGGACAATCTGGGTGTCACAAAGTTTAGGATAGCAACAGGAGGGTAGGGGGAGGAGAAGTAGAAGTAGAAAGATGAGGTCACAGAGAGAATGGGTGACAGGAAGGGAGGATGCAAAGTAGCCCCGCCAAAGGTACCACAGGATCGACTGTGCCTATGGCCTATGCTTTGTCATCACTCTTCTGAAAAATCATAGAAGAAATAGAAACAAGTTTCTGTCATTTTTCTAAGTGACAGGGGAATAAGGCTCAGCCTGCCTTTCCAGACTTTTAAAGGAATTACATTGGTTGAATGCTTTCCCCTAAAGCTGATACGTGTCTGTGTGAGCCATTGAGATTATAGCTAAGAAATATTTGAGACTTAAAGTCCTTGGAAAACTCCAGTCTTCAAGAGTAGGGGTGTGGTGATGCTTAAGTGAGACAATGCCACTTTGGCAATTCTCCTTTGCACTTAGCACACAATGGGTGATCTCATCAGAGGAAGACTCCGGTCTTCCTCCTGTGATACTCAGAGTAGCGAAGTGCTTTATTTTGGTTTCTTGCCATCGTTCCCACCAGACTGTGTTGTCTTGTCCCTAAAGGGGTTTGACCCTATACTCTTGGGTATCTTCATGGCTGTTCACATGTGGGGTCTCACTGTTGTTGATTTTCTTGTCAACTGTCACTCTGGTTTATTCCCTTTGATCAGACATAAAATTAAAGGTTGCCTTCCAATTGTCTAGTCTCACTATCTTTCCAAAAATGTGTTTTTGTTTCTAACATCCTTAAGTCCTAATAGAGTTTGGCCATGGTTCCCCAGGAGAGACAGGGAAAGGCAATGTTTATACAGTGATGTTTAGACTCAGGACAGAGGGCCTGGGAGGCATCCTAGAAATCTGCCTCTCCTAGACATACTTTATAATGATGTAATTTTTTTTTTTTGTCCAGTTCTCCTGCCTATATAACTGGGGTTAGAATGGAAAAACTTAGCATCAACAACAAGAAAAGTCATCTTTAATTTTCTCAGACCATCATTGTGTTCATGTTAGGTGATTTAGAAGCCATATTTACGAAGAATATGAGACATATGTCATGTCCCTGTGGATGGTGGTAATGTGGCATAGCATGATACCGCAATCCAGAAATTCAACCGTAGATTTACATATGTTGACTTTGCAGTCTGAAGCTCACTGGACTGATACATATAAGTCAATAAGCCCACCAATACGACTTTTGGGAAAAAACATGTTTGCTTTCTATCAGTGTCTCATGACTGATAGGAGCATTTTCTGGTGACTGGCTCCTGATGAAGAGAGTATGGCAAATGGATGGGATACCACTTTTGTGATTATTTAAAGTGACTGTGAGGTCCATCTTGCCAGCACTCCAAGTGAGATGCACTATAGAGGGGCCTATACAAAGGAACTAAGGAAGGTCTGGTCCACACACATAGACACCTTACCCCTTCACCCCTTGCAAGAGCTAAACCCTGCACATGTGTGAGCTAGGAAGTGCAGCCTTCCCAGGTGAGTCTAGAGATAACTGTATCCCTGAGAGAGACCTTAGGATGGAGGATCCAGTCATGTGACACTGAGATCCCTGCTCAATAGAAGTTGCTACTTGGTATTTTGTGGGAAATTTGTTTTGTAGGTATATAGAATCTTATATTTCTATTGAAATAGGAATAGTTTTATTTTTTGAACTAAATCTTATAGAAAAGACATTGATTTAATTCAATCAAAGGTGTTTGCTACATGTGTTTAAATGAAAATTCCCCCCTCCCCAATAGACACATATGGAGTGACATTATTGGAGGTGTGGCCTTGTTGGAGAAAGTGTGTCACTGGGGGTGGGCTTTGAGGTTTCAGAAGCTGCTTAAGCCAAGCCCACCCAGTCTCTCTCTCTCTCTCTCTCTCTCTCTCTCTCTCTCTCTCTCTCTCT